>CM061750.1:258475312-258864602 GCA_030979885.1 Lolium multiflorum | reverse complement strand
ACTCGTCGAATACGACGACGAAGAAAGACTACAGGAGAATAAGGGGTGTTCTCGATGAGGCTATCCTTGGCTACTCCAAAAATGGAGGCACCTTCGACAAGAAAGGGGAATTTGTCAGGCCGGACACTAAAAAGCTCGGGTTCAAGCACGTGATCGACTTCCCTTGCATCAAGCAGCCAGCTGGCAGCATTAAGGAGGCCTTCTATGTCCTCCATCACCTTAAAGGGTTTGTCGAGGATGCAGAGATGATGTCTCTGCCACCTAGCAAGCGAGACCCCATTAAAATGTCGGGGGAGATCAATGATGATGATCTTAGAGAAGACTTCCATCGCCTCCAAGTAAAGCTCTCGGAAATTATAGTACACGATGTATCCAACGCATCGGGGCTCTTATACCAACTCAGAGGGTTGTGTAAGAGGGATATCGAAGAACGCCTACATAGGCAGGGTGATGGAAGGACGTGGACGACGAAGGCCTTGTACAAGCCGTTCCCGGAGCCGCTCAAGAAGACGTCTCGTTGACCGAGGCCGGTGTGCCTAGCATTACTTTGAATCGATGGACAATTTGTACTGTGTTGTAAACTAAACTTGCTTAATTTGCTCGAAACGGTGGTCGTTGTTGGACTTCAATTACTATTGTAGTCGTTGTCGTTGAACTTGATTACTTATGTGATACCGATGCTATATGTCTAGGTTTATTATTATTTCTTTGCTTTAATTCTTGTGAATATGTATGCATGTGAACCCTCTAACTCTTTCCATTGTTATATACTAATATGCCTTGTGTCCATAGAGATGACGTACTACGTCGTGTTCGAGGGGCGGGTTCCAGGAGTGTACGAGGAGTGGGAGGAGTGCAAGAAACAGGTGCACAAGTTCAGCGGCAACTGCTACAAAGGGTACCCGACTAGACACGAGGCGGTTGCCAAGTGGAGGGCGCACCAAGCGAACAAGAGCAAGATGAAGACCTTCCTTGTGCTCTCGCTCTTGCTCACCATCGTCGCGGCGGTACTCTATTTCATCCTAGTGTAGGCGGCGGCCGGTATCACTTCGTTTGTATCTAGAGATGATGAGAACTTAATTAATTTGCATGGATTATGAGTTGTATGGAGCTATATGTATAACTCGATCGAGCTCTAAGTAATGTGATGATGATGTGATGATTATATATGTCCATATTATATCTATCTATATTATATCAGTATATAACCTGTATACGGTGTATAAAACCAGTATAAAACCTGTATAATACACCAGGGAGCCCAAAATCGAGTATACACATGGAATTGTTACATGGCGCACAAAACAAAATTACGTAGCGCACCTATTTTATGGTAGCACCTATAACATCTTACGAGCGCTTATTTACGTAAGGCGCCATGGACTGATAGCCACGAAACTCTCAATTGTGGCGCCCGACCACCACATGCCACAAAAACCTTATTTTGTACGACGTTGCCACGTGGTGCACCTCCCCGTGTACAGTCAATTTCGTCTTGCGCCAGCAGTGGGCTTTCCTCACCCGTGTTGGTTTATGAAAGTGGGCCTGACTTGCAAAACCGCACGCTCCATAACGAGATCTCATGACGATACCCCTAAGCGCGTGGCCCTTCGCGCAATGGGGACTCGACCAAGTTGGACCATTGCCAGGTCTCAGCCGGGGTCCTACGTATCTCCTCGTTACGGTCGACTGAGTTTACAGAATGGATCGAGAGCCGTGCTGACCAATCGGCCGAAACCGCAGTTGAATTCTTCAAGAGGGAATAACTTGCCGCTTTGAGTATGCCTCACGGTATCGTCACATATAATGGAACTAATTTTGATTCCAAAAAGTTCCGGAAGTTTTGCGATGATGGTGGCATCAAACTAAAGTTCGCTTCGGTAGCACATCCCCAAACCAAGCGAGTCGAAAGGATTAATGGTCTAATAGGGGGTGTTTTGTGGAAACGCCTTCTGAATTTAAGAGTGATTGCTTGGGTCGAAGAATTGCCTTAGTACTCTAGGTTGCAGTGCCACACCCAATAGGTCAGCTGTTGCTCCGTTCTTCTTGGTATGAGGCCAGACGTTTTACGTGACGTTCGTTCGAAAGCCTCAGTGGTGTGTGCGAAATCACTTCCAACAACGCGTTGTGCAAAATCTCAGTGACCTCATCTAATGAAAACTGGAACATCTTGTGCAAGAGTGCCGTCATCAACAAACCTTCAATTAGCCGGCAGATGTGGCCGGCAATGTTGGTGATATGGTACCTGACTAAAGCAAGGAAGCGCTGGCCCCAGAGTCCCTTGGGAGACTGGTTCATGATCACTAAGTGGTACCGGGGGGAGCCTATCGCCTCAAAATCCAGCCTGGTCAAGACGTTGAAAATCCATGGAGCGTTGCACACTGCGACGATTCTACACATGAGATCTTAATCCTTTACTTGTTATTTGGCAACCTCTTCAGCTCTAGTTTATATCTTGAATAAATTTTTGATAAGTTTTCCACCCATTCAGGAGCCTCATTATCCGAACAACATGTTAGACTCTTCTTCTTGGCTCTTACTCCCGCTCGGGAGAGGCATTGTGAGAGATATGTTCATAGTGTCATTGATGCATCACTCCCTGCTAATGGAGCTAAGATTAATGACTTGCACGACAATCCATCTAAGCCTCGAGAAAATACGCGAGTGCTGCAAAGGATGGACGCATTACCATAAAACAAGACTCAAGCCGGTGCACCGTGCGACGAAGTCAAGCGTCTAAATCCCTCGATCACTCGACGGGTGTCGCTCCTATAAAACTTACGCATCGACTCCGCAATAAACTTGCAAATACAACGGAGTCGTCGGGTGAGCAGGCTGACTTGGTCATCGGCCCAGGCAGGCCTCAGCTGGATTAACAGTTGCCAGGAAACTATCGAGATGCATAAAACACGCATCAGCGTACATTTGAAATTACCCTTGTGAAAACAGATCTATTCTATACATATCTGTAAATCTCTGTTTTCTTGCTCCTCCCGGGCCTTCAGGTCTCTCTCGACGCCTGTTTCCATCCGAGAGATGACGACGTACGCAGGATTTCTAACAACATCATAGTATTGGCTCCAAACTCCTGCTAGTGTTGCTCCTGGCCTCCAAATCTAAGGTTACAGATGGACTGCATGGCGGGCAAAAGCAGAAGTTCTTTAGAAGCCGAGAGTTCATCACTTTGCAGCCAGGGCAGATCTTCTGGAGTCTTGAATCGAGGTGAATAAACAGACAATGTTTGAATTGCTTGATCTAAGAAAACGAGGGTTCTCCAAACCATCGAGAGATGATCATGGAATTTTCGAAGTAATAATGCACCTTCTCCGCTCGATGTTGACAGCCATATTCATGGCCTTTATTGATTAGACAGTTCTTCAGTAAGCCGGTGTAGATCAGTAAACTTCAATCTTCTCATGGATCATATTTTTCCACTTCGACGCGTCGGGGCACAAATCGGCGAGGATCAGTTAAAAACATTTAAGTTCCGATAAATATAAGCGGATGAATGGACACATGGCATTTCGAGGCTCGTGTAGCAGGCGATCAAAAAGGCGTCTTCCATTCAGCTGCGGTTGCAATTTCACATTTTCTTTTTATCAGCACTGTATCACGCAAGATTGGTTATGTCCTTATTCAAATCGGGATATTTGATCACGTAAACGACGAACAAGATCGGATTCATCGCTAGCCGAAGGATTCAAAGGATCCAGCGTGAAGAGGCAAAGGAATGCGGCGCAAGTCATAGTTCCGAACAACATTAGTAAAAACTCCCATCGGGAGCATTGAGTGCACATCATACAGGCAAAAGGATGTTTGGCAACAGGAGCCAAAAGTAAAACAGGGCTAAGCTAAAATTGTATCGGGCCTTAATTACAACAAGACATCATTTAAGGAGCAACTGATGATGAGCCGGGAGCAGCTTCGGGTGCAGTCTTGGTCTTCGCCTCGTCACCAACTTCAGGAGTTGATTGGCACAAGTTACTGCCGATCTTTTGAAAGGCTCAAGGTTGATCAGGTGACCATTATCATCTCTGAGCAATGCCTGGAAGAACCTTTCTAGCTTCGAGCCGACCCATGACCCATCAACGATGGAAAGTAAGTGCCCTTCAAACAAATGGGAGCAGCTTTAAAGTACCTCCACGGAGTTGAAGGGTGATGAGGAGCTCTCTTGCCATCTCGGCTGGTCTTGTCTGCTTCATCCTTGGAAAATCGCCGAGTACAGCCTGCGTGATTACTCCCTTGGTCTTTCGCAGTCAAAGAACTTGGGCCGTTAGATTGACGGCAAGTAGCGAGACCTTGGACGAGTCTTCCAGAAGCTTGCGGGCCCGATTGATGTTAAATCGTAGCGCTGAAATAAGATGGATAAGCGGCAGAGAATGCAGGCCACAAACATACACAGGAGGGACTTACTCATTAGCTTTCAGCAATGGATTACGGAGGACACCTTCTTTTCATCGACGCGGTTGTGCTTCTCCTGGTCTGTCTTCTTTTCTTCAATTTCTTTGTGTATTCGAGCAGGTGTTTTCGTTTTGGGCATTAGTTTTGACTTTGTTGATGACTCGAACTTGATCAGCCGGGGAGTCTTGATGGTCTTAGAAGATGAGCATTTTCAGACTCTAGACAGTAAACTGCTCAGCAAAATCTGCCACAGCGTCAACTGTGGCATAAATCGGCTGCAGCAAGGGAAAAAGCTGATCGAAAGATGGAATCTATCATAAAGAAAAAAAAGGCCAAGCTGGATAAATCACTTATGATGGCAGGCAGCTGGTGGAATGAGACGTGTAGAGGATGACCTTCGACAACGGAATCTTTTCCACGGTCGTCTCCTTGAAGGCGGTGTTCGTTTGGCGGTTGGCTCACTTGTTGATTCAGACACAAAGAGAAAGCTGAGCCTCTTTGCGGAGAGAATGTCATCATGAGCTGCTTGGAAAGCAAGAGTGTTAATCATACGGAATAAAGGAAACAAGTTATGAAGGAGAAGCAACCACTCACGGGACTAAGTCATCTTCGACAGGCAAGAGGTTTCTTCGAACTTTTGAGGCAGGGCGGAGGTGAAGCAGTTTGACTCCGGCATCATTATCTGGTCGCTAGGACTGGATTCAGCCGTCGTGATCAGCTCATGGTTCCTCTGCATCGTCTGCTCCCTGGCGGGACATCGTCCTCGGGGCTTCTTCCTCTTGGACATCGTTGTCTTCGAGAGGGGATGATGAGCGTCCTCGGTCTCCTCAGAATCGTCGTCATCCTCTGGCTCCACACCACTTTCAGGTGTGGGAGGATAACATCGGATCACGGTGGAGGCACAATAGACAAAAGAAAAAAAGGAAAGGAAGAAACTGGTATAGTACTATCTAAGAAAAGTACTCCCTCCGATTCATATTAATTAACTTCAATATGGATGTATCTAGAACTAAAATGTGTCCTAGATACATTCTATTAGAGATAATTAATATGATAGAGAGGAAGTAATAACAAGCAAATGCAA
Organism: Lolium multiflorum; assembly: GCA_030979885.1. Classification (NCBI taxonomy): domain Eukaryota; kingdom Viridiplantae; phylum Streptophyta; class Magnoliopsida; order Poales; family Poaceae; genus Lolium; species Lolium multiflorum. Next base: position 258,859,117 of record CM061750.1, on the reverse strand, counting down.
TAGAGACTACCTCTCTGGTGGAAGGTGTGTCAGAATTGTATGGAGAGGCGGGCTAGTCTAGGGACAATGAGATGTCCCTCTACGAAGCAAGTAAGGCAGCCGTACTCCGTCATGAAGCTCGTCATCAAACGGGTCGGCGAGCTTGCCCTCGATTTAATAGCCTTCCCCGAGTGTACATCTACGAGTTGGTGGGGACGGGACATTGGGGCTCTGCAGAAGCGTTTTGGGAACACTGAGAACTCTTGAGTGCCTTTTCGTCAAAACCTCCGTGCGATTCTTCCGTCCAACGACTTGCTCGAACAACTTGTTAGCTAGAGCGTTTTAAGTCGGGAGACGGTGTTTCGCCAAGGATTTCTTCGGCTGGGCCACCAGGACATCCTTGAAGGGAGGAAGGTTGGAACGCCGCCCAGGCACCGGAGTGTCTCGCAGGTAAAACCATTTATGCTTTTGACCACGAATGATTCTTTCATCGAAGTTGAGATAATCAACCTTATCTAATGAAACCAACGCCGCCGATGATTGGGGGTATTGGTGTGATTATAGCTTGACATAGAAGATTTTCCTCCAAAGACCCCAGTGGGGATCAATGCCGAGGAAAGCCTCGCAAACGGTGATGAAAATGGAAAGGTGGAGGATGGGTTGGGGTCGAAATTTGCAGAGTGAATCCCATGAAGAGAAAACTGAAGGGCAAGGAAAAGACAGTAGGCGGGGACGTGCAGCTAGGGCTGACTAGTGTGGTAGCCCTTTGGAGGATTTGGGCGAGAGGAAGGACCTGGAGGACGAATATCGTCATCGGATGAGGAGATGAAGCCGAGGAGGCTGGGCTGCTCACTTCGGAGCGCCCCAATCCACGGCGACCTTGGAGGGCCTGAGGCGACTGGTGCTCTTCAGCTACTGAAAGTCTGTGGACCTCAGGAAGAGACGGAGATGCGAGAGGAAAGCTGGGAGGAAGATGAGCATTGTAGAGGCGTAAAAATTGAAAATGGCGAAGATGCCCATGTTTCTCTCCATAAGACCGGCCCCGGGAGGGTCGTGTGCCAACCTTCAAGCCATCGTGGGAGGTGGATGAGATCTAGTCGTACACGTGTCACTCTACAAGAACGGAACCGGCGGCCCATTATTCCCATGTCACGGAAATCGAGGAGGCACCTCGATCGTCAAATGCAGCGGTCATTTCCTAAAAAGCTGCCGGCGCGCAGAACTAGGGTGGGCCCGTCAGGTCACGTCTTGTCAATCAAACCATGGCAGTGGTTGCGTCATTGATACGTCTCCAACGTATCTATAATTTACGATGTTCCATGCTAGTTTTATGACAATGCCTACATGTTTTGTTCACACTTTATATCATTTTTATGCATTTTAGGACTAACTGTTATAAGATGCCGAAGTGCCGGTTTCTGTTGCTGTTTGGTTCGAGGAAGATCTTCTGCGAATATTCTCAGAGTTACTTGTGAGGCTCAAGAAACATGTCTTGCTGAACTTCAGGGATGGGAAGGAGGAGAGAGACCGAAGGAGACCTGAGCTGACACACCATGAGGAGCGAGCCACACATCCTCTTGTGGCCTTAACAGCCTTGTCTGGAGTGCAGACCCTAGACCTGATGTTCCTTAACCTCTCTTATTCACAGATATGAAAACCTAAACCAGACAAGTCATATTCCACCAATGGTTCCGCAGCGCCGCCGCCATCGACGACAAGTTTCGGGGGACAGGTCTGGAAAGCACTGTGGCAAGGACACAGGGAATTTCCCAGTCATCTCCATCGACACCACCGCCATCTTCGTCGCCGTTGCTGTCTCCCATGATGAGGAGGGAGTGGTTCTCCCCAAGAGGCTGAGGGGAGACTCTACATTATTCTGTGGTTCATCTCTCTCTCCACTGGTGTGATCTTTATGTGATCATGGGCTTTATGATAGTTGAATATGTAGAATATGTTATCACTTGTCTATTATGCACTCTGAAGGTTGTAATATGAACTCCAGATACTCCTCCACGGTGTGATAAATGTGGTGTCTTTTGTGTGTGTGATTCTTTGTAATGTTGAGAGCTTGTTTATAGGCTTGAGGTGTGCTTTTGCAGCCCTACATGAATGGTGTTTGTTATCCAATAAGAGAGTGTTTGAGGTAGCATTTATTTGTTAAGGTATGATCAGTGTTGAGGTGTCATTTCAGTGAAGAAGTATGGATCCCTAGGCGTATTACAGCATTGAAACAGTTTCCAACAAGTTACTAACTGCATGTTGGCTTGCTGCCCATTTTATTTCAGTTGCAATTCTTTCTTATAATCATCCATATTACTTGTATTTCACTATCTGTGAACTAGTGCACCTATACATCGGACAAGTGTATTGTGTGTGTTGGGGACACAAGAGACTTCTTGTATCTTAATTGGAGGGTTGGAGAAGGATATCTTTGACCTCTACCTCCCTAAGTCGATCAACCTTGGGTGATTCACTTAAGGGAAACTTCTTTGTGTTCTACAAACCTCTTGCTCTTGGAGGCCAACAGCTCTACAGAATTCGAGCGTGCGTGAACATCGAGTCATCACGACGTCCTCTAAACTGAGGTAAGGAGTCGGAGAAACAAAACTGCCGAGTGGTCAGCAGTCAGCACGGATTACCAAGCATCCAGCACTAGACTCGGGGGCTACTCCCATGGGAGCGCAGGGCGCGCACCCGATAAACATGAACTCGAAGATTTTTCATAAGAAGAGCGTGAAAAAGCATTTCAAGAAAAGAACCGGTATGATTAGCTAGAAGTCTGCACCACATCACAAGCGCCCATGCCCATACTCGGGGCTACTCCCCTGTGCAGGACGCAGGACCACTTTTAGATAAAAGTTTCACTCGAGGATCATGCCGGGGACTTGATTCTGTGTAGGGTAACGTTGTTTTGCCAACGGCAGTTAACCAACAAAGCTGGCCTTGAAGGACATGGAGCCCCCATGTGTGGTTTTGGTAATTGATGACAATCCCTATGGACTAACGGTTGCATTGAGTATCTATCTTAGGTCCATAGCCATGTGTGTTGGTCTCAAGGTTGCAAGATGGAGAAGATGGAGTACAATGACGAAGACGGTGTCGAAGAGAGACGAAGACCATGTTGAAGATGAAGATGGATGAAGACGGTGGCGTGCGTACAAGATCGAAGAAGACGGTGGCATGTACAATGATGAAGAGGATGAAGACGGAGCTTGCCGACTCGAGAGGAACGCGCAAGGTTAAGGTTTGTGCTCGATAGGATAGTGGATCGCATCATCGGAGAGAGCTCAAACCTTGCATGCATTGCATCGTGTTTCTTGGTTGTTCTTGGTTCTTATCCATGAGATGAGTTAGAGCTTGTGTTCATCTCCATGACAAGCTCTAGCTCATCGGAAACGGATTCCGGATGCATCGCATGTTGCATGTGCGAGGGTGATGATTTTCCCGATATACCATATTGAGAGGTTACACCTCTATGACCATGATAAAATCATCACTCACTCTGTATTTCACTTTGTGCAGTGATATCTCTCGTCGTCCTCTTTCAGGCAAAATTGTGTTTCTTATAATTCCGAGTTTCCCTGGCTCATTCTTCTGGTTTACATTTGCCTTTGAAAAGTCCCCGCAGACGAGGTTCGTGCCTTTGCGTTACCTTGACCGGTAGTACCGTGTGAGCCCGGTAGTACGCCCTAGTACCGCTCAAGTACCGTAACTAGTGTGCAGCCGTCTGTTTGCGATACGCTTGGGATCAGTAGGGTTTGGAGCCCATAGCGGTGCGCTAGCGGTAGTACGCTTTGTGTCCCGTGGACAGTTAAGCCAGGGATTTGCGGAAATCCAGTGGTGAGTCTTAAAACACCAAGCGGTAGTGCGCTCGAGCATGACTCTGACCGCTTTCTCAGCCCCAACAACTATATTTTGGGCCCCCTATTTATACCCCTCTTCCACCTCCGACCCAAACACTTCTTCCCCTCCACTCTCTCTCCTCCATTGTTGACCTTGAGTTGTTTCTTCCTCCTCTTGATCCCCCCACTATTTGTTGCATTGGGGAAAGGAGAGAGGAGATCTAGATCTAGAGCTTCACCAATTGAATCCCTCTCCAAGTGAGGGATCTTACTTTGATCTAGATCTTGGAGTTGCTTGGTGTTTCTCCTCATATTCTTCCTCCCTTATTCCCCAATAGCTTTTGTAGCTTTGTTGGAATGGGAGAGAAGAACTTGGGCATCTTAGTGGTGTTCTTCGCCATTGCATTAGGTGCATCGGTTTGGGTTCTCTCCGGGGTTTCGGTCTCGTAGAGGGCATGTTGACCTTGGTGGTGTTGTAGCCTTAGTGGCCTTGTTACCTTTGTGGTGTTGTAGCCTTTTGTGGCCTTGTAGCCTTTGTGGCCTTGTCGTCTTTGTGGCGTTGTTGCCTTTGTGGTGTGGTAGCCTTAGTGGCGTTGTTGCCTTTGTGGAGTGTGGTAGCCTTTGTGGTTTTGGTGCCGGTTGTGGCGCGTTGGTGTCTTGGTGGCCTTGTCGCCGGTGTGGCGTGTTGTAGCCTCTTGTGGCCTTGTACTTGAGAGCCTCCGTGTTGTGGAGTTTCCTCAAGCTTGATACTTGGGTTTGTCCCAAGCTTGTACGGGTTCGGTGACCACCCTCAAGGGTCCCTTAGTGGATCGAGGCGTTCCTCCTTGGAGGAAGGGCTCGAGGAGAATGTGGCTCATTGGAGTGCCTCGTGCCTCCACACCGCTCCAACGGAGACGTAGCACCCTTGGGTGTGAACTTCAGGATACATCGTCGTCTCCTCGTGCACCGGTTACTTCTCAACCTGAGCTCCTTTACCTATGCGCTTTACATTGTGATATCTATCATGCTTGATGCTATACCTATCTTGTTATCACCTTGTTGCTCATCATGCTAGCATAGGTTGTTGGAGCACTTAGGCAAACCCCTAGTTGATAGGCTTTGAGCTAAACTAGTAAACACTTAGTTTTATTCCGCCTAGTTTAGCTCTCAAGTAGAAGTTTTTATACACGCCTATTCACCCCTCTAGCGTGTCCTAGTACATTCAATTGGTATCAGAGCTAGGGCTCTCTTATCTTGTTGGGCTTCACCGCCTAGAGAGTATGACGTCGACTAGAGGATTAGTGCACATTTCCTCTTATACATTTGATGGCACTAATTATGATGCTTGGAAATTCTACATGCTTGATTATTTTAGGGGCATGCACCCACATGTAGAGCAAATTCTTGATATGGGTTTTTCTCCTCCTAAGGATCCACAAAATCCAACTTTTGAGGAGAAGAAAAACTCTTATCTAGATGCTCAAGCTACTAAAGTGCTTTGCCGTGTTGTGAGTCATGTAGTGATTTCCTCCATCGCGCCCTTCCGGAGTGCTCATGAGTTTTGGACAAAGCTTGAGATACATATGGTGGGTCCAAGACCATTGAGGATGATCGCACTCCTTCCACTTCACCAATGTGTGGTAAGACACAAGGTAATGCTATGGTGAGTGGTGATGAACATTGCATTGTTGATAGTGAGCCTTCTCTTGATGATTCTTCATCCCTATCCCATTGCAATGTTTCATCTTTGGACTTGAACACTTATAGCACTATAAATGCTTTACATGCTAGTGTTGGTAGTCCTTGCATATCTTCATCCCATGTTGATATGCTTGCCTTGTCTTGTTGCCATAATGAAAATACTTTGCTTTCCTCTAGTATTTGTGTGACTAACAATGTAGAGGAAACCGAAGATACTATGGGCCAAGACAAGATCTTGGATGGAGCTTCAAGTAGTTCATCTTCTTCATCATCTCACGGTTCTCACACATGCCTTATGGCTAGGGCGTCTAAGGTATCTCCTTCCTTGGAACCCTATATATCTAGTGATGATGAGGTTGATGATATGGAAGGACTTAATGTTGCTTCCTTAAACATGTTGGGTGAGTTGGTTTTTCATGCTCTTCATAAGAAGAAATTTGCTTGCTCTAACTTCATGAAAATCTTGGCTTTTGCCATTGAGAGCACAAAAATTATTGAGAAAAAGGAAGAGCATGAGCGCGAGTATGCAAACGAGATTGCAACTCTTAGTGAAGCTCTTGAAGAACAACAAACCACCAATGAATCTCTTGAGGAGACCTTTACTCTAGAGCTATCTAAAGTAAAGGAATCTCGTGATAGAGCTTTAGAGGTGGCACATGATTTTCAAATTAAAAATGATGAGCTAGTAATTGCTCATGCTAAACTCCTTGAGGATTTTGAGCTTCTCAAAAATGGCTCTAGGGCCATTGAGATTGAACTCATCAAACTCACCGAGTCACATGAGCAATTTAAGGCTCTCAACCTAATAGAGCTTGCTAAGTTGCCTTCTCCTTGTGCTATAATTGATAATGCTTGTGCTACTAACTCTACCTCTTGTGAAGCATCCATCTTGAAGGAGAATGTTGAGCTAAGGGCTCAACTTGCTTTGCTAACAAGCAATTATGAGAAATTGGAAGAAAGTCATGGAAAGCTTTCTAGCTCACATGATGATCTTCTAGTCTCTCATGATTTGCTAAAGTTATCTCATGAGGCTATCATGTCAAAGGTAAAATCTTGTGAGCCTCATGTGAGTACTAGCCCTACCTCTCAAAATGCTACTTTGCCATGTGCTAGTGCTTTTAGTTCACCCACTCATGCTATTGACTTATCTTGTGGTGAACTACCTTCTATGCCTTGTTGCTCTACAAATCCATGTGCTAGTGCTAGTAATTCACCCATCCATGCTATTGCTATATCTTGTGGTGAATTACATACCTTGCCTTGTTGCTCTAACAATGAAGCTTCCACTTCCTCTAGTACTTGTGTTGTTACTAACCATGTAGAGGAAAGAAGAGCTCGAGGCCCAAGTCTCTTCTTTGAAGAAGGACTTGGTAAAGGGTCATGAAGGGAAGCAATCCCCCAATGACAAGAGTGGACTTGGATTCAACTCCAACAACAAGAACAAGTCCACCACGCACAAGCGGAAGAAGGGACAAGGGCATGTGAAGGACCCCGCCAAGATTGTGTGCTTCAAGTGCAAGATTGAAGGGCATCATGTTAGATCGTGCCCCTTGAAGAAGAAGCCACTTGGCGAGAAGAAACAAGGGAAGCGGCCTCAAGATGGAGCTCATGGTCTACCTCAAGGTCAAGCTCATGGTCTACCTCGACTTGAAGAAAGGCCGCTACCCAAGAAGGATCAAGCCAAGGCTCCCGTTGTGGAGAAATCAAGTGAGAAGAAGGAGAAGAGAAGGACATGCTACATATGCCATGAGAAGGGCCACATCTCCTCCTTTTGCACTATTGGTAACTCATCCAACCCTATCTTGATCGATGGTGCTTATTCTCTTCACAAGGATAAGGTTGGAAATGTGTTTGCCAAATATATGGGCACTCAATGTGGTTTCGCAAAAAGAACCATTTGGGTTGCCAAGCCTATTGTGACTAACTTCTTAGGACCCAACTTGGTTGGGGACCATCAAGCCAAAATTTGATCAATAGGTACAAGTGGAGGGCATGGAGGCTTGACTAGTTCATGAAGACTTGGGGGATCTTCATCATTCTCACTTCCTCATGTCAAGTACTATTCATTTCATCCTTTACCCATGAACCTCCTTGCGGTAACGAGTCCTCAACTCCTTTACATTGAAAGTTACTCACTCCCCTTTTACATGTGTTGGTTTTGTACCTTGCATGTGGTTGTGTATGTTGTGTCTCCTACTTGCTTATCTCGCTATCATGCTTATATATGTTGGGTGGCACATCATGTACAATTGTTCTTTGTTGAGCCTATTGCATCTTATTGATATCTTAGTTGTTGGCTCATGTGAGAAATTAATGGACTATCCCATTTTGGGGGAGTGATATGCTTTGTGCATTTCACAATCCTAAAATGTGCGACATGATGAATTAAAATTCTATAATGTCCATTAATTATCTCACTTGGTTCTTATTTGCCTCTTGCACGAAAAATATCTTTATCACATTATGGGGGAGTATTATGCTTTGTGCATCTTACAAGCCTAGAAAATGTGAACATTTGAGGTTGTGTCACATAGAATTGATATTTTAGATTATCTTGTTCCTATGTGACATGTGTGCTCAAACAAATCCCATTTTGCATAAAATGCTCTTATTGCTATTCTCTTGGATTTTGTTTGTGGGAGTTTTTCTTGGCATGGTTTTCCACATTGTATTGCTAGCTCCATATACTCTTTGGAAAATCATGTGCTTCATGTTATGCTATTCATTGCCTTGCATGATTGGTGTAACCAATTGAAGCTCTCAAGAATCTCCTTTTGCATTATGGTCAATTCTTATCCTTTACCATATGCTTTCTTTGTTGTGAAGATGATCTTGGACATGCTCACAAACTACCATATGGAAATATTTCCTAAATACCTCTTGTCCTTGGACAATTGGTAATAAATTGTGTGGTATTGTTCCGGATCATCCTCACACTTGGCTCATGTGCTCAATTGCTTCATTTCTTGCCAAGAATTTGTCCTTGTGGGTTAGACTCCCATATGTCTTCCTTGCTTCTTTTGGATCTCCTTATTTCACTTGAACCTTGTTAGTGTTTTGATAAACAATGGTTGAGCGATGATCCCGCATTTGTGCATTTTGTATTCAAATGCAAAATCCTAAATAGTGCACTAATCTTGGGGGAGCTCTCCTATGTTTGTTCGAACACTCTCTTGTTTCAAGAATTTGACGTTGGAAGACAAACCTTTTCTTTTCGGTACTTTTGTGCCATCATGAAAAGTGTTGAGGGTTTGGTTTATTTGGAACCTTGCTTTCTTTGGGAGTTGGTTATCTCATTACTTTATATTTGGTTTTACTTTCCTAAAATGAGATAATTCCTTGAGCATGCTTGTTTTGGATATCATCTTGCTCGTTGTGTTTAGTTCATTTGTTGAACTTTGGGGTCAATCTTGTGTTGATTTGATTCTTGGATATGGGTTGGACAACCTTTTGACACGTCACACCTTTGTGTGCCATCGTGTTCTATTTTGCATTTTGTCCAAGTCATATCTCCATTTGGTTCTTGAAAGTCTTGCATGCATATTTACTTCATGTATATCTTATGGCATGTTTGCTTTCGTTGATCCAATGCATAGGGAAAACTCCACCATAATCCTAAATCGGCTAAGATGTGCATGAAATTCAAATTCATATCCATATGCACATATTTACGTGGAGTTTGTCCTATGTGTTGTAGTTTCACTAACTACTAGGACCCAATTAGTTTGGGGACCACTTTGTACTTGAGTTGTGTCTTAGGTACATTGGTGATGCTTTGGATGCTCGTCTCACTCATGAAGAAGAAGTGGAGGACAAGTGGCTATAGGAGGCGAGCTATGATGTTATAACTAACTCATATCTACTACATCACACCATTGCATCCGGGTAACAAGTATCAATCCCCTCATGCATGCTATCTTGTATCCAACCATGGGGTATCCTTGGTGTTTCATTTGGTGATACTTGTTTGCCTCTCTCAAAGCATCTCAACTATCTCCTTCTCTTGGTGATTCTTGTGATGTCTTTGAGGTGTTTTTGGTTGAAGTTGTTCAATGTACAATGAGATAAATATGAGCCATTGGCCGTGCTATAAAGCAAATGTCTCATTGGTATATTGTGTTACTTCACCTTGGATATCTTGCTCCTCTTCTCTCGTACCTATCTTGTGTGTGCATGTTTCTTTGTGGATAAATATCTTCGTGATGTTGCCCACTTAGAGAAACTTATATACATGAGAGATGGTACATATCTTTTGATATCCCTCTTTGTTGGAGTCCATTATTTCCATTCTTATTTATCTCTTGATGACTCCACAAAGAATTTGATATGAGTGCTCATTTTATCCTATTTGCATCTTCAAGCACTCATATTTGATTTTGGCACAAGCTTTGTTTTACTTGCTTCTTATTAAGCTTGTGTTTCTTTTTGGTTCATTGGTTGCTTGCTTCATTTGTCGAAGCTTTCTCACCTTCACATCCTCTTGCAATCTTTGATCCTCAATATAGTTGGATTCCCTCCCGGTATTCGTCATTGAATACGTGCATTTGATTTCACTCACATTATGAGAAATGCACACCTTATGGAGGAATTCTAACTATATTGGCCTTCCGAACCTTTCGTCCATTTTGGCAATTGATGCCAATGGGGGAGAAGTTTGGAGGGTTTAAGGGAATTGCTTTTGTTTGGTTCTTAAGCATTTGCCTTTCATGCCTAGCATTTGTTGCTTTGCATGGTTGAATATTTAGAGGATACTCCGCTAGGCTTTAATTGCCGGTATATGCAATGAAATTCAAGTTCATTCACACATGCATATATTATGGGGGAGTTTGTTCTAAATATTCAACTTGGGTTGTTCGCTAAATTCCATATTTAAACCCTCTCAAAGAGATTGTCATCAATTACCAAAATGGGGGAGATTGAAAGAACATGGAGCCCCCATGTGTGGTTTTGGTAATTGATGACAATCCCTATGGACTAACGGTTGCATTGAGTATCTATCTTAGGTCCATAGCCATGTGTTGGTCTCAAGGTTTCAAGATGGAGAAGATGGAGTACAATGACGAAGACGGTGTCGAAGAGAGACGAAGACCATGTTGAAGATGAAGATGGATGAAGACGGTGGCGTGCGTACAAGATCGAAGAAGACGGTGGCATGTACAATGATGAAGAGGATGAAGACGGAGCTTGCCGACTCGAGAGGAACGCGCAAGGTTAAGGTTTGTGCTCGATAGGATAGTGGATCGCATCATCGGAGAGAGCTCAAACCTTGCATGCATTGCATCGTGTTTCTTGGTTGTTCTTGGTTCTTATCCATGAGATGAGTTAGAGCTTGTGTTCATCTCCATGACAAGCTCTAGCTCATCGGAAACGGATTCCGGATGCATCGCATGTTGCATGTGCGAGGGTGATGATTTTCCCGATATACCATATTGAGAGGTTACACCTCTATGACCATGAGAAAATCATCACTCACTCTTTTCCATATTTTCACTTTTTGTAGTGATAGCTCTCGTCGTCCTCTTTCCGGCAAAATTGGTTTCATGTCATTCCGAGTTTCCTAGCTCAAGTTATGGATTTTACATTGCACTGAAAAAGTCCCACAGAACAAGTTACGGTACCTTTGCGGTACCTTGAGCGGTAGTACCGCTTGTGAGCGGTAGTACCGCCTATGGTACCGCTTAAGTACCGTAACTAGTGTTACGGCAGTACCGCTTCGGTACCGCTGCGGTACCGCTTGGGATCCAGTAAGGTTTGGAGCCCATTGCGGTACCTCGAGCGGTAGTACCGCTTTGTGTCCACATGGACAAGTTCTGTGGGGATTTCAAATCCAGAGCGGTAGTACCGCTTACCAAAGCGGTAGTACCGCTCGGGCGCGAATCTGACCGCTTTCTCAGCCCCAACAACTATATTTTGGGCCCCCTATTTATACCCCTCTTCCACCTCCGACCCAAACACTTCTTCCCCTCCACTCTCTCTCCTCCATTGTTGACCTTGAGTTGTTTCTTCCTCCTCTTGATCCCCCACTATTTGTTGCATATTTTTGGGGGAAAGGAGAGAGGAGATCTAGATCTAGAGCTTCACCAATTGAATCCCTCTCCAAGTGAGGGGATCTTGCTAGATCTAGATCTTGGAGTTGCTTGGTGTTTCTCCTCATATTTGTTCTTCCTCCCTTATTCCCCCAATAGCTTTTGTAGCTTTGTTGGAATTTTGGAGAGAAGAACTTGGGCATCTTAGTGGTGTTCTTAGCCATTGCATTAGGTGCATCGGTTTGGGTTCTCTCCGGGGTTTCGGTCTCGTAGAGGGCATGTTGACCTTGGTGGTGTTGTAGCCTTAGTGGCCTTGTTACCTTTGTGGTGTTGTAGCCTTTTGTGGCCTTGTAGCCTTTGTGGCCTTGTAGTCTTTGTGGCGTTGTTGCCTTTGTGGTGTGGTAGCCTTAGTGGCGTTGTTGCCTTAGTGGAGTGTGGTAGCCTTTGTGGTTTTGGTGCCGGTTGTGGCGCGTTGGTGTCTTAGTGGCCTTGTCGCCGGTGTGGCGTGTTGTAGCCTCTTGTGGCCTTGTACTTGAGAGCCTCCGTGTTGTGGAGTTGCCTCAAGCTTGATACTTGGGTTTGTCCCAAGCTTGTACGGGTTCGGTGACCACCCTCAAGGGTCCCTTAGTGGATCGAGGCGTTCCTCCTTGGAGGAAGGGCTCGAGGAGAATACGGTGGCCCTAGTTGGCTTCTTGGAGTGCCTCGTGCCTCCACACCGCTCCAACGGAGACGTAGCACCCTTGGGTGTGAACTTCGGGATACATCGTCGTCTCCTCGTGCACCGGTTACTTCTCAACCCGAGCTCCTTTACCTATGCGCTTTACATTGTGATATCTATCATGCTTGATGCTATACCTATCTTGTTATCACGTTGTTGCTCATCATGCTAGAATAGGTTGTTGGAGCACTTAGGCAAACCCCTAGTTGATAGGCTTTGAGCTAAACTAGTAAACACTTGTTTTATTCCGCCTAGTTTAGCTCTGAAGTAGAAGTTTTTATACACCGCCTATTCACCCCCCTCTAGGCGACGTCCTAGTACATTCAGGCACGTTACTCAATATCCTTTACGCATTAAATCTTATTGGGAAAACACAAGCCTTGATATGAATTTATCGGATGGTTTATGAAGACTTGCAAGAAATTTCGGCAGAAGAAGAACGTTCGAGTAGCACAACTTGAGTCTACACACGGATTGCAAGCATCCGTATCTAGACTCGGGGGCTACTCCCATCGGGAGCGCAGCACGCGCACCCGATAAAAGAAGACGAAGCCAATACAAGATGGACAAGAACTATCGAGAGAAGAACTTTCAGCGGAGGCATGCTTTAGTCTCTACCCGAAGTATCTTCGGCTAGACACTCGGGGACTACTGACGTGGGCATTACCCTTTGGGTAACTGGTATTGTCCTATCCCATGTAGCCCAGATGGAGGCCCATGAAGACAACCGAAGGCAAGGTGGGCCACTAGGTCGGTGCCGAAGAAGATTCCTTGAAGACCAAGACGAAGATCAATCAAACAAGGAAAGTTTAGAGCTAGGTCTCTTGTAAACCTAGTCGTACTCGTGTAGATCTCTTGGGACCTGGCCCCCTTTATAAGGGCCAGGAGAGGGGCTGCCGAGGGACACAATCAATCTTAGCAACTTTAGCCACCAAAGTACAGAGCTAGGTCACCGTAGCACTTAGCCTCTCGGCGAGAACACAGCCGAAACCTTCGGCACCCCATTGTAACCCAATATTTGCATAATCAAGATCAGACAGGCAGGACGTAGGGGTGTTACCTCATCGAGGGCCCTGAACCTGGGTAAATTGCTCTCCCCGCTTGTCTGCTAACCGTTGTCTCGTGTCAGCCTATAGGATTCCATCAACCCTAAGCCCCAATCGGAGGGCATTGTCGAGGAGCACCCTCGTCAGACTCTGTCGCGGCAGAGAAATAACACGAATTTATGTCGCGGTAGGAAACAAGGTATATGACAGATGTATATGATGGTGGCGGAAACGATCTGGTGGGTGTATATGGCAGCGGTGGGTGTATATATGGTGGGTGTATATGGCGGTGGCGGAAGTATATGGTGGTGATGATCTGCGAGCGATGCGAGTATGCGGCGGCGTAACTAATATGACCAGAACTCGAAACTCTAAAGGAACTAGACGCTAAGACCAGCAACTCGACACGAAGATGCAGACACAAATTCAACTATGCAAAACTGAAAAGACAATGCAAAGACGTGGCAGGGGGTTTATGGGACGATGATCTAAAACCCTAACAGTATTTTTGGCTTTTTCGTGGTTTATGGGTATGATGGCAGATGCAATCTACACTAGGAAAACAGTAAAATCTCACCGAGCAACCTGAAATCAGATACCACTTGATAGGGCTAAGATGGCCGATCTTTCGATGAGACAAGGATAACTTCAATTTGTTGGTGGAGTTCGTGCTTGACGATCCGACTACACGTGCAAAGCTCGTGCGCCAATGCAATCGCTAGGACAATCTCCGGGAGTTACTGATCTTGCGGATGCACGATCAGCCTGACCAGCGAGGGTCTTAATTCCTACCTGAAATCAAGAACAAGTAAGAACTAATATTGCAATCAGAATATTGCGGATGAAAGATGAAAGCTTTATTGAATAAGGTGGGATTCTCGAATACCGGTCTTGTTCAAATCGGAGATGGGCCGTAATTGAGATGGGCTTGAAGGATGTACGCGTGGAGCACATCGAAGCGGCCTTGTACAAGAGTTTGGGCTAGATTGCCCGTGTATCTGATATAGTAGATTGTATCTTAGCTTAGAATTAAAAGATAGAGTTTAACCTGTGCACGTGCACGCTAATTAGAAAGTCCCTTGGACTATAAATATGTATCTAGGTTTATCAAAAAGGAGGACAATCACGTTGACAACAAACACAAATCAGGCGCATCGCCACCCCTTCTTTCGAGGGTTTCTCCGGGTAAGCATCATGCTGCCTAGATCGCATCTTGCGATCTAGGCGATGCTTTATTCGTTACCTTGTGTTGCTCGTGCTGAAGTTGTTGATGGCGAGTAGCACTATTTATCATAGATGTTTTGGGGCTTGCATGGATGCTTTTCTTATGCATATTTGCTTAGCTATGCCGTCCTCGATATCTAGCTGCCCTTATACCTATCCAGGTGTAAGGGCAGCACCTTGCTTGTTCGTTATTTAGTAGATCCAATCTGTTATAGTTGCTCCTTGATTCTTCAAGGATTGGTTTAATATCTGTATGGTTAGGCCTTGCAAACGGGTTGAACGATCCGGTGGTGCGTAAGGTATGGTTCGTTAGTCCTAAGAGGGATGTTCCGGGAATTGACTTAATGTTGGTTTTTAGGCCTCTTTTAGGGTTAGTTTTCCATTATCTTCCGTGTCTATTAGGCTCAACTACGCGTAGGATGTTCCGATCATGCGGTGAAAACCCTAAACTGTCGTGGATTGGTTTAGCTTTATATTGATCAGCAGAGCCCCATGTCATCGTCAACCCGCGAACCATGGGGCGTCGGCTTGAGCCGATCCATTGGCACCCGAGAGCCGATCGGGCTCGAAATATTACGTGTATGCCATGCAGGAAACTAATCGGCAATTCAACACCTTCCGACCAGGTATAGGTCGGGTGGCACGCCTTGCAACCGCTAGGACGTGTGCCGAACATTGGGCGGGACGTCGGGGACCAGGGCCCCCTGCAGTCTTGGAAGCCTCCCGGCTCTTCGTGTTGCTTAACCACTGCCGGTGGGTTTTGGCAGCAACACATTCTGGCACGTCGGTGGGACCATCTTCTGCAACAACCACGTCAACATCCGAGATGGCGGAAGAACCGGTCAAGTACGGAGATCTGCCTGCTGAGCACAAGAAGAAATATGATGATCTCAAGGCCATCTTCGAAGCCGATCTCATCGGCTCTTTTGAGAGAACCCATTCGCACGGCATTAAGTTCAAAGGGTTCCAACCCGAAGGCGCGTTAGAGGGACTAGATCTATCTCTCCCTTCGGAGGAACGTACCAGAGCCCTGCGACAGGAAATTAACTATGTCGTGGCTCATTCTCTTCATCGGCATTCTGAGAGCCTGGTGAACACTTTGGAGCGTGTTGCGCTTCATGTGGTGCAAGAAATCATGAAGCATCGGTATTCTCCGTCGGACCTGCTCTAGGAACTCATCGGTGAGAAGTACCGCTCACATAGGCCACCATCGCTATACACGTTTGCAGCTCCACAGCAACAAGGTTCACCGCGTACGTCGTCTCAAGGTGGAGGCGATCCCGCGATTACCATCCTGTGAGCCGCCCAAGGAGATTCCATGGATACGTGTGCACGTACGTGCGGACGCAACAACCGGGCGAATCAGATTACAGCGGGAGGGTGCTGGGCAGAGTAATTTTTCAGAGGCGAGGCAGTTGGAGGATCAAAGCGTGGCCTAGCTAAATATGCCACCGGAACAAGTCATGAACGCCCAACCTCTGTAGCTCCTCGTTGGATCGATCACTGCAATCTTGAGAGATCAGTTCGGCATCCCGCCGAAGAAGAGAATGATCAGCTATTCCAAGCCGCATCCCAACGAAAGTATGACCTAATCCCAGTCGCCTAAGTATCGGCTCTGACTTCACAAAATTCGGTGGATCGAAGGAACCAGCTCAATTGAACATGTGAGCCGATATTTGCACACTTGGGCATGGTCTCGGCCAGAACTGCTCGTGTGAGGTTCTTTTCACAATCTCTCACGGGTCCAGCCTTTGGGTGGTACACCTCGCTGCCACCAGTTCTGCTGAACGTGGAAGCAGGCGGAAGCAGTTTCACATACGATATCATTCGAAGCTGCGAAGCTGGCATTGCCGATCGGCGAGGTTCGGCAAGGAGAGAAGAGACGGTGTACCGAATACATTCAGACGCTTCGGGGACCGTCGGCAGGTGTTATTCGGTTCGTTTATCTGAGAAGGAGACGATGGGTGGCGATAACGAACTGTCGGCGCCGCTCAGAGATGTGACCTTCCAAGCAGACTACAATTCACTAGCGCATATGGTTCGAAATTGACATCAGTATGAGCAATGTACAGAGAATACGGGACAGATTCAAGTGCGTCGCCACCGATCGGGTGAAGGAGAGAAGATGAAGATTAACGAAGATCGAGGAAGTCGCTGTCTCAGGCCCCGAATGGACTGCAGGGGCAAAGCCGTGTCCTGCAAGTGGGAGAAACAACAGAGACACGCAAAGGGGTTTGACTTTGACTTAAGCAAAACGGAGCAGATTTTTGATTTGCTGCTAAAGGAAAAACAGCTGAAGTTGCCGAAGGCCACAAAATCCCCACGTTACAAGAGATGAACGGCAGGCCATACTGCAAATGGCATCACACGTTCACTCATGCCACTAATGACTGCAAAGTCTTGCGCGGACAGATTCAAATGGCGATAGAACAAGGCCGATTACTCTTCGGTCAGTTTGCCATGAGAGTTGACACGAATCCGTTTCCTGACGTCAACATGGTAGATCTCAGCCATTGCATAAGACGCGAGCCAGGTTTCTCTTTTGATATCAACATGGCAGGGCTTGCAGATCGCCATGGCGAGGATAAGCCAGAGAGCAGTCGCTCTCGTGGCAAAGATAAGAAGGAGGCCGATCCACGCGACCGGCCCCAGCATGATGACAGACGGTATTTTGACTGAGGAAGAGGTGAGAAGCGTGCGGTATCAACGACCACTCTCCGCACACCTCCTTAACAAGTATGAGCAGCAGTATGACCGACGTCGGCGCTACGACGAGGATGATGAGAGAGATCGTCGGTCTAATGCAGTTGACAGGAAATACCGTCGCAATGAAGGGTATGAGCGTCACGCTAGAGGGAGGTCAAGAGAGCAAGAGGACATGGATAGGCATTGGAACTGTCCTTTCTTCAAACACTGCTGGGACTCAGGAATGAGCCGATTGCCTACAATCGAGAACTGCCCAGAATGTAAACAGAAGAGGAAGGGAACAAATGAAGTTTCAGTGTTCAAGCGTCTAGGACCTCTCCCACCTCGGAACAAGGCTGAGTCATCTCAAGATGAAGACTTGAGGAGGTCGGGGAGGAAGAAGATGATATAACCGACCAAGGTGGTGCACGATGGACTGGTACTCCCAAGCGCGAGAGTGCAACGGCTCCCGAAACTTAGAAGCCGAGGGCAGTACTGTACGTTAAGGAAAGCACGGCCGGCCACCAGCACGTGAAAATTCAACAAACATTGGAGATGGAGACTGTCCCGCCCAAAGAAAGTGTGGCGACCAAGCGAACAAAGACGATGCGAGAGGCATCATTGCAGTCTCTTTATAGTATTTATACTCCCCGTCGAGAATTTTGTGCTCAAAAGACGAGTATCGGTGGCACAATTTATTGCGGTCCACGACCCGATTATCTTTGAAGCCACGAGAGAGGAGCCTAGGGCATCTGAAAGCCCTATACTTGAAAGGTTATATCAATGGGCAGCCTGAGCAGATACTGGTTGACAGAACAACGATCCAACATAGTCGTACTCCATGTTACGACGTTTGGGACGATCCAATGATGATCTGATCAAGACCAACGTCACGCTAAGCGATTTCAACGGCCAAGCGTCAGAAGCCAAGGGTGTTCTGAACGTGGACTTAACTGTCGGCCGAAAAACCATCCCTACATCCTTCTTCATCGTCGACAGCAAAAGCCTGCTAGGGAGAGATTGGATCCACGCTAATTGTTGCATTCCATCCACAATGCATCAGTGCATCATACAATGGGATGGAGATGAAGTGGAAGTTGTTCATGCAGATGATTCGATCGACATCTCTTTGGCTGCCATGAACATTTGGGACGCGGTAGACCAAGAGCCGCTCTCAGGAATCAGTTTGGACGGCTGTGAGCGCATTGAAGCTTCAAAAAACGGGGTGAGGCTGGTCTTATCCCTTGGCTTTGACGAGTAAGCGAGACCCAAGTCCTGGACATGCGTGAGCCGATCCACGTGATCGGCCCCAAAAATAAAAGCAAGGATCTCACCTCAGCATGCCACGTAGCTATGAGAGAACCGAGAAGTTGTGAACCTCATTAGCAGCTGCAATGAAAAAGAGGCTGGAACCTGTGATGACCAAATCAGCCTCAGCAATATTGCTGTGCTCAGCAATGATTTGTGAGCGATGGAAAGGCGGGGTATGGGTTTACATCAGCTGATGAACTAGAAGAGATTGACATTGAGTCACAGGGATAAGCCCACGACCAACATTTTATCGGCAAGTTGGATCCACGGTGAGAGCAGTTGATAGCTACTATTGAAAAGTACCCAGTTATTTTTCTGTAGGATTATACGAATGCAGGTTAGGCAGGGCATTATCGAGAGCCTTGAGCTCCCTCGAAGAAAGGATTTCGGCGTTCCGACGAGCACGGATGAGCGAGATCTTGGTGGAAGTCAAGAAGGAGATCCAGAAGATGTTGGACGCTGGGGTTCATCGGGCCATGCAGGTACGCTGAATGGATTTCCAATGTAAATTTGTGGAGAAAAGGATGGCGATGGGCGGCATTCGCCTGATTTTGAATCTCAACGATTGCCACTCCAAAGGGGATGAGCTCATCCAATGCAGGTAGCACAGAGACTTGAGTCAATGCGAGCTGCTTTGGTCTCAAAGTTTTAAACTTCATGGATGGTAATGCATTTGTTAAATCTTGTAACTCAGAAGGTATAAACAGGCTTGCATTAGAGCCACCGGGCTCGGTGGGCTTGTTTGAATATGTAGTCATAGCGTTTGGGCTGAAGAATACTTTGGCGCCATTAACTGGCCTTTAGATGACCCTAAACAAATCGCTTGTTCCTTTTTCTTTTGTGCATCATCATGCCATCATGCATCATATCATCCATGTTTGACAAAATAAAATTATTTTATAAACCCTTCTTATTTTATTTTACCCTCCCATAAGGTTTTTATAATAAACCTCCTCTCTTCTATTCTTTAACAAAACCCTACAATCAAAACTATATTAATAAATAAAACTATTTCAAATATTTTCATATACAATATAAAATCTGGTTTTCTTTGCTTTGGTTTGGTTTTAAAAAGGGTTTTCAAATCTGTTTTGAACAAGAGAGAAAAAGAAAATAAATTTTAAAGCAAATCCCTAACCCTGTTCTTTTAGACCCTCTCTCCCCCTTTAATTCCCTCTCTTCCTCTCTCTACATGGCCACCTCTCTCCGGCCCCACAAATCACCCGGCGACCCAACCCTTTTCTTTAGCCCACCTTTCCCTCCCGACCACCTTTCCGGATGGAACGTCCCGTTCGCTCGTCTTCTCCCACTCACGTTAACATCGTGAGCTCCTTTTCTCCTCTGCCATGGACAACCACCGCACCACCATCGACTCTCACCTGCTCTTCTCCCTTTGTCCTCTCGCCCTCCTCCAAACCCTAGCTCTTCTCCCTCCCTCGCGCCGCCCGCCCACTCTCCTCTCCCACTTTCTTTCCTCTCTCCCAACCACCGCCACGCCGCCATGGCACCGTCGCTCCAGACCGTCCCCCGGCAGGCTGAAGTGCCAGAATATATGCCTCGTCATCCTCGTTATCTCCCTCCAAGGAATTGACCCGGGGCTTGCTAAATCGATGGCAAGCTCGCCGATTGCCCCTGCGGGTTGACACCTTCCTTCTCCAAATCCGGCGTCACCGTGCCGTCCCTGGCCTTCCGAGCACACACACGGCTTCCAAGTGACCAGGCGCACCTCCGACACCATCCATCTCGCTTCGGTTCGTCCTCAAACGCTAGATCCGTGCTCACTGCAAGTCTCCGCCATGACCGATCCTTCCCTGGCTCCTTTGGAGATACTTCAAAAGGTAGCGCACCTCCATCTTGTCAACACCTAAGCAGCATCCTAGTTGGTTCGTTCCTTTGCCCAGCTCAGGAGATCCAGAGTTCAATTTCCACCGCATGCAAATTAAGCCCCTTTTTCTTCTCTGTTTTGTTGAATCAGATCCAGATCTGCCAATGGGCCTAGCCCGAGATCCGCCGGCTCAGTCTGTCGCCCGCGCGTCAGATGCTATCCGTCGCCCGCAGTAGGCCAGATCGGGCCCAAGACAGATGCAGGTCAGCCCGGCTCGCCCCTTCCCATTTTGTTTTTTTGAAGAATGTACAAATCTTGCAAAATTCATATCTCTCAAACCGTTTGTCGGAAATACAAAGTATTTTATATGAAAATCTATCAGAAAAACATAAGGAAATATGCCATCCATGCTTGCTGTTGCATCATGATTCATATAATTTCGTGATAGTTTGCATTATCACCTAATATGTAACATATGGAATATGTGGGATATAAATTATATGTTGTCCCGGTTCCATTTAACTTTGAAGTAGCTCACTCATGCCATGTGTTGCCATGCTAATCAACATTTAATATTGCCGGTAGAAAAACTAACCTAATTTGATTGTCCGGGGTTCCGACTCCGCTTAATATGGATAAGTTGCATTGCACCATATCTGCCATGTCATGCATATCATCTTGATCATGCTGAATCTTCTTTATCCGTAGTAGTAAGACTTGCATGCGTTGTGTGTTCCAGCATTTGCTTCTTCCCGGATAGGATCACGAAGTGGTGTTGTGAGATACGACAAGTTCTTCTGCAGCTTTTCACAGGCGAGCCCTCTCTCTTCACCTACTCTCCCTCGCATTGCTATCCTTATGTTGCGCTTCTTTATCGAGTCACGTCTCCTATTCCACTTGTTTACCATAATAATCCTATATGTATCATTCCTTACCCATAGCCGTTGCTTGATGTTTGAGCCTTGCGAGTCGTAGGCGTGTTTAGGATCTGTTGTTTATCTCGATCTGTTATCGGGATATGTTGGGTTGTTGGGAGGTTATCACATGCTATATCAGTTGTTGGAGATATTCACACTTTACTTTATTGTTAACAACTAAAATTGTAAGCAGAGGCATCTGTGAGCCCCTTTGCGAAAGCATCGGAACTTTGACTCGCTAATGTCCCCTAGGACCCGAGTTCTTGTTATCTGTTCCGAGACTGAGCGCTCTAACCACACGTGGGTATGCTTACCGGGTCTCCCCTCGACCACTGCCGGAATCTACAGCTTTGTCCAGTGGCCACAATTAGTTTGAATGTTTGTTTGCTTCTCTCGGGCGTGCAAGCTTGTTTCTTTGTGGTCAGATGATATGATGTTACTTTTGGGGAAGCCGTGAGTGCCTTGTAACCCCGTTGTCTCTTGCACGCTCGTAGGATGCGGTACGTATTGTTAAGAGGTCATCCTCTAGTGGGCTCTGATCCTCTTAGCCGTAGACGCAAACAGCTAAGTCCGCTTCGGAGCACGGCCGGACTTCGATACGGGTTAACTTAGTTAGGTGGCTTCCTGGACATTGTTGTAGTGAAGGAGAGTGCGTGTCGTGATATCCACCTGTCGTAAGTGGGTTGAGCGTGCGTGTGGCTACATTTGGGCACCCCTGCAGGGTTAAATCTTATCGATAAGCCGTGTCCGCGGTTATGGACGACTTGGAATTGTATAGCTCGATCATAGATAATAATCTTCTAATAACTTGATTAGTAATATAGCATTACTACAACTGATACCTAATAAAACTTGTCCACCGTTGAGTGCCTTTTACATTGCCTCTTCGCTTTGTTGAAGGGGATATGTGTAATTGGCTGGGTTATGTTTGTGTAGCATTTATCTGTTACCTTGTGCGCTCTCTTATCTTCTCTGAGTAGACGGATGTTGTAGCGTGTCTCTATTGGTTATAGTTTTGCTGCCGCTAAGCCTACCATATAGCCCCAGGCGATATATGTATTCGCCCGGCGAGCATAGCCATTTCTAGTCTCGCTAAGTACGTGCCGGAGTTCGTTCCTTGGTACTTACTCTCGCCTTTTCCCCTTTCTCTTTTGCTTCCTCCCTTTTGTCGGCAACCGATGGCCCGACTTTGACAGGTACAAGATGACGACGTTAGCAAGGTTACCCTTCCGGCTTGGCCTGGGCAGGGTTATGGACGCGCTGGTTATCTTCAGGACTCTTAGTCCAATTTGTATCTTGTCCGTACTCGGACGTATTTGATCTTCTGTATGATTTGGATCTTTGTATTGTATATTTGTATCTTGACTCGTTGGAGTCGTTGTTGTAATATATGTCTCTTGTGGGCTCTATTGTAATCCTGTTGTAATGTTACCGCTCGTGTTAATTCCTCTGGCATCACGTGTGTGATTCTTCGCGCACGTCGTGTCGGAGGGCGTCTCTGAATCGATATCGTGCGGATTTTGGCGGGATCGCTGGAATCCTCATGGTACCGGTTCCGGGGCCACAAGTTGGTATCGAGCTCGGTTGACTACACCACTAGTCCAGCCTGTAGGATAACCTTGCCAACGGACGTTGTTGTGTCTAGTGTCAAAACTATTTTCTAAAATTCGTTGGATAGATCTGATTAGCTCTGATTTTCTCCTTACCTCTATTCTTTCTCTTCTTATCTTTGCGAGTTTTGAATCTTCTCTTATCTTCTCTGAGTCTTTTCTGACGCGGGTTGGACGATCTTTGTCTTATCCTATTAGGTCCGATCTTCGGAGGATCCCGACGGAAGCTCATCTCGGGGCAACGATTCCTTGTTAGTGGTGTCGAGAAGATCAACACTTCGCCAGAAGAAGGTTCCACCTCGAGGTCGGGTGATTGTCAACATGGTACAAGAAGACTCGATAGTTTAACCAACTCCCCCTTGGCTTGACGTGGAACCTCGGGGCGAGGTTCCTTGTTAGTGGTGTCGATTGTAACGGCCCGGGTAGTACCCCTAATAGAATCGCTTGTTCTTTTTCTTTTGTGCATCATCATGCATCATGCATCATATCATCCATGTTTTTTGCCAAAATAAAATTATTTTATAAACCCTTATTATTTTATTTTACCCTCCCATAAGGTTTTTATAATAAACCTCCTCTCTTCTATTCTTTAACAAAACCCTACAATCAAAACTATATTAATAAATAAAACTATTTCAAATATTTTCATATACTATATAAAATCTGGTTTTGCTTTGCTTTGGTTTGGTTTTAAAAAGGTTTTCAAATCTGTTTTGAACAAGAGAGAAAAAGAAAATAAATTTTAAAAGCAAAATCCCTAACCCTAAACCTTTTGGGCCCCTCTCCCTCTTTGGTCCCTCTCTTCCTCTCTCCCCGCAGCCCACCTCCTCTCCTGGCCCAAATCCACCCCGGCGGCCCCTTTTCTTTAGCCCACCTTTCCTACGTACCTTTTCGGGTGGAGACGTCTCTGTCGTCTTCTCCCACTCACGTTGGCATCGTGAGCTCTTTTCTCCTCGCCATGGACCACCGCACCACCATCGACTCTCTGCTCCCTTCTCCCCTTTTAATCCCTCTCTCGCCCTCCTCCAAACCCTAGCTCTTCTCCCTCCCTCGCGCGCCCCTTCATCTCTCTCCCACCTTTCTTTTCTCTCTCGTAACACCACCGCCTGCCCGCCATGGCACACGTCGCTCCAGACCGTCCCCCGGCAAGCTGAAGTGCCCCGGAAGATGCGCCTCGTCGTCCTCGTTATCTCCCTCCAAGGAATTGACCGGGCTCGCTAAATCGATGGCAAGCTCGCCGATTCCCCCTGCGGGTTGACACCTTCCTTCTCCAAATCCGGCGTCACCGTTCCGTCCCTGGCCTTCCGAGCACACACACAGCTTCCAAGTGACCAGGCGCACCTCGACCCATTCATCTCGCTTCGGTTCGTCCTCAAACGCTAGATTCGTGCTCACCTGCAAGTCCCCGCCATGGCCGATCCTTCCTGGCTCTACTTTGGAGATACTTCAAAAGGTAGCGCACCTCCATCTTGTCAACACCTGAGCAGCATCTTAGTTGGTTCGTTCCTTTGCCCAGCTCCGGGAGATCCAGAGTTCAATTTCCACCGCATGCAAATTAAGCCCCTTTTTCTTCTCTGTTTTGTTGAATCAGATCCAGATCTGCCAATGGGCCTGGCCGAGATCCGCCGGCTCAGTCTGTCGCCCGCCGCGCGGCCAGATGCTATCCGTCGCCCGCAGTAGGCCAGATCGGGCCCAAGACAGTGCAGGTCCAGCCCGGCTCGCCTTCCCATTTTGTTTTACGAGAAAATGTACAAATCTTGCAAAATTCATATCTCTCAAACCGTTTGTCGAAATACAAAGTATTTTATATGAAAATCTATCAGAAAAACATAAGGAATCTGTATATGCCATCCATGCTTGCTGTTGCATCATGATTCATATAATTTCGTGATAGTTTGCATTATCACCTAATATGTAACATATGGAATATGTGGGATATAAATTATATGTTGTCCCGGTTCCATTTAACTTTGAAGTAGCTCACTCATGCCATGTGTTGCCATGCTAATCAACATTTAATATTGCCGGTAGAAAAATAACGCGAACATAATAATTGTTTGTCCGGGGTTCCGACTCCGCTTAATATGGATAAGTTGCATTGCACCATATCTGCCATGTCATGCATATCATCTTGATCATGCTGGATCTTCTTTATCCGTAGTAGTAAGACTTGCATGCGTTGTGTGTTCCAGCATTTGCTTCTTCCCGGATAGGATCACGAAGTGGTGTTGTGAGATACGACAAGTTCTTCTGCAGCTTTTCACAGGCGAGCCCTCTCTCTTCACCTACTCTCCCTCGCATTGCTATCCTTATGTTGCGCTTCTTTATCGAGTCACGTCCTATTCCACTTGTTTACCATAATAATCCTATATGTATCATTCCTTACCCATAGCCGTTGCTTGATGTTTGAGCCTTGCGAGTCGTAGGCGTGTTTAGGATCTGTTGTTTATCTCGATCTGTTATCGGGATATGTTGGGTTGTTGGGAGGTTATCACATGCTACATCAGTTGTTGGAGATATTCACACTTTACTTTATTGTTAACAACTAAAATTGTAAGCAGAGGCATCTGTGAGCCCCTTTGCGAAAGCATCGGAACTTTGACTCGCTAATGTCCCCTAGGACCCGAGTTCTTGTTATCTGTTCCGAGACTGAGCGCTCTAACCACACGTGGGTATGCTTACTGGGTCTCCCCTCGACCACTGCCGGAATCTACAGCTTTGTCCAGTGGCCACAATTAGTTTGAATGTTTGTTTGCTTCTCTCGGGCGTGCAAGCTTGTTTCTTTGTGGTCAGATGATATGATGTTACTTTTGGGGAAGCCGTGAGTGCCTTGTAACCCCGTTGTCTCTTGCACGCTCGTAGGATGCGGTACGTATTGTTAAGAGGTCATCCTCTAGTGGGCTCTGATCCTCTTAGCCGTAGACGCAAACAGCTAAGTCCGCTTCGGAGCACGGCCGGACTTCGATACGGGTTAACTTAGTTAGGTGGCTTCCTGGACATTGTTGTAGTGAAGGAGAGTGCGTGTCGTGATATCCACCTGTCGTAAGTGGGTTGAGCGTGCGTGTGGCTACATTTGGGCACCCCTGCAGGGTTAAATCTTATCGATAAGCGTGTCCGCGGTTATGGACGACTTGGAATTGTATAGCTCGATCATAGAACAACTTACACCTTTATGTTGTGGATAATAATTTGCTAATTAAGCATTACTACAACTGATACCTAATAAAACTTGTCCACCGTTGAGTGCCCTTTTACATTGCCTCTTCGCTTTGTTGAAGGGGATATGTGTAATTGGCTGGGTTATGTTTGTGTAGCATTTATCTGTTACCTTGTGCGCTCTCTTATCTTCTCTGAGTAGACGGATGTTGTAGCGTGTCTCTATTGGTTATAGTTTTGCTGCCGCTAAACCTACCATATAGCCCCAGGCGATATATTCGCCCGGCGAGCATAGCCATTTCTAGTCTCGCTAAGTACGTGCCGGAGTTCGTTCCTTGGTACTTACTCTCGCCTTTTCCCCTTTCTCTTTTGCTTCCTCCCTTTTGTCGGCAACCGATGGCCCGACTTTGGCAGGTACAAGATGACGACGTTAGCAAGGTTACCCTTCCGGCTTGGCCTGGGCAGGGTTATGGACGCCGCTGGTTATCTTCGGGACTCTTAGTCCAATTTGTATCTTGTCCGTACTCGGACGTATTCGATCTTCTGTATGATTTGGATCTTTGTATTGTATATTTGTATCTTGACTCGTTGGAGTCGTTGTTGTAATATATGTCTCTTGTGGGCTCTATTGTAATCCTGTTGTAATGTTACCGCTCGTGTTAATTCCTCTGGCATCACGTGTGTGATTCTTCGCGCACGTCGTGTCGGAGGGCGTCTCTGAATCGATATCGTGCGGATTTTGGCGGGATCGCTGGAATCCTCATGGTGCCGGCGCAACATACCAAAGAGCCATGAATTACATCTTTCACGATTTAATCGGCAAATTGGTGGAGATTTACATCGATGACGTGGTGGTCAAGTCTGTTTCGGTGGACGGACACTTGGAAGATTTACGACACGTCCTGGACCGAACTAGGAAGTTCGGACTAAGAATGAATCCAAAGAAGTGTGCCTTTGGTGTGACGGCCGGTCAATTCTTGGGTTTCTTGGTTCATGAACGCGGAATTGAGATCGGCCTGAAAAGTCAAGAGGCAGTGCGAACGATGAAGCCACCCACCACAAAGAAGGAGCTCCAGTGTCTCATCGGCAAATTAATTTGATGAGAAGGTTCATCTCCAACTTGTCGGACGGAATTGAGCCGTTCATGGGACTGGTCAAAATCAAGTCTGATGAGGAGTTTCGCTGGGGGGCAGAGCAACAGAAAGCATTTGACGATATTAAGGAGTACTTGACGAAGCCACTGTGTTGGTTCCACCACAGCAAGACCGACCCTTCTACATTTACTTGTCAGTAGCTGACACCTCCATCGCGTCAGTGGTGGTGCAGGTTTATGATGGTCTGGAAAAAGTGGTGTTCTACCTCAGCAGAAGGATGTTGGATGCAGAAACAAGGTACCTCGAGATCGAGAAGTTGTGCCTCTGCCTGTTCTTTACCTGTACCAAGATTCAGCACATCTTGCTGAAAGCAGAAATTATCGTCATATGCAAATCAGATGTCATCAAACACATGCTGTCGGCTCCTGTATTGAAAGGCCGACTCGGCAAATGGATGTTTGCTATCGGGATTGATATCCGGTATCAACCTGCGAAAGCAGTCAAGGGGCAAGTGTTGGCCGATCTTATTGCTGAACGAATAAACACGGATGTAGCAGCACTATCCGTGCGTGCATGGACCATGTTCTTCGATGGATCGGTCTGTGAAGATGGTTGTGGCATCGGCATGCTACTCGTGTCACCTCGGGGGGCAACATACTCCTTCTCCATCAGGTTATCTACACCTTGTACTAACAATGTTGCTGAGTATGAAGCGATATGCAAGGGAATGGAGTTGCTATTGGACGCCGGGGCGTAAGCAGTGGAGATCTTTGGGGATTCCAAATTGGTGATTTCTCAACTCACGGAGGAATACAAGTGTGAGAGCGGGTCACTTTTCCCATTATGGATGCAATGCCGTGAGCTGATGGCCCAGTTCAGGTATATCAACTTCCATTGGATCCCAAGGTCGCAAAATACCGAGGCAAACGACCTCGCGCATACAGCGTGGTCGAGGAAGCCGATTTTCAGGTGCAGCTCATGGAACCCGATGATTGGAGAGCCGATATCTTCAATTACTTGAAAGATCCGGCTCGGGGGGCACCTAAACGGATAAGATACAGGGCCATGAAGTACGTCCTGATTGGTGATGATATGTTTTACAGGACCTTGGAAGGGTTACTTCTCAAGTGTTTGGGACCAGCCGAGTCCAATCGGCTCTTGCATGAGGTACATGAGGGTGCCTGTGGAACTCACCAATCGGCTCATAAGATGAAGTGGCTGATCAGGCGATCGGGATTTTATTGGCCCACCATGCTTGAAGATTGTTTCCAGTACTATAAAGGGTGTCAAGCATGTCAGAAGTTTAGAGTATTCAGATGGTGCTGCATCAGCAATGGATCCTATCATCAAGCCGTGGCCATTCCGAGGTGGGGCATGGATATGATCGGCAAGATACATCCTCCTTCGAGCAAAGGTCATGTATGGGTTCTGGCCATTACAGATTATTTTACTAAATGGGTAGAGGCCGTCCCTATGAAGGCAGTCGTCAGATGTTGTCGATTTTGTGAGGGAGCATGTCATTCACAGATTCGGGATTCCCCAGACTATCACGACCGATGGAGGTTCGGTTTTCGTTTCTAAGGAGTTTAGAAAATTCTGCGAGGATATGGGAATCAAGTCGATCCGATCGTCCCCATACTATGCTCAAGCAAATGGACAGGCTGAAGCGTCCAACAAAAGTTTGATCAAGCTGATTAAGAGGAAGATCGACGAGAATCCTAGACGTTGGCACGAGGTATTGTCAGAAGCTTTGTGGGCTTATCGCATGTCGTGTCATGGAGCAATAAAAACCTCGCCATACCATCTGGTCTATGGACAAGAAGCTGTGTTACCTTGGGAAATCAAGGCTGGGTCGAGAAGGGTTACATTTCAGAATGATCTAACTACTAAAGAATATGCAGCCCTGATGAGTGACAGTATTGAGGATGCAACGGAACTTAGACTTTGGTCACTTGAGAAAATCAAGGAGAATAAAGCCAAGGTGGCTCGTGCATATAATAAGAAAGTGAAGCCAAAGGAGTTCCAGGTTGGTGATCTGGTATGGGAAGTTGTATTGCCGTTGGGGACTAAGGATAAAATGTATGGTAAATGGTCTCCAAATTGGCATGGCCCGTACAAAGTCGACCAAGTTTTAAAGGGTAATGCATACATGCTCGAGCAGTTGGATGGTGTGAAGTTCCCAGTGGCTGTCAATGGCCAGCATCTCAAGAAGTACTTCCCAAGCATGTGGGATGATGAGCAGTAAGATATGGAAGCCGATACACGAAATCGGCGATAATTTTTAAAAAATTTTGGGAAACAGCCGATGCGCGGACATCGACTTTAGAATAAAAACAGCCGATGCGCAGTCATCGACTTTAGAGGTACAAAGCATCATGGTCAGGTATCAAGTTATTGTCTAAATCTGAGGATTGTTTGCTTGAACCTGTCTAGTTGGTTATCAGATTGGCTTTATGGGCGTCGATGATAAAAAGCCGATACGATGCTATCGGCTCTTGGGGCGTTGACCACCTTTGACAATCGGAAGATGAAGAGATATGAAATCGAATGATTGGAAGTTAAATTGGAAGAACATTTTCATTGATTCAAAGGGGATTTTACAACGAAGAGCTAATTGCTCTCAAAAGGGGTCATCTGAGTGCCTAATGCACTGCTACTAGCCCTATACTACTCCCTAATCTAAGGGCCGTCACTGCCCTCGTCGTCGCCGCCGTCGGCGCTGCTACCGGCGGGCTCTTCGTCGCTGCTGATGAAGCCGCCAGTAGCGTCTTCATCCTCCTCTTCGTCGTCATCGTCATCTGACCAGGCCCAGCCTCGGAGGCGCTTGGCCGGCGGGTACCCGGCGGAGGAGGAGTCTTCCTCCTCAGATTCCTCCGCCTCTTCTTCCTCCTCGTCGGAGGAGAGATCCGCCTCCCATGAGAGGAGGTCGTCCTCGCACGCCGCTTCCAGCTCCCCATCGACGAGGAACCGGAGGTCTTCTTCCCCGACGGTGCGGGGCTCGTCGTCCTCCGACTCGATGGCGAAGTCCCATTCTCTCGCGTCCCAATACTCGGGCGCGAGAGCCTCATAGATGGCCATCTGATTGACCTCCGGCTCCAGTTCACTCGAGGAAGAGGATTGGGAGGAGAGAGCTGATGAAGTGGAGGAGGAAGAGGAAGACATGGCTATAGGGGGAGAGGGTTTTTTGGCCGACGGCTAGTTCGGAGCAGGGGGATGAAGAGGTGAACTGTTCGATGCGGTTAAATAAAAGGAGATATAGTGGAGATTTAATGCTCGAACAGTTTTCGAGGATGTGGTGCCAAAACTGTCAAATCGTGCAGAGAAGTTGAGAGGCAAGGCATCATGATGAAGAATACTGCGACGGTTCTGCTCTGCGACATGACCCTTCGAAGGAAAAACAGTGGTTTTGAAATTATCATTGCCAAAACCAGGGGGCATGTGTTATCACCAAATTTTGGCCAAATCAGGAGATGGGCCGTAGTGAGATGGGCTTGAAGGATGTACGCGTGGAGCATCTCTGAAGCGGCCTTGCGCGAAGAGTTTGGGCTAGATTGCCGTGTATCTGTAAATATAATAGATTGTATCTTAGCTTAGAATTAAAAGATAGAGTTTAACCCGTGCACGGTTAGGTGCCAGAATTAGAAAGTCCCTTGGACTATAAATATGTATCTAGGGTTATCGAAAAGGAGGACAATCACGTTCACAACAAACACAAATCAGGCGCATCGCCACCCCTTCTTTCGAGGGTTTCTCCCGGGTAAGCATCATGCTGCCTAGATCGCATCTTGCGATCTAGGCAGTACGCGTTTATTCGTTACCTTGTGTTGCTCGTGCTGAAGTGTTGTTGATGGCGAGTAGCACTATTTATCATAGATGTTTTGGGGCTTGCATTGATGCTTTTCTTATGCATATTTGCTTAGCTATGCCGTCCCTCGATATCTAGCTGCCCTTATACCTATCTAGGTGTAAGGGCAGCACCTTGCTTGTTCGTTATTTAGTAGATCCAATCTGTTATAGTTGCTCCTTGATTCTTCAAGGATTGGTTTAATATCTATATGGTTAGGCCTTGCAAACGGGTTGAACGATCCGGTAGTGCGTAAGGTATGGTTCGTTAGTCCTAAGAGGGATGTTCCGGGAATTGACTTAATGTTGGTTTTTAGGCCTCTTTTAGGGTTAGTTTTCCATTATCTTCCGTGTCTATTAGGCTCAACTACGCGCAGGATGTTCCGATCATGCGGTGAAAACCCTAAACGGTCGTAGATTGGTTTAGCTTTATATTGATCAAGCAGGAGCCCCATGTCATCGTCAACCCGACGCGAACCATGGGGCGATCGGCTCCTTGAGCCGATCCACAGGGCAACCTGAGAGCTGATCGGGCTCGTATTTAATGTTTACGTGTCTGCCATGCAGGAAACTAATCGAAGCAATTCAACACCTTCCTGACAAGGTATAGGTCAGGTGGCACGCCCTTGCAACCGCTAGGACGTGTGCCGGAACATTCTTGCGGGACGACGTCGAGGGACCAGGGCCCCCTGCAGTCTTGGAAGCCTCCAGGCTCTTCGTGTTGCTTAACCCTTGCTCGAGATTGGGTTTTAATGAGTGGGATTCCGAATAGTCGGTCTTGTTCTGGGCGTTGGCCTCAAAAGAAGTACACGAGAGTTGCAGCAATGGCTAACTTTTAATCTAATCAAAATCCAAGTCTAAACGTGACGGCTATGGGGGTATTTAAAGGAGGAAAAGGTGGGGTTTCGGCCAGCCATACGTATGGTGGCCGAACCAAACCCTAGAAGGCCTTTCCCCCTTCAATACGGACTCTAAAAAGTGGCTGACTTAATTCCTGCGAAAATGACATGGGCCTGGCCCAAAACTAAAGGTGACGCAGCACCGTATTATGCTATGGACGAAATTATGAAGTGGAGAACTCTATATTTCGTCCATGTCTTCATCTCTTCTTATGGTGGCCTCAAAGTTCTGAAATCTCCACTTGCGGCGTCCTCTTCAATCCTCAAGTGCTTGCTGCCATCTCCTCCATGTGTGATCATGCTCCAATGCTTGTCCTTCTCATCCATGCTAGGTCCATCATTCCTAAGAGTAACAAACATATCTGATTTAGGCAGCATCATATTCTCATGTATGTGAGGAATAGTTCCAAGAAACGAAAGTACCTGATAGTTAAGTTGTTTGGCACGAGCTCGAGTGATTGGTCCTTGTATTTGTGTGGCTGTAGGTACAGCGGTTGTATCAATAGATGGGATGTCCTCATCAGAGAGATGGCCATTACACTTCATGGTTACTCGTCTCACCTGCAAAAACATAACGGTGCGTCGTTAGCACAAACAGGTTCCCCCATGATTAAACAAGAACATGCATGCAGCAGTAGAAAAGCAACAGTAGAAGAGTTTAGATTATGCACGGCGCCGGTGAAGCAGATCCGGTTCATGCACAGCGGTGTTGGTAAGCAAGATCTGATGCGGTGGACGACGGATCCAGCAAAGCGGCTCCGGTGGGGTGGACGATACCGCAGCTGAAGCGACTGCGGTAGACTGCTAGATGAGTATATGGTTTCGGGGTTCGGCGGGGATGATCCGGTCCGGTTGATGATGGCGTCAATGAAGCGGCTCCGGCAGATAGATGGATGAGGAGGATCGCGCGGCCTCGGGTAGGCCAGGGAAGTCCTGCGGGGATGTTCCAGTGCGGTGGTCGTGGAGGTGGGAGAGAGAGGGACTTGGAAGTTCGGTGGTGGTCTGAGGGAAATGAATTTTTTTGGGAGGGTTTCCGGGCTAGGGAGGTGGTGATCGAAAAAATGACGGGCAGACCCCCACCAATCGACTTTCTGTCATCTCCACAGGGGTAGAATGGGTGTCGAGGGTACTCCCGGCAATGCCCTCCATATGGGGCTTAGGGTAGATGGAATCTGTAGGCTGACAAGAGACATCGGTTATCAAACAAGAGGGGAGAGCAATTTACCCAGGTTCGGGGCCCTCAATGAGGTAAAACCCTTACGTCCTACCTGTATGATCTTGATTTCTAAAAATATCGGGTAACAATGGGGTGCCGAAGGTTTCGACTACGATCTCGTCGAGAGGCTAAGTTTTACGGTGACCTAGCTCTAGACTTACGGTGGTTAAGGCTATTATGATTGTGTGTCCCTCGGCAGACCCTCTCCTGGCCCTTATATTGGGAGCCAGGTCTCAAGAAGTCTGTTCGGGTACGACTAGGTTACAAAGAGTCTTATGTCTAAACTTTCTTTGTCTCCTTCGTCTTCTTTCCTTGCTTGCCAAGACTCCTTTCTTGGAACCGACGCAACGGCCCACCTTGGTCGATGGATGTCCTTCATGGGCCCCTGGTTGGGCCATAAGAGGTAGTGCAACACTAGTTACCCAAAGGGTAATGCCCACATCAGTAGCCCCCGAGTGACTGGCCGAAGAATCTTCGAGCAGGGACTAAAAACTGTCTTGTGTCGAATGTTCATATTTGCCGAAAAATCTTGACTCCCTTGTAATAACAACGCCGTCTTTATCGGGTGCGCGTTCAGCGCTCCCGATGGGAGTAGCCCCGAGTCTAGGCACGGATGCTTGCAACCGTGTGTAGAATCAAGTTGTACAACTCGAATGTTTTTCTTCTGCTGATGTCTTCTGCAAACTGTCGTGGTCATCCGATATATCTTCGTACATTCGGTCTTCAATCCCTCCAAGTAAGGTTACGTTTGCGTAAAGGAAATTGAATAACGTGCCCAGCTTTACTCGATAGATCGATGTCGGTTAACTACGATGGCAAAACAACGTTACCCTACTCAGAATCAAGTCCCCGGGCATGACTAGGCTGCAAAGTCTTCGAGTCCATAACTTCTATCCGGTGTGCGTTTAGCGCTCCCGTGGGAGTAGCCCCCGAGTCTAGGCACGGATGCTCGCAGGTGTAGACTTAGACCGAACTACTCGAGTATTTCAGTTTCTTTCGGATGCTTCACGTGGAGCCGATATTTCTTATGACATCATTGATGACGTAGCCACTGCTGCGGCCTGATTGACAGGACACGACCTGACGGGCCCACCCTACTTCTGCGCGGTCAGTTTAAGAAATGACCAGTGCTTGTGCAGTAAGCAAGACACCTCCTCGATTTCCGCGCGTAGTGGAGAAAAAGGTTCCTTGGTAAAATAGAGATAACGATACGTGGTGACCTAATTCCAAGTCTCCTTTGATTAGCCCTTAGTTTATAACTGTGAAGGATAAAATTTATCCCTTCCATTCTCTCTTTACGGTTCTTCTTCCTTGCCCATCCTTCTTCCCCAAAACCGTTGCGCCGCCGCCGCTGTTCTTAGATCTCCCACTGATTCTCTCAACGATGGTGAAGAAGAGGAACTCACCCTCGTCGCCAGCGCCGCTTCTAAAGCCTCATCCAGTGCGCCGAGAAAGAGCGCATCGGATGTTTCCGCTCCAGCTCCTACGCCGCCCGCGCCGGAAGTTTCCGCGGCCGAACCTGCGCCCAGTGATTGGCCAGCTTCCACGACGACCAAGCACGACGAGAAGAAAGCTCGGAGCCTTGGCATAATCTCGGCCGACGAGGGGAACGTCATTCTCCCAGGTGCGGCTTCACGCCCCAATCCTCCTAACGGTTTAACTGTGATGTTCATGTCTTTTCTATATCGCGGACTTTCTCTTCCTGCTCATGAGTTTCTCCGACGTCTCCTTCATGTGTATGAGATCCAATTGTGGCAATTAACTCCCACCTCGATCCTTCATCTTGCTATTTTCATCACCTTATGTGAGGCTTTCCTGGGCATCGAACCTCACTTTGGTTTATGGAAAAAGATTTTCTTCGTGAAACGCTACAACTGTAGTAGCGGTTCCTTTGTCACCAGCGGAGTTGGATTTGTTGTCCGCAAGGAGGTAAACTACTTCATTTTTCCAATGAGAGAGTCTGTCCAGGGGTGGAGGTTGAAGTGGTTCTATATCAAAGACTCATCAACAACCAACATGCAGCTGCGTGATTTGCCGATGTCCTCGAGGCTGTGCCCAAAAGATCTTGGAAGAATATTCTATCACCCGAAGAGAAACCGACAGTCGATAGATTATTTGATAGAGTTCTTCGAATCAAGGAATCCGATGGCCAAACTATGATGGGTACTGAAATAGCAGCCATTTTCTTAAAACGTCGAATCCAACCAGTTATGTCCAGAGCCCGCCCGATGTGGTTATATTCAGGCCCCATGGACGAAACCAGAGTGAACGTGCCGAACTGTCCGAAAAAGAATTACTTGATGAAGTCAGGCGCTTGACTCATTTCAGTCAAGAAGATTCGATTCCACTTATATCTCCTCAACCACTCTTCGATGCCGACCACCCGCCGAGCGATGTAATTTCTCCTTTACATTTACATTAACTGTCTCTCTCGAACTACACTTGCATTTCCCTTTATTTTAAATTAATCCTTTTAATTCCTTCGACAGGTCCTCTTAGCTCCCGAGCATTTCCAAGATATGTCGGATGAAAATCTTGAAGAGAGAAGTTCTTCCATTCCTGTAAAGTCCCGCACTGAAGAAAATGTAGATCTGGAAGATGAAGATGATGATCCCGTGAATCTTGAAGCTTTTTCTATAGATCCTAGATCTTTTGCCGATGATACAAGTGACACAGCGGAGTCAAATCACGAAGATGATGCTGATCGTGATGCCTTTGTTGATGCAGCTGCGAAGAAGGCCAATGTGCATCCCTCAAAGAGATCGTCAGGCGCGTTTGCCGACGAAGATGATCTATACGATCTGTAAGTCTTTTCTACTGCTCCAAGATTTTCTCTCATATCAAGTTCTCATTTTGTCTGGTTTACATGCTTACAACAACGAGGGCTTCATAGAGAGCCCTCCAAAGAAGGCCAAGACAAGTTCTAGCAAGCCAGCTACGGCAGCCTCGGAAGCTTCGGCTCCAGCGACAACCCCGGCGGCTCAACTTTCGACAGCTTCCTCCCTCTCTAAAGGGAAGGAGATTCCTTCGACTGCTGCTATTACAGCTTCTCCTCCTCCTGAAAACCTGTAAGCTTTTCTGTTTTGATAATTCGTCTACCTTTAACAGCCCCCGAGTCTTTATTGGATTATAAACTTTTTGACAAGAATTCTATCGCCATTAATAATTGCTTCTTTAAATTTCTTTAGGATTTCCGAACGGTCATTTCCACTTTGGAGGCCTTCGCTTCTCAATTTACTTCGCTTGAAGCTGACAAGGTTCAGCTTCAAAAAGAAGTTGAATCTGTTTCCTCGAAGCTTGATAATGCAGTTAAAATGGCTGCCGAAGCATGCCAGAATGCTGATTCTTTGAAACAAGAGCTTGAGAAGCTGATGAACAAGCTGAAGGATGAGGAAGCTTTGAAGATCGCTGCCGAAGCCTAGAGGATTGAAAAGGACGATCTTCTTCGCCAATCCATTTTGGCCCTGCTCAGTAATTCTCATCGACTCAACTTTTAGTTTCTCCTTTCTTGATTTAATTGTAACTTAACAAATTCTCCTTTTCTTTCTTCGTAGAAGCTGCCGATATTCCTGCAGATGCCATAGATAAGCTCCCGGATAATTCTCCTGTTGATGCTTTGTAAATGACCATTGAATCTAACAAGCTCATTCAAGCTCTTCTCCAGAAGAACAAAGGAGTGATGTCGAGGATGCACTCGATGATTTTCCCCAAACCGACCAAAACAAAACTCTGGACAATCGATAAATGCTTTTGTCGTCGATACTAAACGCACCTCACGCACCTACGACGCTCTTCTAGCTTTCGAACTTATGATGGGTCATGGCTTCAAAGCCGATATGGAACAAATGTTTAAAGAACTGCCGAAGGAGCAAGACAGTCAACTTATCGACTTGAGTGTCTATAAATCTTCAGCGTGCAAGTGGGCGCTTCAGCTTCTTGAGTTGGTTCTAGCAAACAACTCAGTTGCTAGCCCAAGCTTATCGGCTCAGACTCAGGCTCCTTGATTCATTTTTTACTGGACTGTAATCTCGTCTGTTTGTTCGAAGCAATTCCTTGTCATAAGACTTTTATATTGAAACGAATCCCGTATTGGCAATGTAGCCTATACCCTTTTGTTGTAATACTTTTAATGTTTTGATTGTACGCTCCTGATGGGAGTAATTCCAACTGCAAGACTCTCATATTCCATCACATACTTAATGGTATATCCTTGCAGGTGGTTCCTGTGCCCTCTTTTACCGAAGGTCCTTCAGATGGCTATTCTGAGAATGATCGCCTCCAACGCATGAAGTCTTGAATTGCCCAGATAGAAAAGAATATGCGTGGTATTCATGCTATGGACGCCATTATAAAGAAGAAGGGCGAACTAGCCACCGACGCAGAGCGATATGCCCTTACTGAGTTGCAAAAGGAAACATAAAGTTTAAATTGTAAGTATCCTCCTTTCCCTTAGCTTCTTGAATACCACCAAAGACAATCTTTTGATGCCACCTCTTTCGTTACTTCTTATAGTCATAGCCTTAAACTTGTCAAAAGAAAACCAGCGTGTTCATGAACGCGTAACTTCCTTGACCCATCTTGCATCATTGGATGAGGTTTTTTGGAGGAATCAATCAAAAGCTGCCCACTGTCGTGAAGTTTCAAGATCGGGTGAACAGGTGCACCGATTTTTTTACCAAATGCTATACTAGTTTGAGGGTGATATGGAAAATAATGTTTCTCTTGAATGAAGTCCCCCTACTTTACTGACTTTGATGTCAAAGTTCAGTAATGTCAAGAAAATCCGAGGCTTGATTCGTGCACAACTTATTGCTGGAGCTAAGTCTGCCTTTGCCCTTGTACTTTCGAGACATCCTTCCGCAGATTTGATGGCCATCGCCAATGCCGATGGTAATGTAGGACATCTTTTTGCCAAGACACAGATTCCGGCAACCATTGTAATTGAAATGCTTGAACATAGTTCAAAGGTACTCGAAGAGGCGAAGATTCCAGAAGAAGAGTCCTGAAAAACATTTATGCTCTTGTAAGTACTTTGATGCTTGTTGCAGTCGATTGTTCGGGTACGTTGATTAAGAGAATTTATCGGAAGGTGTATATATGAACCTCCGTTTGCTTTTAATTGTGTTGAATGCCATTGGTAGGATTTAGTATGAATAGAGAAAATCTTAATTATTCGTTTGACATCTGTATTATGATGTTTATATATGTAAGTTTGTCGGCAGCAAATTACTTGAGTGATCAGCTCATGTTGCAGGTTAGTGAAACCCGTTGTAAGTGCAACTTTGCTTTCAACAACGATGTATGTCTTGACATCTCTCGAAGCGAATCGATGGAACTAAGCCTGCCGATGACTCCATCGCTTTTAGTACTTCTGTAGTTTAAAGTACTGGTCATGGGTCTTTTTGTAAGTGTGTAGTTTTTACCCTTGCTATCTGGCACTCGTGTAATCTTGAGGCTTTTTAGCAAAGGATAAAAGTAAGATTCCCGCCAATTTTGCCTCGTAGCACTCGTATTTTCAGAGGCTTTAGATGACAATCTCGGGTTTCGAGTAAACCAATGTTCGCTATAGTATACGAAAAAGGTTTTGATGAACTTGTTCGGGTGCCCCGAATTGCTGCGATACTTTAGATAAATGAAATTGAGACTTTATTAATAAAGTAAGCTAAGAACGAAGTGGCTAAAAAAGCCTTATTGAAAGAAATCTTCTAAGAAAGAAAAATAAATATGCGTAATGCCGCCCATCTTCTTTAAACAAGAGGAGGGTTCTTATTATCTTCGATCTTGTCTAGGGAGCTGGTGGCTTTGGA
Organism: Lolium multiflorum; assembly: GCA_030979885.1. Classification (NCBI taxonomy): domain Eukaryota; kingdom Viridiplantae; phylum Streptophyta; class Magnoliopsida; order Poales; family Poaceae; genus Lolium; species Lolium multiflorum. Next base: position 258,820,239 of record CM061750.1, on the reverse strand, counting down.
GGCGTCGATGATTTATCAGAAGTACTCGCAGCAAGTGCTAGAGCTTTATTGTCTTCGGCAGAGGCCTTGTTATCAGCTGCCGAAGGCCCAACCGCTGAAACTCCCAGTGCAGGGTCATCCGGTTTCTTTTTCAATTTCTTGATGCTCTCATCATCTTTATCTTGAAGTGCCAATGGTTTAGAAGGGAAGTCGACAAGTTCTTGCTTTATTCCGAACTTGGCAGCAATCCTCTGAAACTCGCGATCACAATTATCTGAGCGTGAAAAACTTCCATAGACTGTGATGTTGGTTCCATTGTTGCCTGGCATCTTGAGCTTGAGATACGCATAATGTGGCACAACCATGAACTTGGCATAAGCTGGTCTCCCGAGTATAGCATGGTACTGTGATTCCCAATTTACTACCTCGAACTCGATCTTTTCCTTCCTGAAGTTATCAGGTTTCCCAAAGACAACATTCAAGTAAACTTTGCCAAGAGAGTACGCTGGTAAAGTGGGGAGGATTCCATGAAAACATGTATATTATTCTTCCAACATCCTCATTGTAATTCCCATATTTTTTATTCTGTTTGCGAATATCAGATTTAGTCCACTTCCACCATCCATGAAGACTTTGCTCATATTGTATCCTCCTATTTGCGCTTCAACTACCAAGGCATCATGACCTGGCTTTGGGATGGTCATTAGGTGATCCGCTCTGCTGAACAGGATACTCTGAGACGACCAATCAATGTATTCTGGAATATTTGCCATAGTACTTTCTGCCAAGTTGATTTCTTGAGTGAGGTTCTTCATCTCCCTTCCCGAAACACCAGTTTTGTGGATCATACTCATCTATCCCCGTGGTGGAGGGAATGACTCATTAGGGTTACGAGGCTGCACTTGCTGAACTTGGTGCTGAGGTGGTGGTGGTGGTGGCGGAGGATTCGGCTGCTGCAGCTGGATAAACTTCTGCATCTCAATAAATTTTCGACAATCCCTGAGTAGATGACTCGACTTCTTCTTGTCATCCTTAGGATCAATGTATGCATGTAGGTAACAGGGAGCGTTTATCTTCTCAGCAAAAGGCAGTTCTGGGATCTTTGAAGGTCGTCCTTTGTAGTTGTCACGATTCCCTGAATTACTGCGATTGTTGTCTTGTCGATCATCGGTCTATCGTTGTACCGATCATCTCGTCGATCAGAATAACCTGCGGCTACCATGTTAGTATCATCGTATCCACGCTCCTTCCTTTTCTTACGGCAATGTCTTCGACTGCCTGAGTCATGTCTCGGCTGGTCGTCGTCTTCGTCGTCACTACGTGGGCGAGGCTTCCGTACATTATCCTCGCCATGATCCCAACTATTGGTGATTTCCATTAGCTTGGTTATGGTCTTCGGCTTCTTTCGTCCAAGCTCCTCTATGTAATATTCTCGTCGAATACCATCACTGAAGGCGTCGATTTCTCTATCGACAGAGACATCTTCAGTAGCGTTCAAGAGTTTAGTGAACCTCCCGATGTACGTGCGCATCGACTCTTTCGGCTTTTGCTGACAATGACGTAATTCCTCGATTCCAACATGCCTTTTATATGTTGCCTGGAATTGTTTGACAATAGCGTCTACCAGATCCTCCCATGATTTGATGGAGCCTTTCGGTAGACCTCTCAACCAAGCTCGTGCCGAATCCTTCAGGTAAAGCTGCAAACATTGCATCGCTGCTATTTGATTTCCTTTGTGCAAGATCACGGTCTGCGGATAATTGTCTAACAAGGACCTCGGCTCCTGCTGCCCATCATATTTAGCAGCATCAGTGGTAGTAGGTTTGAACCTTTTGGGCGGCATCGTCTCCCGGATCTTGTAGCTTAAACAGTCGGCTCCTCTTAACTTGCCGTCATACTCCTGACTCTCTTCAGAATCATCACTATCGTATTCTTCCCTCGCCGCTCGCTATCGTCGAGCTCTGTCGATCCTGCTCTGAGTAATATCATCTGGAGCGTCTCTCGAACGATGCCTGGAACCACTAGCTTGGTGTGTAGATCTGTCCTTCCGTGGGACAAGTTTGTCTCCAAGGATCGCGAGGCTTTGCAGAGCACCTCGCTGAGCTTGTGCCATAGGACCTTCGGGTGCTGGCTGCTGATTGATCAGATAAGCCGCTAGGTTCGGTTGCCCCTTCAACGGTTTTCGGCCTCAACATACCCGCAGTGTCCGTAGTCATAAAAGACTTGGATAGGTTTGATGTTATCTCTCTTGCATCATCTTCCGAAAGTCGAGAAAACCTTGATCGTTGCCTTCCTGCTCCTTGGCTGCTTCGAGACGCGCTTGCATGTAAGGCCCTCCGACGCTCACTAGATTAGTCTGCTGCAAGAGTTGGTCTGTTCGTTCGATAACCATACTCGATTCCTTTCCAAGATAGAACGATGCGCATTAAGAGTTCCAACCGAAGTTCCGGCGGGGAGCGGCGTATTGTTGATTATGGTGGCCCGAGCTGCTTCCCATTCTCCCACTACGATAGTATAATCGCTCCGTCGTTGCTGGCGCTGTTTTCGGAATTACGTCGTCTGCTGGCCCGTGGAGTGCGCTCTCCTTCTTCTCCTCCTCCGTTCCCCGCGTTCCCTGCGTTGAGGGTAGCATAGACTTGGTGATGTGCTATCCCCAAAGTGGCTGTCCTGGCGGCGGTGTCGATGCTTTCTTCACCGACGAATATCGCGCTGCAGACGAACGGCGTATCACTTGATCCCAATCCATGCCTGGTATCGCAGTTTAAGCAGTAGTACGAGGTCATATCGGATGACTCAGAGTCATCGGATCCAACCGACATAGATGATATTGATCGAAAGACAGATGGCGGATAAGAGTTCGTCGACGCTGTCAAACAAGCCGACAGATCGACTGATGATGATGCGGTTGATCCTGCAGTTGGTGAAGATGGCTTCCTTGCTGAACTGGAAAAACGGCTCGGCGGCCGAAGGATTCCTTTCGCGTTGATGTTGTAGTGGACACTTCCGAACGTCATGCCCAAGCCCCCTTGCTGATCCGAAAAGGTTGGGCCGGACGGGTCCCTATGCGGAGTGAACTCGAAGGACCCGAATAGAATCGAGTTCCCCGAGCTTGGCGACGAAGAAGCCGGCGGAGCACGAGCGGTGTTGCTGAATCTGCCGATGAGATGGCCGAAGCTGCCGATGCTGGGTCTTGTGCCAACAGGTTCCCCACAGACGGCGCCAATTGTCAAGGGTACTCCCCGGCAATGCCCTCCGTATGGGGCTTAGGATAGATGGAATCCTGTAGGCTGACATGAGACATCGGTTATCAAACAAGCGGGAGAGCAATTTACCCAGGGTTGGGGCCCTTGATGAGGTAAAACCCTTACGTCCTGCATGTCTAATCTTGATTGCTAAAAATATCGGTTTACAATGCGGTGCCGAAGGTTTCGACTACGATCTCGTCGAGAGGCTGAGTTCTATGGTGACCTAGCTCTAGACTTACGGTGGTTACGGCTATTATGATTGTGTGTCCCTCGGCAGACCCTCTCCTGGCCCTTATATTGGGAGCCAGGTCTCAAGAAGTCTGTTTAGGTACGACTAGGTTACAAAGAGTCTTATGTCTAAACTTTCCTTGTTTCCTTCGTCTTCTTGACTTGCTTGCCAAGAATCCTTTCTTGCAACCGACGCAATGGCCCACCTTGGTCCATGGATGTCCTTCATGGGCCCCTGGTTGGGCCATAAGAGGTAGTGACACTAGTTACCCGAAGGGTAATGAATCAGAATTTGGAAGCGTGTGAAATATTTGTATTTTGTGGGCGGGAAGTTTTGCCGCTATGAGATTTTGAATTTGGCTAAGGTCCAAGTATAATGATAAAAAATTGTGAAACCGTACTAGTACCTCTGTTCAAGGCCGAGTGCAAAATCAAATCATAATCACGTTGAATATAGGTCACTACAATGATAATAATCTATCTTCTTAATCCCATTCAAAAATGCGTTTGAAATATTTCAGGATTGGTGGGAGATTTTGCCGCCCGACTGAGATTAAATTAAACCACACATTCAACAATTCAAACTTGAGACCTTGGCTATGATACCATTTAAGTTCGAACTGATTGAAAAAGGCTAGGCAATTAATTTATATAACATCCACAGGAACAACTACCAAGTTGATCCCAACCGCAGATAAATGCATCCACCAACAAAAGTAGGAACGGTGCCTTAATCTAAGGAAACATTTCACAAGACCAATGTACTCACTATGTTAGTGTTCATCTCCAATTATCTATGGCATTTTCTTAGTCTTTGGGAGATTATAACGAACTTGATTGGCATCGTGCAGTAGGGCATCACATGCTTCTAATCTCGATCTCAACATGTCAACTTTTGTTCTTAGCATAGCTGTTGCAACTCGTTTTACTTGGAGTTGTTCCTCCAAGACTTGGACTTGGGCTTCAAAACCCACCATTTCGCAGTAAAGTGTTTTTGGTGATATCTTTATCTTTCCCGGGTGTTGCCATCTCGAATTTCATATTAGCCTGACAAGTTTTGAGTTGTGTAAAAAGAAAACTTGTTACAGAGAAAAATGCAAATGGTAGATTTAATGTGTATGAACTACTTTTAATCCTACAAGTTGGCATGCCTGACTATAATAAGGACCATCTATCTTGCTAGCAGGCCTAATTATTAATGGGCTACCATGTTCTTAGTCCTTCGAAGAAACGACCTTTATTGCATTACGAGCCAAAAACAGTTCACACGTGCGCTCAGATTCTAATTTTCAGCATGCAGCCCATTTGAGCCCGATTTAGGGTTTAATTGAAGTACACATCAGGATATTATCTCACACAAAAATACAGCAGCCACATGGATCATATCTAATTTTAGTACAACAACAAAATTTGCAATTATTATAGACCACAAAATTTTGAACGAAATTTTGAGAAGTAATTAATTACAGCATTGGCATCAGCAGTCCACTTGACTGAACAACAGAATCAAAGTTTATTTAGACACCTTCAATTCCCAGACATATCACAACTGGCTTACCATGACAAGTGCATAGGAGATTCTTTAGAACATTTTCTGTCAAAGTTTGCCTATTTTTCAATTCATGTATCTCTTGGCGTGTGTTGGCAATTATTTCATCAGCATCTTTATTTTCCCGCCCAAATATATCAACTGCCTCTTGGAGTGCATCCCCCAAATCTCTTTGTGCTGGATTAAGTTGACCAATAGATACCATGGGCCTATGCGAGCAATATGCACTCTCACTGCTGCTTTGTGAAACATCAATACTTGAGGCATTGGCCCTTGCTTCTGGCTTTGTAGCTTTATTTGAAGCCTAAAATTTAGATAAAACAAGTTACAACATCATATGATGCAATAAAAGACCTCCAATTTCAAGAGCATCATTGAGCTGATATAACATAGCAAGCAATAAAAAATAGAGCCTCGTACATCTATTTCTTCTAGAACGGTTGGTGTACTGGACTCAGTGGACCAATGAGAGCATGTGCCACTATCACTGTTGCTCTGTGAAATGACCACAACACTTGATAAATGGGTTGTCCCTACTGACATTATAGCTTTGTTTGCAGGCTGAAACTAAGAAAAACAAGTTAAAATGCAATACAATACAAACAAACAGCACTGTTGACATAATTTTGAAAGAACCATGGGAAGATATAACAAAGAAACCAGTTAAGCCACATGCCTCTTAGAACAAACCAAACTAGAGCATGGTGATGATGTATACAATGAACCAACAACTAGACATCATGTGCCCAATAACGAAGCCAGGTCACTGCACAGAAGAAATCTAGCAAATAGCCAAATACAGTCAAAAGATGTGCATGTTGGATTGGATACAATTAGGAAAATAATGTATGATTGATTTAAGCATGACTCAGATAGTGCCTTAGACATCGTAGAAGGTCAATGCAACAATTAATTTTATGGCTTGTATGAAGTGCCATAACATTTAAATTAAGCATAACGAGGCATTGCTTAATCTGAGAACTGAGTGCTAGCTCAGTGGCAAGGCTTGCGAGTGCGCAGCCAGCCCACCCGGGTTCGAGTCCCAACGGGACCGAATTAAACGGGGTGTTATCTAGCGCGTATAAATTCGCTGCTGGAGAGGTCTCATCATCTATCTCACAACGTATAGCCAAGGGAGGGAATCTTCCTACGTTGGTCAACGTTTAGGCAATGCTTAATCTTGAATTCATGATCAAACTCAAACAAAAAGGGCAAACAACCAGTAGCACCATGTGCATCATGTATAATAGATTACTAGAGAATGAATGAAGCAATTGAACATGGAGCATATTATATAAACAGCCAGATCATTTGAATATGGAAATACCACATCATGTCAATGGGACTCAGAAAAACAAAGCTAGACATTTAAACAAGTAATATAACTATTTTTCATCATGTTTCAAGTAGAATAGGAAGCTAGGTTAGGAATAAAGCAATCATGTTTCAAGTAGAATAGGAAGCTAGGTTAGGAATAAAGCAATAAAAAAACACAAAGTGCATCATTTCAGCTAGGATCATTTCTATCAAGCTTCATGCACTAGCCATGGAACAACAGGCAAACTCAATGAAGCAACAGGCAAAAAATTAACATAATAGAATTTCAGGACTTGTATTAACATAGCAAAAGCATGTAACTTATACCCAGGCATGCCGGATGCCAGATGGGTCAAAGGCAGTGTGCAATGTTCCATATGGTCATTGTTTGTATTTTATTAGATTCCATTAGGCAACTTAGGTATTGCAACATACAGAAAATGATGCAATTGAACTATGCACAGGAGGTAAATTAACATTCCAAAAAAAACAGGGAACTTACATGAGCTTTTTTTTGAGTCACACGGACCTCATCAGGTACTTGGACAGAAGAACCTGGTGCCTCACTGTTTCTCCTCTGCATGAAGGAGAGGCCAATTGTAAACAGAAACAGGATCCAAGATATAGAAGTTTGCATTAAGCAATATACAAAAAACAACATGTACTTACATGATTATGGGCGAGCTTTACTCTACGTTTCTAAGTGTAAGATGTGCATGTTGCACGTGTAATAACAACAAACAGTTACGAGTCACGGCTTTGCTATAATTAAATTGACACCAAATAGTAGTAGAAGCATTATGACGTGCATAAACATGTAATACAGGATCGCAGAAAGATATCAAACATGATGTAACTAGAGCAGTAGCCTACGGCCAAATAGTGAGAAATTGTAATCGTGTCAATTATGGACTTGTATAGCCTACCCCAACTTGTTTGGGAATAAAGGCTTTGTTGTTGATGTTGTCAATCGTGGACATGTAGAGCATTCAACAACTCAGGATCGGTGGCTCATATTTTCTAGAGTTTCAGTGAATGGCACTACTAGAAAAAGGCCTAGCCGTAAGATAACTAGCAGTGGCACACCCCTCTAGTGGTGCTCCACTGCAATATAGCAGTGGCGCACCAATAATAGGTGCTCCACTGCTACAAAAATACTAGTGGCACACCACAGCAACCATGCGCCATTGCTATTTATTTTTCCTGATCCAGCTCAACCCCGGATTTAGCACTGGTGCACCTAATATAGGTGCTCCACTACTATCTCAACTAGTAGTGGCGCACCTATAAATAGTGCGCCATTGGTAAGTGTGAGGCTAGATTATAAATCAGGTTTAGAGATAGTAGTGGTTATGTGCGCCACTGCTGCGTCAAATAGCAGTGGGGAACGTACATGTGGTGCGCCACTGTGCTACACACACACCGGCTCAGTAGCAGTCCCACGCCACGCTCCCCACCACGCAGACGCCACCTGCCCCCACCACGCACGCCCCGATGCCTCCTCGATCTCTCCAATAATTCCCCCAAGTCCTGCACGGCACATGGCCTGGCCTGGCCTCCACCATCCTCTCTCCAATAATTCCCCCTTCTTCCCGTAAGCCCTTCCCGATGGGGAATCCCACGGAGGAGAAGCCTCGCAGCGGCCGGCTTCATCTCCCACCCACGTGCGCGCCGGCCGTGCCCCCATCACGGCGACACCGCGCCTCGCCGCCTCCATCTGTCGGCCCACGTGCGCCTGGCCGGCTCCTCCCGCCCCTCATCACCCCACCCCCCTCCTCCTCCCCACCGCCGTCGGCTCCCCGCTCGCCGCGCTGGCCCATCCCCCTTCGCGCTCCACTACCTCCAGCGCACCTTCCTCCACCCTCTCCGCCTCCTGCACCTGCGCCGCGCGCCGGCGCCCTTCCCCTTCCTCATCGCTGCATGCGGCTTCGGGTTCAACATCCTCAACGCCTAGTGCAGGCCCGCTCCTGGACGCTCCCCCCCCCGCCGCCGGCCCCATGTCCGCATCCGCCTTCGCGCTCGCCCGCTGCCTCGCCGGGTGATACGTCCATTTTGCATCACTATTTTATATCATAATTTACAGTTATTCATTGATATATTTCATATTTAGAGATGATACTTATGTTATTTCACCTATTTTGCATGTTCCATGATTATTGGAGAATCATTCACCGGAGTCAGGATTCTGCTGGAAAAAGCACCGTCAGATACAATATTTCTGAAGATCAACAATTGACGGAAAATATACCGAAGCTCCTATTTTTCCAGGGGACAAAGCCAGCCAAAAGGGGAGGTCGAGGAGGGCCGCCATGGGCCCTCCCCACGGCGGCGCGGGCCAGGGCCGGCACGCCGCCACGTGGGGAGGGCCCACGACCCCCCGGCCATCGCCCTTTCGCGTACTTCATCTCCCAGAAACCCTAAGGTGCGGGGGCATCGAGGATAGTCAGCGCCGCCTCCTCGAGGCGGAAAACACCAGAGAGAAAAGAGCTCTCCGGAGGCAGAAATCTGCCGGGGAAATTCCCTCCCGGAGGGGGAAATCGTCGCCATCGTCACCGTCATCGAGCTGGACTTCATTGGGATCATCATCATCATCATCTCCACCACCGACACCGTCATCTCCACCGCTGCACCTCGTCTCCGCTGTAACATCTAGGGTTGAATCTTGAGTATTTCATAGGGGAAACTCTCCCGGTGTTGATTACTCCTTGTTATTGATGCTATTGAGTGAAACCGTTGAATCAAGGTTTATGTTCAGATTGTTATCCATCATCATATCACCTCTGATCATGTTCCATATGATGTCTTGTGAGTAGTTCGTTTAGTTCTTGAGGACATGGGTGAAGTCTAAATGTTAGTAGTGAACTATGTTGAGTAATATTCAATGGTTTGATATTTAAGTTGTGGTGTTATTCTTCTAGTGTTGTCATGTGAACGTCGACTACATGACACTTCACCTTTATGGGCCTAGGGGAATGCATCTTGTATTCGTTTGCTAATTGTGGGGTTGCCGGAGTGACAGCAACCTGAACCCCCGTTGGTATATCGATGCATGAGGGATAGCAGGATCTCAGAGTTTAAGGCTATGGTTAGATTTATCTTAATTACTTTCTTGTATTTGCGGATGATTGCAAGGGGTATAATCACAAGTATGTATTAGTCCTAGGAAGGGCGGTGCATTAGCATAGGTTCACCCACACAACACTTATCAAAACAATGAAGATTAATCAACTATATGAAGCGAAAGCACTAGACTAAATTCCCGTGTGTCCTCATGAACGTTTGGTCATCATAAGTAAACAAACCGGCTTGTCCTTTGTGCTAAAAAGGATTGGGCCACTTGCTGCAATTATTATTCTCGCATTTTACTTACTTGTATTTTATTTATCTGCTATATCAAAACCTCCTGAAAACTTGTCTGTGAGCATTTACAGTGAATCCTTCATCGAAACTGCTTGTCAACACCTTCTGCTCCTCGTTGGGTTCGACACTCTTATTTATCGAAAGTACTACGATACACCCCTATACTTGTGGGTCATCAAGACTATTTTCTGGCGCCGTTGCCGGGGAGTGAAGCGCTATTGGTAAGTGGAATTGGTAAGGAAAACTTTTACTGTACGTGTTGTTTTTATTTCTGCCTGCTGCTATAATTCATTATGGAGAGATCTTCTCTTGAATTCCTATTTGGAAAATCTACTACTACTGCAAAGGTAGTGGATGAGGCGCCAGGTGAGAAAGTGATTCCATATAAAATACCTATGAAAATTATTGAACGTGTTGTGGATAACCGCTATGAAGGGGATGGAACTGTCCATCCTGGAGATCATTTACTATTTTTACATGAATTATGCGGGTTATTCAAGTGTGCAGGTATTTCTATGGATGAAGTTAGGAAGAAACTATTCTCTATGTCGTTGTCTGGTAAAGCGGCGCATTGGTATAAACTGCTGAAGAATGGGCATTCTCTTGATTGGAAGGATATTATACCTCTATTTTATTCTAAATTCTATCCTCCAAGTGAAATTCACAAAGACCGAAACCGCATATATAATTTCTGGCCTCATGATGGAGAGAGTATTGCCCAAGCATGGGGAGATTGAAGTCTTTAATGCTCAAATGCCCCATTCATGAGCTTCCTGGTAATATCATCATTGATAATTTCTATGCAAGACTTTCTTTTCAAGATAAAACCTTGCTGGATACTACTTGTTCTGGATCATTCACGTGCAACAAAGAAGAGTTTAAATGGGACCTTCTTCATCGGATTCAGGAGAATACTGAATGATGGGAGAACGACAAAGGTAGAGAGTCAGGTATAAATTATGATTATGAATGCATTGAAACTTTTATGGATACTGATAAATTTCGAAATATGAGTGCTACTTATGGTCTTGACTCTCAAGTTGTTGCAAATTTTTATAAAGCTTTTGCCTCTCATTTTGAATTGCCTAGGAAGAATTTTAATAAGTATCATGAACCTTACAAAGATAAAACTGATTCACCTATAGGTAAATGTATTGAAGTTAAAACTGTTGATCACATTCTTCCTGAAGCTTATATTGAAAAAATTCCTTTTCCTGCTAAAATGAAGGAGTATTCTGTTATAACTAGTGTGGTTAACAAAAGTGCAAAGAAACCTATAGAACCTGAGGAGCAAATAAATGTTGAACCTGCTGTTGCAATAGTTAAAGACCTTGTGACTGAAAATGTAGAAGATGGTCACATCATTTTCTGTGAAGATGCTTCTAATATTGTTTCACATCCTAGTAAGTCTAGGAAAGCCAGTGTTCCTATGCTCTCTGTTAGAATTGGTGATCATTGTTATTATGGTTTATGCGATATTGGTGCAAGTTCTAGTGCCATTCCTTATGAGCTTTACGTGGAAATCATGCATGAAATTGGTTCTTGTGAACTTGAAGATATTGATGTGGTTATTCGGCTAGCTAATAGAGAAACTATCTCTCCTATTGGTATTGTTCGAGATGTGGAAGTTCTATGTGGTAAGATTAAATATCCTGCTGACTTTTTGGTACTTGGTTCTGCTGCTAGTAAGACTTGTCCTATCATTTTTGGTAGACCTTTTCTAAATACTTGTGGAGCTATTATAGATTGCAAGAAAGAGAAAATTGTGACTAAATTTGCTGGTGAATCTTATGAGTTTAATTTCTCTAAATTTGCCAAAGTTCCTTATGAAGCTGAATTGCCTAATGATGATTTTAGAGTTGAACAACTTGCATCTATTGCTCTTGCTCCTACTAATCCTTTGCAGCAATATTTGGAGGATCACGAGAGTGAAGTCTTTAGGGAAGAAAGGAATGAGATTGATGAAATTTTCCTTCGTCAACCCATTCTTAAACATGACTTACCGGTCGAAGATCTAGGTACAACACCACCACCAAAGGAAGATCATGTTTTTGATTTGAAACCATTACCTGATAATCTTAAGTATGCTTATATTGATGATAAGAAAACATATCCTGTTATTATTAGTGCTAAGCTTTCAGATTTTGAGGAAGAAAGATTATTGGAAATATTGAAGAAACACCGAGGAGCTATTGGCTACACTCTTGATGACTTGAAGGGGATTTCTCCCTCTATTTGCCAACATGCCATCAACATGGAAGATGATGCAAAGCCTGTTGTTGAACATCAGCGTCGTCTAATTCCTAAGATGAAGGATGTGGTAAGGAATGAGGTATTAAAATTTCTTGAAGCTGGTATTATATATCCTATTGCTGATAGTAGATGGGTTAGTCCTGTGCATTGTGTTCCTAAGAAAGGAGGAATAACTGTTGTACCTAATGATAATGATGAGCTCATCCCTCAAAGAGTAGTTGTAGGGTATAGAATGTGCATTGACTTTCGAAAGGTTAATAAAGTTACTAAGAAAGATCATTACCCTTTACCCTTTATTGATCAAATTCTAGAAAGGTTATCTAAAAATACTCATTTCTGCTTTCTTGATGGTTATTCTGGGTATTCACAAATTGCTGTTAGAGCTAAAGATCAAGAGAAAAACACTTTCACTTGTCCCTATGGAACTTATGCTTATAGGCGTATGCCTTTTGGTTTATGTAATGCTCCTACTACTTTTCAAAGATGCATGTCTGCTATTTTTCATGGCTTTTGTGAAAAGATTGTAGAGGTATTCATGGATGATTTTTCTGTCTATGGGAATTCTTTTGATAATTGTTTGCGAAACCTTGATAAAGTTTTGCAGAGATGTGAAGAAACTAACCTTGTTCTTAATTGGGAGAAATGCCACTTTATGGTTAATGAAGGAATTGTATTGGGACATAAAATTTCTGAGAGAGGTATTGAAGTTGATAGAGCTAAAGTTGAAGCAATTGAGAAGATGCCCTATCCTAGGGATGTTAAAGGTATTCGTAGTATTCTTGGTCATGCTGGTTTTTATAGGAGATTTATTAAAGATTTCTCTAAAATTTCAAAGCCTCTTACTAATCTTCTTCAAAAAGATGTACCTTTTGTTTTTGATGATGATTGTAAGGAAGCTTTTGAAACTCTAAAGAAAGCCTTAACAACTACTCCTGTAGTTGAACCTCCTGATTGGAATTTACCTTTTGAAATTATGTGTGATGCTAGTGATTTTGCTGTAGGTGTTGTTCTTGGGCGAGTAGATAAAAAATTGAATGTTATTCATTATGCTAGTAAGACTCTTGATGCTGCTCAAAGAAATTATGCTACAACTGAAAAAGAGTTATTAGCTGTAGTTTTTGCTTGTGACAAGTTTAGACCTTATATTGTTGATTCAAAAGTCACAGTTCATACTGATCATGCTGCAATTAGGTACCTTATGGAAAAGAAAGATGCTAAGCCAAGGCTTATTAGATGGGTGCTTCTTTTGCAAGAATTTGATTTACATATTGTAGATAGGAAAGGTGCTGATAATCCTGTTGCTGATAATTTGTCTAGATTGGAAAATATTGCTTATGATCCTGTTCCTGTTAATGATAGTTTTCCAAATGAACAATTGGCTGCAATAAAGGTGAGCTCGCGAGATAGTCCTTGGTATGTTGATTATGCTAACTTTATTGTTTCCAAGTACTTGCCTCCAACCTTTTCAGCTCAGCAAAGGAGGAAATTCTTTTATGACTTGAGGCATTATTTTTGGGATGACCCACACTTATATAAAGAAGGAGTGGATGGTATTATGCGAAGATGTGTCCCTGAATATGAACAACAAGAGATATTGAGTAAGTGTCATGGTAGTGTTTATGGAGGACATCACGCCGGAGATAGAACCGCACAAAAGGTTCTACAGTCAGGTTTTTATTGGCCAACTCTCTTTAAAGATGCAAGAAAGTTTATTTTATCTTGTGATGAATGTCAAAGAGTTGGTAATATCTCTAGACGCAATGAAATGTCTATGAATTATACTCTTGTTATTGAACCATTTGATTGTTGGGGATTTGACTTCATGGGTCCTTTCCCTTCTTCAGAAGGTAACACTCATATACTTGTTGCTATTGATTATGTTACTAAATGGGTGGAAGCCATACCCACAAAAAGTGCTGATGGTGAGACCTCTTTAAAAATGCTTTTAGATGTTATTTTTCCTAGGTTTGGAGTACCTAGATATCTTATGACTGATGGAGGTTCTCATTTTATTCATGGTGGTTTTAGAAAAACTCTTGCTAAATATGGTATTAATCATAGAATTGCTTCAGCTTATCATCCTCAAACTAGTGGGCAAGTAGAATTATCAAATAGAGAAATTAAATCTATCTTGCAAAAGACTGTTAATAAATCTAGGAAAAATTGGGCTAGTAAGTTGAAGGAAGCGTTGTGGGCTTATAGAACTGCTTATAAAAATCATATGGGTATGTCTCCTTATAAAATGGTTTATGGAAAAGCTTGCCATTTACCTTTAGAACTAGAGCACAAAGCTTATTGGGCTGTAAGAGAACTTAATAAAGATTTTAAACTTGCCGGTAAGAAGAGGTTGCTACAATTGAGTTCTTTAGATGAGTGGAGAAGTGAAGCTTATGAAAATTCTAGACTTTTTAAGGAGAAAGTTAAGAAATGGCATGATAGAAGAATTATTAAAAGGGAATTTAATGTTGGAGATAAAGTCCTATTGTATCGGTCTCGTCTCAGATTTTTTGCAGGAAAATTACTCTCAAAATGGGAAGGACCATATGTCATTGTGGAGGTGTATCGTTCAGGGGCAATAAAAATTGCTTCGCTGAAAGATAATGCCACACAAGTGGTGAATGGACAAAGACTCAAACATTATATTTCTGGAGATTCTTATAATGAAGATGTTGATGTTATTCAAGTGGTGACTCCGGAAACCTTCATCAAAGATCAAATTGATAGTTCTGCAGAGTTCGACTTCGAATAGGTAACAGTTTTGGTAGTAAAAAGTCCGCGTTTAACTTTTCGAACAATATTTTCGCTATTTTTAGAAAATATGAAAAATTACGAGATCGAACCGGAGGACGCACGGGCGCGTCCCACGTGGTGGCGCTGGCCCCACCCTGGCCGCGCCGCCATATGGGGACGGCTCCTCGGAGTCCCTCTCCCACTCGGGTTTGACTGGTGCTTTCCTTTTGTCGTGAATTTTCTTGCTATATAATCCCCCGGAACCCCGAGTTCCGTATATCGTCTTCTCGTCGTGTTTTGTTTCGACCTGTTTCTGTTCAGATGTCGTCGCAAGGTTCATCCTCAGAAGATTATGCAATGCGTCGCAAACGTGAGCTCCTCCAGGATCTAGATCAAGGAACTTTCGTTGGATGGGCGGAAGAGGAAAGGGTCGTGACAAGACGGAAAGAGATGGATGAGAGTGTCAAGGAGGAAGTGAAGAAGATGTCATCAATAAAAAGAGAGCGGCAAGCTGTGGGGAGTAAGCCAATCTTGGTGGGATCGGTTAACACTGGACGTTCTTTTTCTCATAACTTGCAGGGACCTTTACCACCTGCTCCTAGCCTCAACTCTTTCCCTGCTGTGGAGGAAGCTTTGCGGGTTACCGATGAGTTTTGTGATCAATACCGTGTTCTGAGAAGGGAAGTGGAGATACTTCAGGAGGAGAACAACCGACTTCGCAGAATGCTAGAGCGGTTCCTCACTCCCATCAGGGTCGTTCCACCATCACCACCGAAAGAGTAATTCATCATTGGTATTGGCATCCCCTTGGCTTGTTCCAAGCTTGGGGGGAGTGTCGCGGTATCACATCATCACTATCTTTTACCTTTTTTTGTCAAGTAGTGTCATATCATGAGTAGGGAAGTTATCATATGGTTTTGGTGTGGAAGTATCTCTCTTTTAGTTGGTTATCTATGTATCCCTTGGTGTGAGTTATCATTATGGAATATTAATGAGAAGTTTTATCATTTACTTTTTGCACACCTTATTTTAGTTTGCAATTTCTGTTATATGATTGATCTTGTTGTTAGTATTGATATCACTTTGGGAGCATCAAGTAAATCTATTTGGTTTTGGCAAACTTAGCATTGGTCAACAGCAACAATACTTTGAGGCTTAAGTAGAAAAGAGGGAAGTACATGTAGATATATTATTTCATTATCTTTCTTTCTTGTTAGCTAATGAGCTTAGTATTCTGAAGTTAAAATTGTTTGTGCTTACAAGGAAGATGCATGATTGTTTCTATCACATGTATATTTGTTTGTTTCCCTCAACTCTTATGCTTGCTAACCAACCTTGCTAGCCAAAGACCTGTACTGAGAGGGAATGCTTCTCGTGCATCCAAAACCTTAAACCAAACCCATGCCATTTGTGTCCACCATAACTACCTATTATGTGGTATTTTGCGCCACTCCAAGTAAATATTTCATGTGCTACCTTTAAACAATTCAAAAGTTATTATCTCTTATTTGTGTCAATGTTTTATAGCTCATGAGGAAGTATGTGGTGTTTTACCTTTCAATCTTGTTGGATAGACTTTCACCAATGGACTAGTGGCATATACATCCGCTTATCCAATAATTTTGCAAAAAGAGCTGGCAACGGGGTTCCAGCCCCAATTAATAACTTTCATTAATAATTCTCTTCACATGTTTTGCCCTGATTTATCAGTAAGCAACTTAATTTTGCAATAGACACTCCTCCATGGTATGTGAAATGTTGGAAGGCACCCGAGGATTCGGTTAGCCATGGCTTGTGAAAGCAAAGGTTGGGAGGAGTGTCATCCATAAATAAAACTAAAGTACATGTGTAAACAAAAGAGAAGAGGGATGATCTACCTTGCTGGTAGAGATAACGTCCTTCATGGGAGCCGCTCTTTGAAATTCTGTTTGACAAGGGGGTTAGAGTGCCCACTACCATTCGTTGACAACAACAAACACCTCTCAAACTTTATTTTATGCTCTCTTTATGATTTCAAAACTTAAAAAGCTCTAGCACATGATTTAATCCTTGCTTCCCTCTGCGAAGGGCCTATCTTTTACTTTTATGTTGAGTCAGTAAACTTATTTCCCTCTATCTCAAGCAAGCAATTGAGTTGTTGTGATCCAACCATTTATATTGTGATCTATTTAATCATGTCTTTTATTCTTCCTTGTTTAGTACAAATTTTATCTGAATGAATATGACTTTGAAAGTTATCAATGATTATGAGGAGATTGTTATGATTGAGCATGTAAGTTCTGCCATATAAGCTCTAATATAAAGACTTTGCTCGAAAGATGAGTACAATCTGTTAATTGTTCTTTGACCAAGAACGAAGTTTGCCATCACCAATTATGATTTCCTATGCACCTTTATTTGTGATTTCCCTTTACTTATTTCAAGTTGAGTTATATGAGGAAGTTGTTTACTAGAATGTCTTGTGTGAATTAATAAATGTGATGCTTCTTGTCCGTATTTGATTTATCGACTCTTCACTCCATAAACATGTGGTCTTGTTTATTGAGTTCAGCTTGGGGACAAGCGAGGTCTAAGCTTGGGGGGGTTGATACGTCCATTTTGCATCACTATTTTATATCATAATTTACTGTTATTCATTGATATATTTCATATTTAGAGATGATACTTATGTTATTTCACCTATTTTGCATGTTTCATGATTATTGGAGAATCACTCCGGAGTCAGAATTCTGCTGGAAAAAGCACCGTCAGGATACAATATTACGGAAGATCAACAATTGACGGAAAATATACCGAAGCTCCTATTTTTCCAGAGACGAGGCCAGCCAGGAGGCCGAGGAGGGCCACCATGGGCCCTCCCCATGGGCGGCGCGGGAGGCCCACGACCCTCGGCCATCCCCCTTTCGTGTAATCTTCCGGAAACCCTAAGGTGCGGGAGCATCGAGGATAGTCATCGCCGCCTCCTCGGGCGGAACACCAGAGAGAAAAGATCTCTCCGGCAGGCAGAAATCTCCGGGGAAATTCCCTCCCGGAGGGGGAAATCGTCGCCATTGTCACCGTCATCGAGTGGACTTCATTGGGATCATCATCATCATCTCCACCACCGACACCGTCATCTCCACCGCTGCACCTCGTCTCCGCTGTAACATCTAGGGTTGAATCTTGAGTATTTCATAGGGGAACTCTCCCGGTGTTGATTACTCCTTGTTATTGATGCTATTGAGTGAAACCGTTGAATCAGGGTTTATGTTCAGATTTTTATCCATAATCATATCACCTCTGATCATGTTCCATATGATGTCTCGTGAGTAGTTCGTTTAGTTCTTGAGGACATGGGTGAAGTCTAAATGTTAGTAGTGAACTATGTTGAGTAATATTATGGTTTGATATTTAAGTTGTGGTGTTATTCTTCTAGTGGTGTCATGTGAACGTCGACTACATGACACTTCACCTTTATGGGCCTAGGGGAATGCATCTTGTATTCGTTTGCTAATTGTGGGGTTGCCGGAGTGACAGCAACCTGAACCCCCGTTGGTATATCGATGCATGAGGGATAGCAGGATCTCAGAGTTTAAGGTTGTGGTTAGATTTATCTTAATTACTTTCTTGTATTTGCGGATGCTTGCAAGGGGTTTAATCACAAGTATGTATTAGTCCTAGGAAGGGCGGTGCATTAGCATAGGTTCACCCACACAACACTTATCAAAACAATGAAGATTAATCAACTATATGAAGCGAAAGCACTAGACTAAATTCCCGTGTGTCCTCAAGAACGTTTGGTCATCATAAGTAAACAAACCGGCTTGTCCTTTGTGCTAAAAAGGATTGGGCCATTATTCTCGCATTTTACTTACTTGTATTTTATTTATCTGCTATATCAAAACCTCCTGAAAACTTGTCTGTGAGCATTTACAGTGAATCCTTTCATCCACTTTCTGCTCCTCGTTGGGTTCGACACTCTTATTTATCGAAAGTACTACGATACACCCCCTATACTTGTGGGTCATCACCGGGGTGGCCCTGTTCGCATGGGGGATGCGGGTCAACGTCGCGGCCGACAGGCACCTCCTAAGGCTCGAGGAGCCGGGCGGGTGGGGATCCCTCGCGGCGGGTGGTTCGACGATCACTGCCCCAACTACTTCGGAGAGATCGTCGAGTGGCTCGGTTGCCTTGTGGCGTGGTCGCCGCCCAGGGCTTCTTCCTCTACACATGCGCCAACCTCATGCCAAGGGCTAGGGATCATCGCCGGTGGTACCTCAACAAGTTCCAGCGTGGCGAACCGCAAGGCCGTCATCCCCTACATCTACTAGCACTCCTCATAAACTTATGTGAGCCGTGGAGAAAACCGAGGAGAGTTGTGATCCTCTTCTAGTCTTCTTCTGACTAGTGCTTGTAATGATGCTCGGGCTCCACTAGCGGCCGTCGACGCATCCTTCCGCGGCGACATGCGCGTGCGGAAGCCGACATGCGCCGAACCTATAGACGAGCACCTGATTGCTTTTCGTTTTTCTTTTAGGGATTTAGTTGCAAAGTTAGAATGGTTGTATTTTTTGTAGTGTAATAAATGTTGAGTATAATTTAGTTTTCTTACCGTGGTGAACCGACGAGCATCGTACGCAGCAGAGAGCCACCGTGAGCCACCATATGGGGCACAATTCTTTTTTTTTTTTGTTTTTTCTCATACTAGTAGTGGCGCACCATTTAGGACCCTAGTGGCGCACCTCTAGGTTGTATCGTGGCGCACGACAATGCTACATGTGGTGCGCCACTGCTATGAGCCATATCTATGGCGCACCGGTGGTGCGCCCTACTGTTAACGTTGGCGTGATATTAGTGGCGCACCACTAGTACCACTGATAAGCAAAATAGGTGCGCCACGATAAGATGTTTTCTAGTAGTGTGGGTGGGTTAGGTCACTCAGACCACCACACTCTGTATTTATATCATCTGAGTTAGGGTTACAATACTACTGGACATGGGCCTCTATGGGCCTCACACTGGATACAATATTACTACAACGCTACTACTAAACTCACTCATGGTCCAACACACCCCCTCAAGATGATCATGGGTAAACAACCATGGCCATCTTGCAACAACAACATGACACATATGACAACTACCAGTAATGAACATTCAGCATAACTCCTAGGATACATGACATCATTGCACTTTCCATCATCTTGTCATCTCGATTCATCTCTTCATCAGCAGCGAAGACATCCAGCTTCAACCATCTGGGATACGCACAACTCCTAACCATACACGTCCTCAACAACCCCGGCTGCCTCACCACACAAGTTCCGCAGAACCATCCACACTCGCCTCAATGTCCTCAGCCTCTCTTCTCCACTCTGCCCGGCCACTGACCTCTTCCGTCTCTCCCACAAACCCCCAGCCAACTCCTGCCTCAACCATCCACTCCTCAAGCACCCATGCCTATCCCCCGGTCAGGCCTCAACCAGTCTCACCTCAGGCACGCATGCCTTTCCCCTGGACATATCCACAACCATCACCATCACCACTAAACCGCAGCCTCATCAACTCCATCACGACTCAACCGCAGCCTCATCAACTCCATCACCACATATCCTCACAGCCTCACATCTCCATTTTCTCCTCACTTCCACTCGGATGGCGCCTCGTCTGCGCGCCCTGGCCAACCTGGCGGACCGCACCTGGCCACATCGACCGGCTCGCGCTGGTCAACGTCCAGCACCAACCTCCGGCTCCGCCCTGCGCTCAAAGGCTCGCCCCACTCCGCACGCCTCCAACTTCTGCCCCTCACACGGATCCAGATCTCTCTGCCACGGATTCACTTCCTCTTCTCTCCTTTCTAAACCAAAACGATCTTCACCCTCTTCTTTCTCCCCGCGCGAGCAGCCGCCGATCTCACACAACTCACATCGCTGTGTGTGATAGCCGCAACCCACGCAGAGCACCTGATGCGGCCTCCCGCCGCCTGGATTTCTACATCTCAACGGTGGTTTTTGTGGTCAAAGGAAGAACTTGTTTGGTACTGCTAGCACTAGCAGGAAGGAAACCTAGGCTCTGATACCATGTAGAGTTTCAGCGAATGGGTGGGTTTGGTCACGGAAAAACATACTTATGCGTCGTGTTTAAACCTAAAGGATGAGGTGGTTATCAACGAAAGCACTTGTAAGTTAGAAATATAGCACGAATTCAGAAATACAGTCAGCTGCAATACTCCTAACAGAACAAAACGCGCAGGGATGTCTGGTTACCTATTTCTGGGCGGCGTTTAGACGTGTTCCGCGTTCTTACGGGTGACGTGGAGGTCGGCGAGGGGACTGCTGTTGCGGTGGGTGCCGGGGAAGCAGATCTTGGGGGGTCGGAGAAGGACATGCTGGGCGGTCGATGAAGTGTTCAGCGCGCCGGCCGAACTAGAAGGTCGGTGAAGCAGATGATGTGCAGTGCACGGGGGCGTCGGTGTCGGCGAAGCTGGTCAGGTGCGGTGGTCGATAGAGTCGGCGAACGAGATACGGTGCGGTGGACGCCGGAGTAGGTGCGGATCAAGCGGATAGGGCAGCCTCGGGGTTTGAAGCCGTGGCAGCTTGAACGGCGAAGTGCGGCGGTGATTTTCCGGTGCGGCGGCCGTGAAGGTGGGAGGTAGGTAAGAGGGCGGTTTCTCTGAGGGCTTGCGGGCGAAACTAGGGCGAAGCTGGGCGATAGAGGAGTAGAAGGGAATTTCGCAGTCCCTTCTTTTCGAGTCCTTCTTTTGAAAAAAATATTCGCAGATCTGAAACTTTGCGGCGCGAGATATTTGGGCGTTGGCGGGGAATTTTACCGCTCGATGAGATTAAATTTTGGCTGCAGTAGGTAATAATAATAATAAATAGTAGGCCCTACTAGTACTGTACGTCTGTTCAGGAATCCAAGGGGGTAGAGGTATAGATATATAGACAATATAGAGATAACTCCGCGGGCTAGGAGTTTCTAAACTTCTTATGGCACATCAAATAAAATGTTGTTCAAACAATAATAATAATGTGCTTATGATTGTTACTCCCTTCCACCATGAATAAAGTCCACATCGGTTTCGTGTCAAACTTTGACTCGAGATTTAGGTACCAACCTAATTTTATGACATCCGCAAAATATACCATTGGAAAGTTCATCGAAACAAGCATCCGATGATATAGTTCTGAATGACATGCAACTCATAATTGGCGGGCCCAAGTATTAGTCTAAGTTTGCCTCTGAAAACAAATTGGCATTGTACTCTAGGACAAAGGGAGACTACTCACAATGGCAATATCATAAGTAGTATCATGCACTACATGCATGCAAAATGTTGATGTGTCATATCAATCTATTATATAATTAAAACAACAAACAACTAATGGCTAAGATTAAGCAACAAATAATGAACCATTCAGATTAATGTATAAAATATAAAAAAATGATTCGCATCTGAGACACGCTAGGTCAAAATTGATTAGTAGGACAAGACGATTTTCCATGACCGCCCAACCTACGGCTGCTGGCTTCAAGGTTTTGCTTCGCGGTTCCTTGCGCGATGGACAAGGCCCTGCAGCAAGGACATCGCCGACTCTACAGTCACGACCGGCGCATGCTGTCCCATGCCGCCGCACCGATGACGCTTAATTAGGCCGCTGTCTTGCCAGCTAGATTCACCACGGCGTTTACAACCCAAATTTGATTTACTACTACGCTTCTACAAGATCTACGATCTGGAAGAGCGGCACAATACGTGGACTTGGTGGCATACGGAGGAATACAACAAGGAACACATGGTGCGATTAGTAGCTGCAGCCAGGTATGTCTGCTTAAAAGCATGTTATGGTCGTATCAGCTGGCAGCTAGCATATGTATATTTGTATATTTGATATATGCATGATGTTTAATTAGGTAGATGGAATATGTGATCAAGCATACATATTTCTTGAACAACGTGTTGAACTTTACCTTATAAATCCACTTGATTAGGAATCGATGACTAGATTTTGTTCAGGTGCAAATATGAAAACCCAACGCCTATAGTCAGTTGATAATAATGGTTTACTAGAATTTCTATAATAAATAGAGATTTAGTAACTCAGAGCATCAACACGATACAAACAAAGGAGGGTTCCCTATCTTTTTCAATGCAGGGGGGATTTTATTAGCTCAGAATTTGTAGCAATGTGATGTACATACTTAAGTGTTTACAGATGACCTCTGTATAAGGCTTCACTAGCTAGATCGATGGCCCATATGTGCTTACGTACATCCGTGCTTAAAACAAAACCGCATTGATTCAGGTCTCTATGGTCTTTAGTGTTGCTTTATATTTCTGTTCCGTCGAGGTTGCAATACATATATTTTGGAGCAAACTCTATGTGAAATACATAAGATACCAAATTTCAGAATAGTTCATATAGAAACTAATAGTTGCATTTATATAACAGAAAACTGACCGTGAATATAAAATACTCCATCCGTTTATAAACGTAAAAAAACTTTTGGTACTTCAAATTGAACCGACAAAACTTTTTATATATGCGAACAAAGTTAGTACTACCTCTGCCCATAAAAATATATCACAAGTTTGTTCAAATTAGGAAAAATTAATCTCCAACATATTTTTATGAACGGGGGAGTACATCATAAGTGAGTAAAATTAGTTTTGATTTAACTTTGAGCATCAACATCAAAATAACATTATCAACATGCATAAGTTGCTTACACGTGCATGAAGACGACTATATAACAACCCACGTTAACACAAATAGAGCATAAACGGATGGCCCATATGGGCTTACGTGCATCTATGCTAAAAGGAAAACCGATAGGTCGTCTGAATGTATGAAACCTAGCTGCTAACCCTCCGGCTTGATTCCACCATAGGTCGTCGATCGAGCCCTTCATCGTCCTTTGTGCAGCACTAAGAACCAGGAGCACGGGCAACTTTGTTAACTTCAGAACATACCTAATCATTTATGTCAGTTCTTTCAGATTAAACAAGATGATTTCTCAAGTTTGTTGGCTTTAAATTATAAATTGCATTTTGTTTTTCTGGGATTCAACCGCACACAGTGGAGTGCAATCAGTTGACATCGACATCTTTCTCTTGCAGGTGAAACATCGTTTGTTTCATGATGCTCACTATGCACGGAAAGTTAGAAATACAGTGGATTGGTTAGTATCTCTGACCTGCATGCATATTTGATCTTTCTTGAAGGATTTGAGTTTGATTAAAGTTTCTCTATCCAGGGCGAGTTAATTGATCCTCTAACTACAATATGAGTACAAACTACATAGATTTCTTCAAAAGGGCCAAGCAGCCCGGACTCTGCATCATTTGATGCATACAGTCTCACAGACTACATAGAGTACATTATTAAAATTTTATTAGTTTTTTTTGACAGATTATATTTAAATTAATTGGATATTTAGCAACATTATGCGCATATATTGTATGAATGAATGATGATGCCTAGAGGTGAGAACCCATATCTGATTAGTTAGGTTTGTATGAGTAGACAACATATATTACTTGAAGTTTATCATGCATAATTTAGGAAAATACGTGGGTTTCCAAATAAATGTGGTAAGCTGACACATATAGTTTAAAATAGACACTTCTGCACACAAAAATCAACCAATTAATGTAGCAGTTTATTTAAATTATAATTCTGAATTAGACAATTGGCAAAAAGTTGAAAATTAAGAAAGCACAAAAGTTTCATGTCTACCGTGAGTAACATTTATATAAAATAAGAAATATAGCAAACCTAGGCGCGCAAATGCGCAGTCCAGCAAGCTAGTTAATGATGAAAGAGATGATAGTGGTATCATAGGTAGATATCGTATCATAGCATGTAGAACTAGAAAAATTACTGCCAAACAAATCTTGTACACACTTTTGTATTGAGATTCTACAAATCATTAAATACATGTAACATATTATACTACTACATGATGATACTATGGATTGTGAAGATAATATCGTACACTAGTATCATATGCATGATACTATTATATGATACTCCCCATTGTGACTAGTCTAATAATAACAATAGTACTCAAATTTGTCTTGTCCCTCGGGTGTTTAGAAGTCTATGTTCGGTCCCTCAAGTATTTAAGAATTATGTTTGGCCCCTCAACTCTAATGTGGTCAAAATTGAGCACTTGAACACTTAGTTAGGTCTAGCAATGATTAAAACTTGATTGGTCTGTTTATTACTTGTTCTGTGGCACGACGGCAAAGCATTTTGCCAAATCTCAAGCACACATAGTTGGGGTCCATTAGAGGGACTAATTAAATCAAAGTACAATGGATGTATAAAAGCAGGTTTTATCATTGATTAGCTTTGCAACGGCCTATCAACTGTAAGTGTTGCATGTGTTCTAAAGAACTATGTTCATCGTCACAGATCAAGAGGAGTACGCAGTGGAGGACGCACAAAACAACCGTAGGCCAGGTGGGCACACCTTACTAATTTTCTTTTTTGCACTTTTATATGTGATAATTTTTTACATAAATAACTAACTAAAACATTTTAAAATAGGGTGGGCCATCCAACCCAAACACCATGTTGCGTACGTCGCTGAGGGTAAGGGGTTTCATCTTCGTTCTATGGTATGAGTATGTAATGCGCGTGATACTCATCGAAGACAATATATATAGCAGACATCACATCAGATGAGCCTATGGATAAAAATGGGCCAAATCATATCTACTAGTGCACAAATGAAGTTAAAAATAGGTCAACCATCATTAAACCGATACTACTTAAAAGACCATTGTTTGACCTAAGTAAGCGTATATATGAGGTCAGTAATACTAGTCACAATGCATAGTATCATATATAAAAGTATGGTGTGTATGATACAATTAATACTACATGTTACTATGTCAACGATGCATGGTATCATGTACTAGTATCATAATCTTCTTATATTAATTGATTTGTAGAATCTCAATGCAGATCTATGTACAAGATGTATTTGACATTAAATTTTCTAGTACTACGTGCTATGATACGGTATCTACCTATGATATTATAATCCTCTCTCTCATCTTTAATTGCAGTGCCACATCAGCTTTTTTGCAAGCATGAGATGCATGATAGTGTACTACCTATGATACTCCCATTGTGGGTAGTCTAAGGGGGCAATGTTAGACCTAATTAAGTGTTTGAGGTTAGTTATGGACCGCTGTTATACCTAATTGTGTTTGAGGTCAGTTAGGGACCTTATTATACATAATTAAGTGTTAGAGGTGAGTTCAAATGATAATATATAGTTGGGGTCTAAAGTTCACCAACGTATGCAACACACGAGGGGCCAAATTTGTACTTAATTAACCCTATTAGGGAAACACAAGATTATCTCATTCAACAAAATATTAGGAAAGTGTATCACAATTGTATTTATCCCTTATCTCTTTCATGTTAACCGAGACAAGAGTTCGTTCTAGGTCAGCTCTACGACCATTAGCGTCGCATGGGTGGTAACATAGGTGTGCAGTTGCGAAAGTTTTTGCCCAAGTTGTCGACTTCCTCAATCCACACTTAATATTTGTGCATGTGGGCCTAAGTATATGGTACTACTTAGTTCTAGTCCTAGTATATATGTTGGGTGACTTAGAAAAAGGAATTGTTCGTACATGAAATTCCTTCAAAAATACTAAATTACTTCTAAGAGATTAATTTGAAATTAATTGCAATATATTTAGGGAGTAGCTAGATAACAACCATGTTTAAACAAATTAAAAACATTTCATATTTTATGTGTATTATACCATTTCACTTATACAATATAATTTCTTAGAACATTGCCACTCAATGTGTGGGGTATCCTTCTAGTTTCACTAGAGATTGAGTGCATAACATAGTTGTCATAGACTCATATTTTTTCAAGAGGTCTAACCTCTTGCTAGAAATACTATATATAGGATTTTACTAGAGTAGTCCTAAGAAAACAATCGATTGGAATTTTTTAGGTTCAATCCTTTGAATCAAACTACTTGAAAGAACCATATGGGTAAAAATCATACTCCGTACAAGATTCCGAAAATACTTTAGGGCATCTTTGATTAGTTGGTATAAGAATAATAGGATTTAGATCTTATAGGAATATTTCCTACACTAGTTGTTTGATTCATATGAACATACCCAATAGGAAATAATCCTATAGGAATCATCATGGAAAATTCCTTTGGCACAATCAAACACAACTCATCTTCCTATAGGATTTAACTACCCATGTCTTGATAACCCACAAGTATAGGGGATCGCAAGTCTTCGAGGAAGTAAAACCCAAATTTATTGATTCGACACAAGGAGACAAAGAATACTTATAAGACTTAACAACTGAGTTGTCAATTCAGCTGCACCTGGAAAAGCACTAGTAACAGGGGTGATGTGAAAGCAGTAATATGAGAGCAATAAGCAACACAGAGGCAATGGCAAAATAGTTGATACTACTTCTAATGGCATATAGGACCGAGTGAGTATTTGATGATGAAAGATGGACCGGGGTTCCCAACTATCTACACTAGTGGTAACTCTCCAATAACAAGTGTTGGGTGAACAAATTACAGTTGGGCAATTGACATAATTATTATAGCATTAAGACAGAACATCCAGTTTATTAATCATGTAGGCATGTTTTTCATATATAGTCATACGTGCTCGCAATGAGAAACTTGCATAACATCTTTTGTCCTACCAGCCGGTGGCAGCCGGGCCTCAAGGGAATCTACTGGTAATTAAGGTACTCCTTTTAATAGAGCACCGGAGCAAAGCATTAACACTTGGTGAAAACATGTGATCCTCATATCTAAGCCATCCCCTCCAGTTATCCCAGTTCTGTCACTCTGGGGCCTCGGGTTCCGGACATAGACATGTGCAAACAACTTGTAGATACAATCTAAGCAATAATTATAGAGCTTAAATCTAAGATCATGCCACTCGTGCACTAGTGACAAGCATTAAACACAACAAGATTGCAGCAACAATAACTTCACAAACTTATATAGATAGACTGATCATAATGTAACAATTCATCGGATCCCAACAAACACAACACCGATTACATCAGATGGATCTCAATCATGTAAGGCAGCTCATGAGATCATTGTATTGAAGTACATGGGAGAGAGAGTACCAACTAGCTACAGCTAGAACCTGTAGTCCATGGGGGAACTACTCACGGAGCATGATGGAGGCGGTGGCGTCGATGGAGAAGGCGCCGGGGGTCGATCCTGTCCCGCAAGTGCCGAAACAGGAACCGACCCCGAAACTAGGATGGCGGCGGCGCTCCGGGAGTTCTTCTGGAATATGATCTATATCCTTAGGGTTTTCGCGACGGAAGGAATATATAGGCAAAGGGGCGATGTCGGTGGAGTCCCGAGGTGGGCTCCCCACACGCCGGCGCGCCTGTGGGCCCGGCCGCGCGGCTGCATGGGGAGGAGGCCGTGGGCCTCCCCCGGCTTGCCCTTCTGGCTCCGTGTGTCCCTCGGAAAAATAGGAGGTTTGGCTTTTGTTTCGTCGAATTCCGAGAATATTGCCCGAACAGCTTTCCTGGAACCAAAAACAGCAGAAAACAGGAACTGGCACTGTGGCATCTTGTTAATAGGTTAGTCCCAGAAAATGCATAAAAACATTATAAAGTATGAATAAAACATGTAGGTATTGTCATAAAACTAGCATGGAACATAAGAAATTATAGATACGTTGGAGACGTATCAAGCATCCCCAAGCTTAGTTCCTACTCGCCCTCGAGTAGGTAAATGATAAAAAGAATAATTTCTGAAGTGACATGCTACCAACATAATCTTGATCCATACTATTGTAAAGCATATGAGATGAATGAAGTGACTCAAAGCAATGGTCTATAGTTTGCTAACAAAAAGATAATGACTAAACAACTGAATCATATAGCAAAAACTTTTCATGAATAGTACTTTCAAGACAAGCATCAAAAAGTCTTGCATAAGAGTTAACTCATAAAGCAATAGATTCTTAATAAGAGGTTTTGAAGCAACACAAAGGAAGATTTAAGTTTCAGCAATTGCTTTCAACTTTCAACATGTATATCTCATGGATAATTGTCAACACAAAGTAATATGATGAGTGCAATAAGCAAGCATGTAAGAATCAATGCACACAGTTGACACAAGTGTTTGCTTCTAAGATAGAAAGAAGTAGGTAAACTGACTCAACATAAAGTAAAAGAAAGGTCGCAGAGGAAGCAGGGATTATATCATGTGCTAGAGCTTTTCAAGTTTTGAAATCATATAGAGAGCATAAAAGTAAAGTTTTGAGAGGTGTTTGTTGTTGTCAAAGAATGGTAGTGGGCACTCTAACCCCCTTGTCAAACAGACTTTCAAAGAGCGGCTCCCATGAAGGACGTTATCTCTACCAGCAAGGTAGATCATCCCTCTTCTCTTTTGTTTACACATGTATTTTAGTTCTATTTATAGATGACACTCCTCCCAACCTTTTGCTTTCACAAGCCATGGCTAACCGAATCCTCGAGTGCCTTCCAACATTTCACATACCATGGAGGAATGTCTATTGCAAAATTAAGTTGCTTACTGATAAATCAGGGAAAACATGTGAAGAGAATTATTAATGAAAGTTAATTAATTGGGGCTGGGCACCCTGCCACTCTTTTTGCAAAATTATTGGATAAGCGGATGTATATGCCACTAGTCCATTGGTGAAAGTCTGCCCAACAAGATTGAAAGATAAAACACCACATACTTCCTCATGAGCTATGAAACATTGACACAAATAAGGAGTAATAAAGTTTTGAATTGTTTAAAGGTAGCACATGAAGTATTTACTTGGAATGGCAGAAAATACCACATAATAGGTAGTTATGGTGGACACAAATGGCACAGGTTTTGGCTCAAGGATTTGGATGCACGAGAAGCATTCCCTCTCAGTACAAGGCTTTGCCTAGCAAGGTTGTTTGAAGCAAACACAAGTATAAACCGGTACAACAAAACTTACATAAGAACATATTGCAAGCATTATAAGACTCTACACTGTCTTCCTTGTTGCTCAAACACTTTTACCAGAAAATATCTAGACCTTAGAGAGACCAATCATGCAAACCAAATTTCAACAAGCTCTACGGTAGTTCTCCACTAATATATTTAAACTACATGATGCAAGAGCTTAAACATGATCTACTTGAGAGCTCAAAACAATTGCCAAGTATAAAATTATTCAAGACAATATAAAGCATTTTCTATTTCCAACCAAATAACAATCAATGCTGAGGCTTTCAGCTTTCGCCATGAATATTAAAGTAAAACGAAGAACACAAGTGTTCAAATGAAAAAGCGGAGCGTGTCTCTCTCCCACACAAGGATTGCTAGGATCCTAATTTATTCAAACACAAACAAAAATACAAGCACACAGATGCTCCAAGTAAAGCACATATGATGTGGAAGAATTAAAATATAGTTTCACTAGAGATGACCTGATAAGTTGTTGATGAAGAAGGGGATGCATTGGGCATCCCCAAGCTTAGACGCTTGAGTCTTCTTGAAATATGCTTGGGTGACCCACGGGGGCATCCCCAAGCTTAGGCTCTTCACTCTTCTTGATCACATTATATCACCCTTCTCTCTTGACCCTTGAAAACTTCTGCCACACCAAACTTCTCATAAACTTCATTAGAGGGGTTAGTACTCAAAAAACTTTAATCCACTTTAGTTCTGTAGTGACACATTGCAAGAACTCAATAAAACATTAGCTACAGCTCTCCACGTCTAGAAAGCCTTACTTAAAGTCCACAAGAGACAATGCAAAAAACAGAGACAGAATCTGTCAAAACAGAACAGCCAGTAAACATGAATTTTTTCGAGGTACTTCCGTTGCTCAAAGCAGAAAACTCAAAACTAATGAAAGTTGCGTACATATCTGAGGATTACTCATGATTTTTTCAGCATTTTATGGTTTGTCTACAGAGAGAAAAGCTCAAATTTGTGACAGCTAAAAATCTGTTTCTGCGCAGAAATCCAAATCTAGTATCAACTTTCTATCAAAGACTTTACTTGGCACAACAATGCTAGAAAATAAAGATACAAAGGCATTGCTACAGAAGTAAACAGCACCTTGACTCAAAAATAAAACAAAAATTGCAAAAATAAAATAATGGGTTGTCTCCCATAAGTGCTTTTCTTAACGCCTTTCAGCTAGGCGCAGAAGATTTTAATGATGCTTACATGAAAATAGAAAATTAAGCAAAGGAGCATCAAGAAGCAAA
The DNA here is from genome assembly GCA_030979885.1 of Lolium multiflorum. Lineage (NCBI taxonomy): Eukaryota > Viridiplantae > Streptophyta > Magnoliopsida > Poales > Poaceae > Lolium > Lolium multiflorum. The sequence continues at coordinate 258,789,324 of CM061750.1, read as the reverse complement.
TTCAAAACACATTTAAGCCTAACCCACTTCCTATGCATAGGAATCTTGTACACAAATAAATTCAAAAAGAACAAAGTGACAAGCATAGGAAGATAAAACATGAGTAACTTCAAAAGTTTCAGCATATAGAGAGGTGTTTTAGTACCATGAAAATTTCTACAACCATATTTTCCTCTCTCATAATAATTTCCAGTAGCATCATGAACAAACTCAACAATATAACTATCACATACAGCATTCTTTTCATGATCTACATGCATAAAAGTATCATTACTCTCCACATAAGCATAATCAATTTTATTAGTAATAGTGGGAGTAAAACTATCACATCCATCATTGTAATCATCATAAATTGCAGGCATAGTATAATCATAATAAACTTTATCCTCCATAGTAGGTGGCACCAAAATACCACTATCATTATAATCATCATAAATGGGAGGCAAAGTATCATCAAAGAAAATTTTCTCCTCAAAACTTGGGGGACTAAAAATATCACAACCAGCTTCCCCAAGCTTAGACTTTTCCATAGCATTAAAAATAATAGTGTTCAAAGAATTCATGCTAAAAACATTGCTACAACTATTTTGCAAACAAAGTTCCATGGGTTTTTTAATTCTCTCTTCAAACACATCATGTCCTAATTCAATATAAAGTTCATAAAGATCTCTAATTTTGTTGTTGTTTTCCATTAAGCCTAACTAGTGAAAATAAAAACAAGAGACAAAAAGATAAAATTGCAGAATCTAAAGGAGATACCTTCGAGCACTCACACACCGGCAACAGTGCTAGGAAATAGCTTAGTAGTCGGAGGATGTGAATACCTTTTACCTTACCTCCCCGGCAACGGCGCCAGAAAATAGTCTTGATAACCCACAAGTATAGGGGATCGCAACAGTCTTCGAGGGAAATAAAACCCAAATTTATTGATTCGACACAAGGGGAGACAAAGAATACTTATAAGCCTTAACAACTGAGTTGTCAATTCAGCTGCACCTGGAAAAGCACTAGTAACAGGGGTGATGTGAAAGCATCAGTAGCAGTAACACAGAGGCAATGGCACCAGAAAATAGTTGATACTACTTCTAATGGCATATAGGACCGAGTGAGTATTTGATGATGAAAGATGGACCGGGGTTCCCAACTATCTACACTAGTGGTAACTCTCCAATAACAAGTGTTGGGTGAACAAATTACAGTTGGGCAATTGACATAATTATTATAGCATTAAGACAGAACATCCAGTTTATTAATCATGTAGGCATGTTTTTCATATATAGTCATACGTGCTCGCAATGAGAAACTTGCATAACATCTTTTGTCCTACCAGCCGGTGGCAGCCGGGCCTCAAGGGAATCTACTGGTAATTAAGGTACTCCTTTTAATAGAGCACCGGAGCAAAGCATTAACACTTGGTGAAAACATGTGATCCTCATATCTAAGCCATCCCCTCCAGTTATCCCAGTTGCTGTCACTCTGGGGCCTCGGGTTCCGGACATAGACATGTGCAAACAACTTGTAGATACAATCTAAGCAATAATTATAGAGATTAAATCTAAGATCATGCCACTCGTGCACTAGTGACAAGCATTAAACACAACAAGATTGCAGCAACAATAACTTCACAAACTTATATAGATAGACTGATCATAATGTAACAATTCATCGGATCCCAACAAACACAACACCGATTACATCAGATGGATCACAATCATGTAAGGCAGCTCATGAGATCATTGTATTGAAGTACATGGGAGAGAGAGTACCAACTAGCTACTGATAGAACCTGTAGTCCATGGGGGAACTACTCACGGAGCATGATGGAGGCGGTGGCGTCGATGGAGAAGGCGCCGGGGGTCGATCCCGTCCCGGTAGGGTGCCGAAACAGGAACTTCTGACCCCCGAAACTAGGTTTCGCGATGGCGGCGGCGCTCCGAGAGTTCTTCTGGAATATGATCTATATCCTTAGGGTTTTCGCGACGGAAGGAATATATTGTTGGAGATATGCCCAAGAGGCAATAATAAAATGGTTATTATAATATATCTTTGTGTTTATGATAAATGTTTGCATGCCATGCTATAATTGTATTAACCGAAACATTGATACATGTGTGTTATGTAAACAACAAGGAGTACCAAGTAAGCCTCTTGTATAACTAGCTTGTTGATTAATAGATGATCAAGGTTTCGTGATCATGAACATTGGATGTTATTAATAACATGGTTATGTCATTAGGTGAATGATATAATGGACATACACCCAAATAAGCGTAGCATAAGATCACGTCATTAAGTTCATTTGCTATAAGCTTTCGATACATAGTTACCTAGTCCTTCGACCATGAGATCATGTAAATCACTTATACCGGAAGGGTACTTTGATTACATCAAACGCCACTGCGTAAATGGGTGGTTATAAAGGTGGGATTAAGTATTCGGAAAGTATGAGTTGAGGCATATGGATCAAGAGTGGGATTTGTCCATCCCGATGACGGATAGATATACTCTGGGCCCTCTCGGTGGAATGTCGTCTGATTAGCTTGCAAGCATGTGACTGGTTCACAAGAGATGATATGCCACGGTACGAGTAAAGAGTACTTGTCAGAGACGAGGTTGAACAAGGTATGGAGATACCGATGATCAAACCTCGGACAAGTAAAATATCGCGCGACAAAGGAATCAGTATCATATGTAAATGGTTCAATCGATCACTAAGTTATCGTTGAATATGTGGGAGCCATTATGGATCTCCAGATCCCGCTATTGGTTATTGGTCGGAGAGAAGTCTCAACCATGTATGCATAGTTCACGAACCGTAGGGTGACACACTTAAGGTTTGATGTCGTTTTAAGTAGATATGGAATATGGAATGGAGTTCGAATGTTTGTTCGGAGTCTCAGATGGGATCCATGACATCACGAGGAGGTCCGGAATGGTCCGGAGAATAAGATTCATATATGGGAAGTCATTTTCCGGGGTTCGGAAAAAGTCCGGTGTTTTGACCGGAGCTTCTAGAAGGTTTTGGAAGGACCGGAATAGTCCGGAATATTATGGAAGGTTCCGGAAGTGTCCGGGACGACCCGAGATGTCTAAGGAAGTCCGGAGGGTTCCATAATAGGTGCAACCACGTTGCCTTAAGGGAAAAGGAGTCTTTCCTTAATGCAATTTTGGAATTGGCAAAAGAGTCCGAGTAGGACTAGGTTTTCGGAACCGGAAACCTATCGGAACTCAGTCAAACTTGGGGGCAGGTTTTTGGACGACCCAAGGGGCTTGGCCACCTATTTAAAGAGGCCAAGGGGCACCCCAAGGGCACCTCAAGTCGCAGCCCTAGCTCCCCAAGTCGCAGCACCACCCTGCGCCCAAACCCTAGCCTCTCTCCTCCTCCATCTTCTCCCACAGCGCTTACGGCGAAGCCCTGCCGGAGATCTCCACCACCACCGTCACCACGCCGTCGTGCTGGCGGGATTCCGAGGAGGATCTACTACATCCGCTGCCCGCTGGAACGGGGAGAAGGACGTCGTCATCAACACCGAACGTGTGACCGAGTACGGAGGTGCTGCCCGACTGTGGCACCGTCAAGATCTTCTACGCGCTTTTGCAAGCTGCAAGTGATCGACTACATCCAGCACGAGATCTAATCTCGTTAGGCTTTGGAAATCTTCGAGGGTTAGTCTCATGATCTTCTCGTTGCTACCATCTTCTAGATTGCTTCTTGGCTTGTTATTCGTTCTTGCGGTAGGAAATTTTTTGTTTTCTATGCTACGAATCCCATCAGTGGTATCAGAGCCGTGTCTATGCATAGATTGGTTGCACGAGTAGAACACAATTGTTTTGTGGGCGTTGATGCTTTGTTGTCTTTAGTTTGTGTACTTTGCATCTTGCGGCATGGTGGGATGAAGCGGCTCGGGCTAACTTTACATGACCGCGTTCATGAGATTTGCTCCACGCTCGACATGCAACTTGTATTGCATAAGTGGCTTTGCGGGTGTCTGTCTCTCCCACCATAGTGAAGATTCAATTTACTCTTTCTATTGACAACACTAGTATCACCGTTGTGGTTCATGTTCGTAGGTAGATTGGATCTTACTCGAAAACCCTAAACCACGTAAAATATGCAAACCAAATTAGAGGCGTCTAACTTGTTTTTGCAGGGTTTGGTGATGTGATATGGCCATGATGTGATGATGAATATGTATGAGATGATCATTATTGTATTGTGGCAACCGGCAGGAGCCTTATGGTTGTCTTTATATTTCATGTTGTAGTATTATTTCAAAGTAGTTGTAATAGTTGCTACACACGGTGAACAACCATGAAGACGGTGCCATGGACCTTGACGCTACACCGACGATGATGGAGATCATGCCCGGTGATGATGGAGATCATGTCCGTGCTTTGAAGATGAAGATCAAAGGCGCAAAGACTAAAGGGCCATATCATATCACATATGAATTGCATGTGATGTTAATCCTTTATGCATCTTATTTTGCTTAGATCGCGACGGTAGCATTATAAGATGATCCCTCACATTAATATCAAGATAATAAAGTGTTCTCCCCTCGTATGCACCGTTGCTACAGTTCGTCGTTTTGAAGCATCTCGTGATGATCGGATGTGATAGATTCTACGTTCACATACAACGGGTGTAAGCCATGTTGCACACGCGGAAATACTTGGGTTTGCTTGACGAGCCTAGCATGTACAGACATGGCCTCGGGACAACGGAAACCGAAAGGTTGAACACGAGTCATATGGATGATATGATCAACATGTTGATGTTCACCATTGAAGCTACATCATCTCACGTGATGATCGGTTTTGGTGTAGTGGATGTGGATCGTGTGCCACTTAACAACTATGAGGGATGTTGTATTAAGTGGGAGTTCATTAGTAATTAGATTAAAACTTGAACTAATTATCATGAACATAGTCTAAATAGTATTTTGAATTAAATTTGTAGAATTGGCATCCGTTTTCTACCATGCGCTAGTCTTGTAATTGAGATAGAAATACTGTTAAGTCTGACAAATAACTTTACGGACTGGTACCGTATTGTTAAAGAATCAAGAAATGATTAAGTCCTATTGCAAACTTTTAGTAAACCTCACATTGTTGATTCAAAGAACAATGGTTTCAATTAGTACCTAAAATCATCTTGTCTCCATGAAACTTGAAGTTCAAATCCGTTTGAAAAGTAAGGAGCTGGAAATTTTGTTTTCAGAAATAAGCAAGGTATGAGATATATGTGATATCTAAGACCTTATTGCAAGATGATAGAATATAATCTAGTGAGACTACATGAACTCATAAGTTTTATGGGAATGTACGAAGGTTGAAGACGCAAGGCGTCCCAATCCTCCAACTATTGGGGCACTAACGATATTCGCATATCCATGAAATGATCGTCCTTAGTATGCACCGTTGCTAAGACTCGTCGTTTCGAAGCATCTCGTGATGATCGGGTGTTATAGATTCTACGTGTGCATACAACGGGTGCAAGCCAGATTTGCACATGCGAATACTAAGGTTAAACTTTACGAGCCTAGCATGTACAGACATGGTCTCGGAAAGTCGTCATGATATGATGGATAAAATTATGAGTGAAATTGTTCATCATATTACAAAGTTACTAATAGTGAAATCTGGAACACTTGTCATATGATGATCAACTTCAAAGTAAGAACCTCAAGGTTATTGGTATTTGACCAATGGACCTAGAAGTTATTGAAGGTGAAGTGTTTTCTGAGAATGAGGAAAGCTAAAAGAGAAACTACAAAAGATATTTTGGCAGAAAGAAAGAAAAGACTAGAAAGTCTAGCTCAGGTGTATATAGATGATATACATGTTATGGATGTATTTCTTGTTTGGTCACATAATGAAATTCTTGGGTATTTGTACCAGATTGGTTGGTATGAGATGTCATACAATACAACGCAATACAAGAATACGATGGCCTAAGTGACTGATAAGGAATATGGTAATAATGCACGTCTAGAACATAATAAAGTGTTATTATGTTTGTCATTGGCATTGTACCTAGCCCTTAGAATTTATAATAAAGAACTTAATAATTGTTATTTTGCTCTGGTCAAATGAAAACAATGAGTTGTTCAAATTATGACATTACTCCATGTACGATGGATAAGTTATTATAAATCTTAATGGTGAAACACACATACATAACACTGACGCTAAAATGCCATAAGGCAAATGATTTGAATTCCACTTATTTGTGGAACCTCCATTTAGGTCATGTTAGAAAGGAACGCATGAAGAAACTCCATGCAGATGGATTTTTGGAGTCATTTGATTTTTGAATCGTTTGACATTTGCAAATCTTTTCTAAAGAGAATGACTGAAATACCGTTCATAGGCCAAGAGTTGAACGGGCAACTAACTTAGTGGAAACATACATGATGATGTATGTGGTTCACTAGGCATAGTTGTGTGCGGGAGATTCTTCTACTTCATGAAAACTTCCAACAATGAATTGAGTATATATATGTGGATATATTCGATAAGGAAGAAGTTTGAAACATTTGAATGGATTCAAATAAATTTCAGCATGAAGTGGAAATCATCGTAATAGAAAAGTCAAATATCTATGATAGGATCATGGTGGAAATATTTGAATTACGAGTTTTAGCGAACATCTAAAAGAGTTATGAAATTGTTCTACAACTCACGTTCCTTGGAGTATCATAGTGATGATGGAGTATCCGAGAAACGTATCCAAACCTTGTTGGGTTAATGATGAGATAATATGATGCCATTATATTTTTGTGGATTATGCTTTAGTGACTACCGCTTTTACACTGAATAGAGCATCATCATGATCCGTTGAAATGACACCATACGATTTATGGCATGGGTATGAACCCTAATAGTCCTTTCTTAAATTTTGGTATGCATAGCATAAGTAAATAAGTTTACAACCAAAATCGGATGAATGTCTTTGTTGGTTATCCCAGAGATTTGATTGGGAATTCTTCCCACTATGGAGACAAAGACAAAAGTGTTTGTCAATGTTTCTTATTTCCAAGAAATTTTTTTCTAGCGAAGTATTTGAGTGGGAGGACAATAGAACTTGATAAGGTTTATGAACCTGAGCATAATGATCAGAGTAGCGCAGCATCGGAAATGGTTCCGGAAGCGGCCACGACGATCATGGCTCCCATGACTACAAAGTGTTTTAGCCATGGAGATCGAAGTACCTATTGAACCTTGTAGGTTTGGTTTTGTAACATCCCTAGTTTTCAAAATACGAAAAACCTGCATGCATTTGTTCATCTACACATAAAATGTTAAGCACAAATAGGGCACAACCATAGTTACATGCCATAAATGCAAGGATCTTATTTACCTACCATGTTAATTTGGGTCAAAACCTTGTTCTCTGTTGTCTAAAACAAAGCCCTAAGTTTTACAAAATTTTAGAAATTGGTTTGACCCTATTTGGATTCCTAAAACAGAAGTTATGAAGAAAACAGTAAAAAAAAATGAAAAAGAAAAGAACAAAAAACAAAAAGGGAAGCAAACGGTTCGGACCCGTTGGGCCAGCCCGACCGCGTCGGCCCAAACGGCCTGCAAATGTGGCCCGCACCGCCTCTCCCTGCCTTTTTTTCTCCTTTTCCGTCACCGACAGTGGGGCCCGCCGTCGGCGGGGCACCGTCTTCTTCAACCCGTGTCCAGACGCGGACACGCCGCCGCCGCCCAACCCTAGATCGGCGCGAGTCGATCCTCGCCGTCGAGCCCCTCGACGTCCGTGCCCCTGCCTATATACCCCGTGACCCCCGCCTCTTTTCCCTCAAACCGCACCCGCCGCCGCGCTAGCGCCGCCAATTGCTCGCCGGAGCCGCGCCGCGCGCGCCTCAGCCAGCTCCGCCGCCACCCTAGCCCACCGTTTGTCGCGCCGCCACCAAGCTCACCGCGCGCGCCCGCACGCCCGTAGCCGCCTCCGCCGTCGCCGGATAACACCGCAGCCGCCGCCCCGTCACATGCGAGCGCCCGTCGCCATAGGTGAGCCGGCCCCTTTTCCTTTTATTTTTTTTCTTTTGTGAAATAATGTTAAGCACAAATAATCTACTGGCCCAAATTTTATGATTTTGTTCTTTCTGGAATCCTCAGATCAAGTACTACAATATGGTATAGGAGTTTTACAATTTTGATACGTGCACAAACTTGCTTTAGTAAAATCTATTCAAATCAGTAATTCGAGGATAATTCAAATTCTATAAATCGTTTTCGAATAATTCCAATTGCCCTATTCTTGTATTCTGTAACCTATCCAGGGAGGTCAAATTCATATTTTTACAACACATAATGCTTGCGGTAGCTAATTAATAAGGTTGTATATGTTAAGTAGATACTCGATTAATTGGTTTTTCTAAATCAAATTAAATATCCAGAAACTTTATTATTACTATTGCTCATATCAGAGAACACCTAATACAACACTTAAACACTACCTCTATTGTGAAATAAATTGGTGCATATCATGCATGCATACATGTCTATGATTGTTCATATCGAATGTTTGTTTATTTGTTGTGATTGTTTGAATAGATTGTGGAGGAGATCAAGGTGGTGCTTGTGATTGCTGTGATTGTGTGGGTTGCTTTGATCAAGGCAAGTGACGCTCAATTCCTACCTATTTTATTATGCATTAGTGTTTTTCAAACTAGTATGCATGGTAGGATTTTGTTTTCAAAAATTATGCTATGCCTATCAAATCCTAGTAGTGTGTAGCCACCCTTGAACCATTGCTAGTATCCTTAGTATGCCTAGCAATAACAAAATGCCACTGCTGTTTTGATTAATTGGATTTTGAGTATTGAGGATTAAAATTAACAACTATAATGAATCACCTGGGTGGATTGGTTGTGTGGTGGGCGGCTGCTCAGGGCTCCGACCCTGGAGTAACCAGTGGCAGGTGGGTGCCTGAGAGTGCGCAGTTGAATAGTGGTTGCCCTAGACTGCACCTCTGGTTTTCACCAGGGGATCGTGCGGGGGTTTATTATCTGTAATGGTTTTAAGCCTGTGAGTTTCACTTGTGGATGGCCACCCAGGATTAAAGAGATTAATATGTCGTCCATGTTTTAGTTAGCTTCCAGTGCAGCCTTATGGTATTATGGTGATGCGGGGTGGCTTTCGCACACCTCCGCCTCAAGACCGTCAAGTGCAGCCCCGCCTATCGTCGACGCTACACCATGGCCAAGGAGTCCCCCAAGTGGACCAACAACACCAACCCCCGCCATATATGTCAAGGTGAACTCCTTCCTCTCGACACTCGACCTCGTCAATACCTTGGATGGAATGCTACCTCATGTCGGTGTGTTACATGTCATTAGGTACAAGAGTCATCGAGGAACCGGAGAGAAGGAACTCCCATGGTGCAAGGAAGAAGGAAGAAGAAGAAGAAGGAAAGAAGAGGAAGAAGATGCGGGAGGAGGAAGGCCAGCCGGCAGGGCCGGACCGGCTCCTGACCGGACCACCGGTCCAGGCCCGGTCGACCGGCCTCTGACCAGCCGGCGGGTTTCGACCGGAACGACGACCGGTGCCATCCGGAAGCAATCCCGGGGCTCCCGAAGCCCCGCCCGGTCACGTCCGGCCAGAATCCGGTTTGGAACCGGATGGCCCGGTCCTAGACCCGGTCCAACCGGCCCTGTGACCGGATTTCACGGGTTTGACCCCACCAACTTGTACCTCTTCGACCCATGTCGCCTTGTATGCCTATATAAGACCCCAGCTCGCCCCCATAGCTGGTTAGACAAGATTTAGGCTTAAACATGACTTTGAGCTTTGTCTCCCTAGGGTTTCATCCCCTTTGTATCAAGGCACCCCATGTTGGATGATTGGATCTATGTGAGTGAGATTCTAGTGTAGCCCACTCTCTCTCCCTCACCGGTCTCCGTCCCCAACACCGATCTCTCACTCCGGGATTCTACCTCGAGTCTCTCCCGTGGTGATTCTATTGGCGTGGTCCATCGAGCCACGAGGGTAAGTATCGATTGTATCGGGTTGGTGTGCGTTGTGTTCTTCGCGTTCTTCGTGTTCTTCCGCCTCTCCCTCTCTTTCCCCCTTGATTCTTGGGTCATTCGCGAGATCGGGCCACACACGGGGTCTTAGACCTTAACATATGGTATCAGCAGCTTTTGGTTTCCGCGAATTTGACCCTCCACCCACCCAATTTCGTTTCTAGAAAATTTTCCAAAAAATAGCCCTAAATTGCCTTTGGACGGATCTGTGATTTGGTTGAGTTTTGAGTGGTTTTGCTCCGTGGATCTGGTGTTGTTGTGCTTGATCTACTATTTCCCCACCTTTGAGCCTCCAATTCCATCGTTTCCCTTCGTTTTGGTCGATTTGGTTTTGGTTTGGGGAAGAACAGGAGAGAGAAAGCTCCAAATCGTGCAACCCGGTTTCGAACCCGGTCAACCGGCCCCCAGACCGGACCGTCCGGCGCAGAACCCGGCCAACCGGCCGCAAACCGGACAGCCGGCCCAGAGACCGGTCCGACCGGCCCCAGACCGGACACGCCGGCGCCAACTCCGGTCCAACCGGACCAGCGACCGGGCTCCTCGTCTTCGACATCGACTAACACCACCGCCGACCACCACCACCACCATCATCTCCACCATCGCAGGTATAACTTGCAGTAACCCTTGTAGCCCTCTTCTTTTTGCGATCTATCCCACGAGCGAAGCTTTCGAGTGTTGCGAAACATCGCACGAGGTCCCGACCGTGAGGGTGTGCGTTGTGTGAGTAAAGCTCATAAGTGGAGCTCGTGAGTGGCAAAGCAAAAGAGTAAGAGCATAGTGTGCTAGTGAAAAAAAAAGCAAAGTGCAAAGTGCCACCGATACAAAAAGAGTGAAAAGCTTTTAAGCAAGCAAGAGAGATAGAGAAGAGAGACCTCGTGCGAATCTTGGTGTTTCTACTCTATGCAACCTAGCTTCGATCTCTTCTTGCGTTAGTGTGACATTGAGCACCCTTGCTTTGGGGTTTTTCCTTTTTCCGCTCGTTCCTTGGTTGCACTAACCCCGCTCATCCCGTGTGTGAGTTCCACATTTTTCCGTGTTTATAGTGATCTCCACTTTGACACTTGATTTTTGGACCTTACCCACTCTTAACAACATACTCGATTTTGGATTTCGTCTTTTGGCTTTCCACCATACTCACCTAACACCATATTTGCTAGCTTTTGCGTGTGTCTTTGTGTGAGTGCCCGATACAATTGTTCTAACTCTCGGTTTGTTGGATCACCCCAATCTTGTCATACCACGGTAAGATTGCGAGGTAGTGTTCTTCCACTAACATACACCATATAGATCTTGTCGTGCTAACATGGATAGCGAAGACGAGGATACGGAGGAGTACACGGAGCACTTCGAGGAGGATGCCTCTTCAAGCACCGCGGATGTGGAGGAACATGTGGAGCTCTACACCGACTATGGCTCCGCAAGCATCGCCAACATGACCGACATCGAGGAGCTCTACACCGACTATGGCTCCGAGAGCATCGCCAACATGGACGACATCGACGAGCTCTACATCGACACTTGCTCAACAAGCATGGACGACATGGTGGAGCACCACGACGAGGACGACATCGACCCCACCATGCATACCGCCGATGCTCCCACATACCCCTACTTGGCCAATGGAGCTACATATGAAGATCGAGGACCTCCACGATGGCATCATCATGTGGATCATCAAGAGCGTCCCCAACATATTCGGCATCGACACACTTCTCCGAGCTCCACAAGGCGCCATCATGAGAGTGCCTATGCACAAGATCATCGACATCACGGACATCATATGGAGCATCAAGAGCGCCCCCAACATGAGCCATCACCTAGGCAAGGCAAGGACCGTCATCGACTCACACCATCTCATGATCGTCGTCGACCACCACCACCTCATGGTCTACATCGACATCCTTCCACACATGATCTTCGACGACACCACTCAAGACATGGTGATGAGGCAAGAAGACGAGAGCCTCGACATGAAGACCTTCCTCATAAGGCGACTTCTACCTCTTGCGCCACCACCACAATGGCCCCTACCTCGTCATATGCCTATGGACTCCGATGCTACAAGTGCAAGCAACAAGGCCACCTTCCACGGGAATGTCCCAATCTCCTATGTGAGGTGTGCAAGGCCAAGGGTCACGTGGCATGGCAATGCACAACGCCAAGCGCCAAGAAGCTCTACTTCGACGAGCTCAACGCACAAGTCTCCAAGATGCCACCACTTGAGGACGACTTAGGAGGCGATGGAGTTGAGCATGGTGAGCATGGGATTCTCCCTTCACCCACGGAGGCGCATGGAGTTGAGATGGTTGAGCATGGGAAGTTCCCTTCAACCAAGGAGGCGCATGGAGATGAGAAAGTCGAACCTACTCCTACATGCTTGATTGATGAGTTGGTACCAACCCCATGTGAGCATGAGAGCCACTTAGCCCACTTGAGCGAGAGTGATAGTGAGTTGAGTGACTTCCACCCCATATGTGAGTTTGAGTGTTTCCATTTGGAGGACATGAGTGATACACAAAGTGAGTTGAGAGAGGTAGATGATAGGTCCATGGAGGACATCGCATTTGCTAACACATTAACCTCTCCCTCGTTTGTGTCTTCTTATGTTGCACTAGGTTCCACGGAGGACGAGTTCCCGCTCATGGAGACGATGTACATGGTGCATGAAGATGATGATATCTCACCATGCTTGCTCCAAGATGGACATGTCGACCACATGGATCCTCCTACTTCCACAACACCTACCTCAAATGAGTCGGCCTACAAAGGTAACAACATAGGTGTTGATGATGCCATGATCCCACTAGTGGACATGATGACTTATGAGTGCATGCATGATCTTGATGATACAATTGCTACATCACATGCTACTTTCATTTTCCCATGCGATGCTTTGCTTGATAACATTGTTGATCATGTGGAAGTGAGTGCTTGTGATACCATGACCATGCCATGCTATGAGAGCTTCAATTTTTCCACCATTGCTTGCAATATGTCGACCACTTGCTCTTTACCATGTATTGCTTGCAATGATAATGACAAGGATGACATTAGCTTCCGCATGCTTTGCCCCAAATGTTTACACTCTTCCATGATCCTTGCATCCAAGATTGCGAACAATTGCTCTTTCTTATGCTTGGTATGCAAGAATGCTTATTTCATTGTCCACGAGATGGCCCCCATAGCCTTCTCAATTTTTGATGATCATGAGTTACCACATGCCACGTATGCACATTCATGCCATATGCACTATCGCCATGCATTTCATACTATCTTGCTTGACACTAATGGTGATGTGCACAAGACTTGGACCATCATGATGGATGATGTGTTCATCTACCATGCACACACGCTCTTTGTCTTGTTTATTCCATGTGTAGGTACACGGACGACCACTTCTACCGCCACGGAGCATGAGCTCACGAAACGCGCAATTGAGAGCTACCCCAACAAGGACCTAACCCGCGGGAATCACACCAAAGAGTATGTTCCCACAAGCCTTCACCCTCATGTGTTTCCGACTTGCCTTGTCGAGCTTCCGGTTTGGTCCAATTCCTCATCACCTCTTTTGCTTCTTATGCAACATATCTTGACATATCTTGTTGGCACAATGGTTGTTGTATGTCTTGATGAGATCATCATACACTCCGAGAATCTCAAGGACCATGTCATACATGTGAGAGACACCTTATGCACCTTGTGCCACAAGTTACACAAAAAGTTGCTCTCCTTTGGATTTCTAATTTCATCTATGGCAATTGCAATGGATTCTTTGAAACTTGAGGATACCCATACTCGGCTCACGCCAACCATACTTTCCCAAGCTAGAAGTCTCCATAGCTTTGCCATTGCACATAACAATTTTGCCCCAAATTTTGCCGCCGATACTTGCCTTTTGATTGTTCCATTTGTGTGGGACAATGCTACAAACAACATTTTTGACACCTTCCAAAGCAAACTTTTACTTGCACAAATTTTTGTCCTACCACATTTTGGATACATCGACACTCTTTTGATCACCATTTTTGCCCAATGCCTTTTGGAGAAACGACTTGATGCTTCGTATTTGATTGAGAGCCTCTTGTTCGCCGGTCACCAAATTGGCATCCACAAGCTTTCCTTTTGCAAGTTGTTTTTCCCCTTGTTCTTCTTCGACCGAGACTTGGCCCCTCCACCACTACATGGGAGACCCGTTATGGACTACAACAAAGACGCCTGCACTACGACGAGCATCCCTAAGGACACAAGGGCACCTATACAAGTCCTTCCCGTCTACCTCATCGGTGAGGAGGAGCAAGAGTCGAGGACGACTCTTCCCCAAGGGGGGGAGATGATGCGGGGTGGCTTTCGCACACCTCCACCTCAAGACCGTCAAGTGCAGCCCCGCCTATCGTCGATGCTACACCATGGCCAAGGAGTCCCCCAAGTGGACCAACAACACCAACCCCCGCCATATATGTCAAGGTGAACTCCTTCCTCTCGACACTCGACCTCGTCAATACCTTGGATGGAATGCTACCTCATGTCGGTGTGTTACATGTCATTAGGTACAAGAGTCATCGAGGAACCGGAGAGAAGGAACTCCCATGGTGCAAGGAAGAGAGAAGAAGAAGAATGAAGGAAGAAGAAAGGAAGAGGAAGAAGAGGCGGGAGGAGGAAGGCCGGCCGGTCACAGGCCCGGTCGACCGGGCTCCTGACCGGACCGCCCGGTCACAGGCCCGGTCTGACCGGCCTCCTGACCGGCCCGGCCGGTTTTCGACCGGAACGACGACCGGTGCCATCCGGAAGCAGTCCCGGGGCTCCCGAAGCCCCGCCCGGTCACGTCCGGCCCAGAATCCGGTTTGGACCGGATGGCCCGGTCCCAGACCCGGTCCAACCGGCCCTGTGACCGGATTTCACGGGTTTGACCCCACCAACTTGTACCTCTTCGACCCATGTCGCCTTGTATGCCTATATAAGACCCCAGCTCGCCCCCATAGCTGGTTAGACAAGATTTAGGCTTAAACATGACTTTGAGCTTTGTCTCCCTAGGGTTTCATCCCCTTTGTATCAAGGCACCCCATGTTGGATGATTGGATCTATGTGAGTGAGATTCTAGTGTAGCCCACTCTCTCTCCCTCACCGGTCTCCGTCCCCAACACCGATCTCTCACTCCGGGATTCTACCTCGAGTCTCTCCCGTGGTGATTCTATTGGCGTGGTCCATCGAGCCACGAGGGTAAGTATCGATTGTATCGGGTTGGTGTGCGTTGTGTTCTTCGCGTTCTTCGTGTTCTTCCGCCTCTCCCTCTCTTTCCCCCTTGATTCTTGGGTCATTCGCGAGATCGGGCCACACACGGGGTCTTAGACCTTAACATGTCGGGATTAAGTAAGTTGTGAGGTCCAACTTGTTTGATAGACAGGAAGATGTGGATTGCAACCAAACGGGTACGAGTCTATGCTAGTATGGTTGAAACCTCCTTCTGAAAGATCTTGTCTCATTCTTCTCTTGGGAAGGGTGGGTCGTAAGGTGAAAGTGCACAACCTCTCGAGAGTTAAACCTAAGATCTTAGCCGTGTCCCCGGTTATGGACAATTTGAGCTTTCTAGGCAGGGAATGTACGGAAGAATCTCATCACCTTTTCTGAATGAGTTAAAAGTTTGAGTAGCAACTGTCGGATAGTACCTGGGAGATGTAACCATGGTACTGTTTATGACAATATTACAGTTTTGTAAACCGGTACCTTGAGGATTCCAGCGATCCCGCCGAAATCCGCACGATATCGATTCAGAGACGCCCTCCGACACGACGTGCGCGAAGAATCACACACGTGATGCCAGAGGAATTAACACGAGCGGTAACATTACAACAGGATTACAATAGAGCCCACAAGATACATATATTACAACAACGACTCCAACGAGTCAAGATACAAATAGATACATACAAAGATCCAAATCATACAGAAGATCAAATACGTCCGAGTACGGACAAGATACAAATTGGACTAAGAGTCCTGAAGATAACCAGTGACGTCCATAACCCTGCCCAGGCCAAGCCGGAAGGGTAACCTTGCTAACGTCGTCATCTCGTACCTGTCAAAGTCGGGCCATCGGTTGCCGACAAAAGGGAGGAAGCAAAAGAGAAAGAGGAAAGGCGAGAGTAAGTACCAAGGAACGAACTCCGGCACGTACTTAGCGAGACTAGAAATGGCTATGCTCGCCGGGCGAATATATATATCGCCTGGGGCTATATGGTAGGTTTAGCGGCAGCAAAACTATAACCAATAGAGACACGCTACAACATCCGTCTACTCAGAGAAGATAAGAGAGCGCACAAGGTAACAGATAAATACTACACAAACATAACCCAGCCGATTACACATATCCCCTCCAACAAAGCGAAGAGGCAATGTAAAAGGCACTCAACGGTGGACAAGTTTTATTAGGTATCGGTTGTAGTAATGCTATATTACTACGCAAGTTATTATCAGATTATTAACAACAAGTATAAGGTGTAAGTTGTTCTATGATCAAGCCATACAATTCCAAGTCGTCCATAACCGTGGACACGGCTTATCGATAAGATGTACACCCTGCAGGGGTTGCCCAAATGTAACCATACGCATGCTCGAACCCACTTACTACAGGTGGAGTCTCACATCAAGACCGTTCCCAATGCAAGAGAAAGTTTAATGGGAGCCACCCAACTAAGCTACCCGTGACGAAGTTCGGCCGTACTCCGATACGGACCCAGAGGTTGCGATGGCGTCCAAGGCGGGCACTAACGACCGGCCAAGGATAAGTCGGCACGCAATATGAGTACAGTACAGAATATAAACACCCGAAGGCAACAGGAAGTAAATCGTGCATATCGTGCATATGAGCAAATAAAACCAAGGTTGTGGCTCCCAATAAACAGACTCGAGGAAAGGTAGTGGGTGATGGGGGTCCCACTCCCCCACGTACGGGTAGAGCGCTCAATCTCGGAACAGATAACAAGAACTCGGGTCCTAGGGGACATTAGCGAGTCAAAGTTCCGATGCTTTCGCAAAGGGGCTCACAGATGCCTCTGCTTACAATTTTAGTTGTTAACAATAAAGTAAAGTGTGAATATCTCCAACAACTGATATAGCATGTGATAACCTCCCAACAACCCAACATATCCCGATAACAGATCGAGATAAACAACAGAGCCTAAACACGCCTACGACTCGCAAGGCTCAAACATCAAGCAACGGCTAAGGGTAAGGAATGATACATATAGGATTATTATGGTAAACAAGTGGAATAGGACACGTGACTCGATAAAGAAGCGCAACATAAGGATAGCAATGCGAGGGAGAGTAGGTGAAGAGAGAGGGCTCGCCTGTGAAAAGCTGCAGAAGAACTTGTCGGAGAACTCGTCGTATCTCACATCACCACTTCGTGATCCTATCCGGGAAGAAGCAAATGCTGGAACACACAACGTATGCAATCTTACTACTACGGAAGAAGAATCGGCATGATCAAGATGGTATGCATGGCATGGCATAGATGGTGCGTGCAACTTATCCATATTAATCGGAGTCGGAACCCCGGACAATCAAATTAAGTTGCATTTCTACCGGCAAATTTAAGTGTTGGTTAGCATGGCATAGCATGGCAATAGTGAGCTACTTCAAAGTTAAACGGAGCGGGGAAAACCTAGGCGGTGTTCCGAAATACTCCGCATATATGTGAGGTGAACATGCATAACTATCACGTTCGACATGATGCGAGATGCAAACAGATATATGGATGGCATATTAATGTTCCTCATGTTTTTCTGATCAATTTTCATATAGAACACTTTTTATTTCGAGTTATAGATTAGGAGATATGATTTTTGCAAGTTTGAAACATTTTCTAGATTTTTCAGAAAAAGAAAACAGGCAGGGGGCGAACTGGGCTGAACCTGCGCTGTCCTGGGCCGGATCTGGCCTGCTGCTGGCGCTGGATAGAGGGCTGGCGCCGGGAGAGAAAGCTGGGCCAAGGCCCATCCACGGATCTGAACTGAAACAAATAACAAAAAAGGTGGCTTTAATCTGCCTGGATCAAGGATTGAACTCAGGATGCATGGATGGAGGATTAGAGGTCGAACCACTGCGCTGCAGTTAAGATGTTGTACGGAAAGAACCAAGTCGTGTTTTGAACCAGACTATGGCGGAAAGCTCCTAGTAAAACAGCCATGGAAGATGAGCTCTGCTGAGCATGGATCGGCCGATTCGGGACGAGCTGAGACGCGTGAGAGGGCGTTCGACGCGGAGGTTAAAGGGAGCCTCGTGGTGGTGGTCTTGGCGCCGGGGAACACCACAGATAGACCGGCGACGAGCATCTGTAGAGGACCATCATGGTCAACGTCGGCAAGTTGGTAAGAAAGGAGATGGAGTCCGTGGCGAGGCTCGGAGGACGGGGAACTCACCAGGATCACGGTGGAGGGCTCGGACTGGCAGGGGAAGGACAGGGCGGCCGCAATTGAAGAAGAAGCACGGCGGCCAGGGTGGAGAATCGGCGACACTGCGCTCGAATTACCGAGTCCCATCTCGATTCTTCGCACAGAGATGGAGAGGACGACGACGCGGATCTCCTAGTGGTCTCGGCTCGGCGAGGGGTGGCCAGAATCGACGGGGCCATGGCGAGGTAGATGCGGTGGTGCTTCATATGTGTTTTTCTTCTACGTTCCCCTTCTATGTTTGCCTCAACGAAGAGAAAAGCATGTGGTGGCGGGGCTAGGAGTAGGAGAGGGTAGGGTTAGGGTTTGTAGGGCAACTGATGGGGATTTAAGATGGGGAAATGGGGACTCGATGGTGGTGTGGTGGTTGAGGGGAAGGACCACAGAGATGAGCACGTCTCCTGCCTGCTCGGTGATGAAGGAACACGACAAGGGAAGAAAGATGGTGAAGGGGTATGGGCCAAGGAAGTTGGGCTGGAAGAGGGTGTCCTTTGTGGGCTTGGGCCACCAGGAAAGAAAAGGGGAGTGAGAGGAGAGATGGGCCAGGAAGAGAGAGGGCCGGAAGAGGGGTTAGGGGTTTTTTTTTGTTAAATGAGAAAACAAGATGAGGTTTAATATATAAACCATATGAGAGGGAAACGAAATAGTTTTTATTTAAAATAATTTTTATTTGATAAAATCTTGTGGATGATATGATGCATACGCCATGATGATGCACAAAAGAAAAAGCACAAACAAATCTAATAGGGGTTCTACCCGGGGCCGTTACAAGTTTTTACAAAAGTTTTGTTTCCAAATAAAATGTAGGATAAAATTGGCTTTATGCAAACTAGCCTAAACTCCACTAGCCAAATATCATGTAGCTAGTCATGTCTAAAATTGCCACCAAATAAGTGTCATTTGCCAGTACATCATTGTACTGACCTCCATTCGTGGGGCTGCATATTCAAACGTGCAGGTTCGTCTGAGGAGGATTACTAGGTAGGATCTCGAGTCTACATTCCAACATGTCTGCCTGTGGCGCATGAAGATGATGGAGGCTCATTGAAGTTTATTTCCGTTGTGTTTGCTTTGAACATTTATATTTGAGCTAGTCCAAGTGACTATGCAATTTGTAAGACTTTATTTATCTCCTGTGGATCTACGTTGTAGTAAATTTGATACTATTGCTATGATTACTTCATTTGAAATGTGTGTGCTATCAGTGATCCCGGGAATAGCACTATACACAGGTATCTTGCGTAGGGTGCTACAAAATGGTATCAGAGCATAGTGTTGCCTGTAGGATCGAGACCCTAGGATTTGGAAAACCATAGGATAAAAACTGGTTTAAATTATATTATGAAAATTTTAATTCTTTACTTATCTATTCATTTTGATGCTGATCTTGTCTTCTCTATTAAACTTTTAGATGGCCGACTACGACGAGACGCTTGTTCTGGAGACAGTACTTCTTCCTCGACCATACACTGTTTGATATGTCGAGCGGCACTTGGGATAGCACCTCCGGTCTTCCGGGCGCGGTATACAAGGAGCATGGTACGAGGCATGGTTGATCAAGACCTTCATTCCGGGAGCGATGATGACCACGATGATCCGAGCATGACGTATTCGAGGTCTACCCGACTGGATTAATTCGGTGGAGATCGCCATCCGGGCGCCATCACCCGCATCCGCCACAAGTTCCATCGTATGATTCTCCGACGTCACCTTACTATCACTTCGGTGAGCATTCAGAAAATGGAACCCCACTCCGCCACCGGTACTGGGATGACACGATGTGTCGCACTTATATGGCGAGAGGGAATTTGTGTCCGCTAGCTCGAGAAGGCGCTAAAGAGGCAAACCACCTTGGTGGGTGAAGCCGGGAGGCGCTCCAATACGCCAACGTCCGAAATATGCAGATGGGAGCAACTCGTTGGCGTAGATGAAGAGGCGGCGCTAGAAGAGCGCATCGCTCTTGGAGGATCCATGAAGCTGGAAGAGAAGATGAACATTAGCGACAACGGGCAAAAACAATCCAGAAGACGCTAACGCTTTGGAGAACATGGACATTGAGACCAAGGAGAAGGATGAGTTGAAGAAGGAGAATGACGCTCTGAAGATGGAGAACAAGCTTCAAGGAAACGATTGAAGAACTACCTGAAGGAGGAAGAAGATCCTCAAGAGAGGCTCATGTTTAACTCTGACGGTGGAGTAGAGCCAGTTGCGGAAAAGAAGAAGAAGAAGAGGAAGACAAGCCCGGAGTCGTACCCCTTAGCAAGCTATGGAGCGGTCAAGAGACGTTAGAAGACCCCTTTAGATTTTAGGTTTCTTTTTCATTATGCTCTTTTGTATTGTCCTACTAACTGATGTAAGGCAGTACCAACTATCTTAGTCATATTTTCGAACCTCGATAAGTTTTAAGTAAAAGTTTGAATTTCTGGTTTTCAATGTTTCTGTTTGGTTGTGTGAATTGTTTGTGCATGGGTAGGAAATTTTACTTCCTAGATCTATCTATCTTGTTCTTATCTGTGCTAAAACTATATCAGATGCCGCCAAGAAGGGACCCAACTCAGGAAGCACTGCAACAGATGATGACAGCTCAGGCACAGCTCATGCAGATGATGACTGTTCATTCAAACCACCTGAAGAACAACAATAATCCACCACCGCCACCTCCACCGCCACCTCCACCTCCACCACCCCCGCCCCGGTGGACAGACTTGCAGTTGAGACTTAGACCAGCCAAGTTCTCTAGTGCCACTTAACCAATTGTAGCTGATGATTGGCTTCGCTCTGTCAGCAAGGACTTAGTCACTTGTGAGTGCACTGAGGTTGAGAAGATTAGGTTCACCGCTCATCTGCTGGAAGGACCTGCTGCAATGTGGTGGGAGACTTATCAACTTACCCATCCAATAGATGGCTTAGACTGGGAAACATTCAAGGAGGGATTTCGTACTGCCCACATCTCCTCGGGCATTATGGATCTCAAGAGAGATGAATTCCGTAGTCTGAGATAGGGTGGAAGGACTCTGAAGGATTACATGGATGACTTCTGTGCTTTGGCAAGGTATGCCCCAGAGGACATTGACACTGATGCTAAGAGGAAGGAGAAGTTCCTCAATGGACTTAAAGGTGAACTGAAGATTCCCTTGTCTGTAGCCTACGCACCCAGTTACCAGTCCCTACTTGATCAAGCCATCACCCTGGACAATAATATCAAGAAGGAAGAGAACCGCAAGAGGAAGTTTGGCAATAGTAAGAATCACGCTGAGCCATTCCACAAGAAACACCATTCTTCTGATGGGAATGGAAGTCACAACTCACACAGGCATAACAGTCATTTCAGCAAGGGGAATGGCAACAATTTCAATGGTCACAAGTTCAATGGAGAATTCAGGGGAAATCATTCCCATGGTAACCACAATGGAAACAATGGCCAGCATCGTGAGAAATCAGAAGACATGAGAGACTTGTCCACTGTCACATGCTTCAAGTGCAAGAAGACTGGACACTTTTCCTCTAACTGTCCAGAGAATAAGCCTGTTGAAGCCACCAAACCCAATCCATTCCAGAAGGGACAGGCGAACCACCTCAATGTGGAGGAAGTGATGAATGAACCTGACGCTGTGATGGGTATGTTTCCACTCAACTCATTTACAACATTAGTCTTATTGGATACCGGTGCATCACATTCATTCATATCAAGGGCTTTTGTGAATAAAAATGGAATAACCACGGAATCTATAGGAAAGATAATCAAAGTAATTTCCCCTGGTAGAGAATTGATAGTAAATTCGGGATGCCGAGATTTGGTTTTAGAAATTGGCTCCTATAAATTCCTCACACACTTAGTAATCCTAGAATCACAAGGTTTGGATGTTATTTTGGGGATGGACTGGATGACAACCCATAGAGGAGTCATTGATTGTGTGAGTAAATCAATCACTCTCACAACCCCCGAAGGAAAAAAGAATTAGGTTCAAATCCCGATTGGACTTTGGAGATATAAGGCTAGAAAATCTTAAGGGGGTTAGCCTAGATCAGGTACACATAGTCAAGGTATACCCGGATGTCTTTCCGGAGGAGTTGCCAGGAATGCCCCCAGATAGAGATGTGGAGTTTCTGATAAGGGCTAAGCCCAGGGATGTGCCCGATCTTCACGGATTTGAAGGGATTCGTGGGGGTAGGTGGATGAACGCGATGAACACGTGGGGGAATCGCGGGGATACAACACACACACGCACACAATTCGAGTTTTCCCTCGTTGGCTCGAAACACCAACTCGATAGAGGTTGCGAGAAAAGACCTTCCGGTAGAAGTCCCGCAAAGAGATCGACAAATCAAAGCTCGGGAGATCTAGAAGGGCGAAAAGACCGGAAGGTTTGATAGAAGTGCAAGCAAAAGACCAAATAGGTAGAAGTGCAAGCAAAAGATCAAACAAACGGTAGAAGTCGCCAAAGAGATCTTCACGAGTCGATAAGGAGCCCGGGTGGGGATACAAGATCATAGATCTAGGTAGGGTTCCCACAAGGGTGAGCCATGCTCAGGTTTAATTTCACATCAAGTCTAATCTCAGATCTGAGCCAACTAGGCTATTTATAGGTGGGGGCGAAGGGGTAGGTTACACGCTGAAAAGTACTAATGTGCTGAAGTTCGCGGTGGCGGAAGTTCCGGTCAGGGGCGGAAGTTCCGCTCAGGCGGAAGTTCGGTCCGGAAGTTCCGCCAAGTTCCGGCCAAGTTCCGAATATGGCGATTTCCTTGCAGTAACATCCAGGGGCGTTTTGGCGTAATTTCGGAACTTGGGCGGAACTTGGGCGGAAGTTTCGGGTGGGCGGAAGTTCCGGTTCCTCGGGGCGGAAGTTCCGTCCTGATCCATTTCTCTGGGCGCTGGAAGGCATCTTGGCGGCATCTGGGCGGAAGTTCCGGTTGGGCGGAAGTTCCGGCCATCAGGGGCGGAAGTTCCGGCCGTCCAGCTCCTCTTTCTCCTTCTCTTCCATGCTTCCGTGACATCGGCCTTGCGTCCTCGGGTCTCCATGGCATCCTCTCTTCCCTCCGTACTTGTCGTCGAGTTCCTATCATCAAGACATGACGGAGTATGAAGTAGTATATCGTCCCAAATGGGCGATTCGAGGCACGCGTAAAGGAGAAGATTCACCTTGGCGTGCCGTCTTGGCGATGAAGCACATGATGCGGTGAAGACCGAAGGTCGCCCCGTATCATCTCCCCCCACTTGAAAAAGAGTCGTCCTCGACGATAGCTCTTCACAAACTTGTATAGGAGGTAGATGACAACCACGCTTGAATGTCTCGTCACTTGTCAAGAGCCCTATCAATAGCACAAGAGAAGCAAGAGAACACTCAAAGCATAGCCAATGTTCAACGGATTTAGCAAGGGGCCTTATGTAGAAGGAGGTCACCTTATCAAAGTGTCGGTGTGCTCTCATGGAGAGATCTTGTGTAGTCGAAGTGTGGGGTTGAACCCATTCGTTGACGCTCATCCACAAGTCACTTGTACCTTCACACAACAAAGACCAAGCAAAATATGTTTGTGTGTGATATTGGAGCACATCATCGATGACATGTCCTTTCATGTTCACAACACCGTTAGCACAACACAAATATATCAAGAATAATGCATGTGCAAGGTCAATGTGTAAAAACTCCTTATGAACATCTTCCAAATGTGGAAACACAAAAACTCCCAATTGTGAGACAACCGTGGTGTTCGTCTCATGTAGAAAGTCATTTTCATTGTTGCTCTCAAGGCATCGGAAAGAGAAATTGTTCAACATCCTTGAAGCAACAAGTGGAGAATTTGGCAAAAACACATACGAAAGAGTGTCCAAAATGTCATCAACGTGTGTGCACACAAACCATTGGAAAGAGAAATTGGTCCTCCTATTTGGTGCACCACACAACATATCGTCCAAAACGTTCATCAAAACAACATTTACACAACCGTGTGTGCCAACCAACCAAATGAAATAGGAATTGGTCAACTTGTTTGAGGCAACACCAACGGTAAGAATCACATCATCATGCTTGCCAAAGAACCATAAGAAAGAGAAATTGTTCGGTATGTTCAATGCAAAGCATGGGAAAGGTATTAGAGCCGGGTTCGATCTTGAACTAACTTGTATTATGCTCTCAATCAAATACGAAGCATCAAGTCGTTTCTCCAAGAGGCATTTTGCAAAAATGGTGATCAAAAGAGTTTCGATGTATCCAAAATGTGGTAGGACAAAAATTTGTGCAAGTAAAAGTTTGCTTTGGAAGGTGTCAAAAATGTTGTGTGTAGCCTTGTCCCACACAAATGGAACCATCAAAAGGCAAGTATCGGCGGCAAAATTTGAGGCAAAATTGTTATGTGCAATGGCAAAGCTATGGAGACTTCTAGCTTGGGAACGTATGGTTGGCGTGAGCCGAGTATGGGTATCCTCAAGTGTCAAAGAATCCATTGCAATTGCCAAAGATGAAATGAGAAATCCAAAGGAGAGCAACTTTTGGTGTGACATGTGGCACAAGGTGCATAATGTGTCTCTCACATGTATGATATGATCCTTGAGATTCTCGTAGTGTATGATGATATCATCAATACATACAACAACCATTGTGCCAACAAGATCTTTCAAGATATGTTGCATAAGAAGCAAAAGAGGTGACGAGGAATTGGACCAAACCGGAAGCTCGACAAGAAATGTCGGAAACACACGATGGCGAAGGTGTTGGGAAACATACCCTTTGGTTTGAATCCCGCGGGTTTGGTGATGGAGGTTGTCCTTGGTGGGGTAGCTCTCGATGGCACGTGTCGTCAACTCATGCTCCGTGGCGGTGGATGTTGTCGTTCGGGTACCTATACACACAATGGAGAAAACAAAAAGCGTGTGTGCATGGTAGATGAATACATCATCCATCATGATGTTCCATGTCTTGTGCACATCACCATTAGTGTCAAGCAAGATAGTATGAAATGCATGGTGATGGTGCATATGGCAAGAAGGTGCATTCATGGCATGTGGTAACTTATGATCATCAAAAATTGAGAAGGCTATGGGGGCCATCTCATGGACAATGAAATAAGCATTCTTGCATACCAAGCATAAGAAAGAGCTATTATTCACAATCTTGGATGCAAGGACCATGGAATAGTGCAAACATTTTGGGCAAAGCATGTTTAACATGTTATCATTGTTGTCGACAACCCTATGGAAAGAGCAAGTGTTCATCAAGGGTGTCACAACACAAGCATGATCATAATCATTATCATTGCAAGCAAGCGGAGCAAATATGAAACTCTCATAGCATGGCATGTTCATGGTATCACAATCAATCAATTCCACATGATCAACAATGTTATCAAGCAAAGCATCACATGGGAATATGAAGGAAGCATGTGACGTAGCAAATGTATCATCAAGATCATGCATGCACTCATAAGTCATCATGTCCACTAGTGGGATCATGGCATCATCAACACCTATGTTGTTACCTTTGTAGGCCGACTCATGTGAAGTAGGTGTTGTGGAAGTAGGAGGATCCATGTGGTCGACATGTCCATCTTGGAGCAAGCATGGTGAGATATCATCATCTTCATGCACCATGTACATCTTCTCCATTAGCGGGAACTCGTCCTCCGTGGAACCTAGTGCAACATAAGAAGACACAAACGAGGGAGAGGTTAATGTGTTAGCAAATGCGATGTCCTCCATGGACCTATCATCTACCTCTCTCAACTCACTTTGTGTATCACTCATGTCCTCCAAATGGAAGCACTCAATCTCACATATGGGGTGGGAGTCACTCAACTCACTATCACTCTCACTCAAGTGGGCTAAGTGGCTCTCATGCTCACATGGGATTGGTACCAACTCATCAATCAAGCATGTAGGAGTAGGTTCGACTTGCTCATCTCCATGCGCCTCCGTGGTTGAAGGGAACTTCCCATGCTCAACCATCTCAACTCCATGCGCCTCCGTGGGTGAAGGGAGAATCCCATGCTCACCATTCTCAACTCCATCGCCCGCCATGTTGACACCATTTGATGGCGCTATGGTGTTGTTGAGAGCTAGGCTCGAATCAACGTCACTCTTGTCTTGGCCTTCTCGTGCTCCATCTTGAAGTGTGGGCTTCATAGTCGTCATCTTGTCCATTTCCTTGCACCATTCTTTGAAGATGATGGTATCTTGAAGTGTCTTGTTGGCGAATTGGGCATCCAATTGGGCGAAGTAGAGCTTGTGGGCTTGAGGTGTGTTGCACTCCCATGTCATGTGCTTGTTGGATGTGCACACATCACAATGGAGATTGGGGCATTCCCAAAGATGATGACCGTCTTGTGTGCAACGAAAGCATTGGGAGCTACGTGGTCTTGGTGGACAAATCATTGTCATGTTGGCATAAAGTTGTGTAGACCGTCCTTCATCTTGAAGTGTAGACTCCATGGTCTTCATCTTGGGGCTTGAGCTTCTTGTAGGTGCCATTGTGGTGGTGGCGGTAGGAGGGGAAAGCACCATGAGATGTGGTTCCTCTTTATTTGCACTTGCCACCATCTTGCTTGTTGGTGTAGCGTCTTGTCTTGCACCATTGGAGATCTTCTCATGTGTAGGCGGTCTTGGAGATGCCATTTTGGTGGTGGCGCTAGGCTTTGTGGACACCATATTGTTGGTGTTGTTGTTCTTTGTAGCCTTGGCCGCTTCATGTCGAGGCTCTCGTCTTCTTGCATCATCACCATGTCTTGGGGGGTGTCGTCGAAGATCCTTGGGAGGTGTTGGTTGATGGCGAACATGAGGTGACTTGTGTCGGCGATGATCATGTGGTGACGCATGTCGATGGCGAACATGAGGTGACTTGTGTCGGCGATGATCATGTGGTGACGCATGTCGATGGCGATCATGAGGTGGTGATGGTCGACGACGATCTTGAGGTGACGAGTGTCGATGACGATCCTCAACATGCCTAGATGATGGTTCATGTAGCTTGGCACTTTGCTTGTGGCGCCTTCTTGAGCTCGGAGGAGAGTGTCGATGGCGATCATGGCGGGGACGCTCTTGTTGTTCCAAAGGACGAGCTCGATGTAGATGATCATGTGCGTAAGCACTCTCATGGTGGCGCCGTCTTGAAGGTCCGCAACCATCATAAGTAGTTCCATTGGCCAAGGTGGGGAACTTGTAGGCACCGGTCTTGTGCAAGGTGGTGTCGAAGCTCGGTTCCGCCATGGTGTCAATGTCATAGTCGAGGTAGTGCTCGGTGCGGTGCTCCATCATGTTGTCGTAGTCGTAGTCGAGGTAGTGCTCCACCATGTCGTCGATGTTGTAGTCGAGCTCGGAGTGGTGGTCCACCATGTTGTCCATGCTTGGCGAGTCATGGTCGGTGTAGAGATGCTCGATGTCGGTCATGTCGCCAATGCTTGCGGAGCCATTGTTGGTGTCGAGCTCCACATGGTCCTCCATATCCGCGGTGCTTGCGGAGCTATCACCCTCATCGTACTCCATGTCGTCCTCCGTAGGTTCATCCTCACTATCCATGTTAGTCTCTATGATTGGTGTATATATGGTGGAAGGAAAACTACCAAAAGTGTCAAAACTTGCAAACCAAAATCGAAAAAGTGTTTCAAGTCGGAGGGCAACCGATATGTATGCACACACACAAAACAAAAACTCTATATGGTGTTAGGTATGGGTGTGGAAAGCCAAATGGAAGAACCAAACGAAGAGTCTATTGTCAAAAGTGGGTAAGATCCAAAAGTCACAAGTCAAAGGCGGTGATCACAAAAGGCATACACAAGGTGGAACACACACGTGGGACAAAATGGGGTTAGCGCGACGGAAAATGAGCACGAACAAAATTGGTCCTAACGAAGACTACTAGCTCGGTGTCACGCTAACGCAAGAGAGACCGTGGCTTGGTTGCAAAATTGAGAAGCAACAAGATTTGCGCAAGACGCCTCTCTTCTCTTTTCTCTCTTTTGCTTAGAAGCTTTGGACTCTTTTGTGTATAAGTGCCACTCACACTCTTTTTCTTTTTCTCTTTTTCTTGTATGCTTAGAAGCTTTCTTTTCTCACTAGGGAAGAACTATCTATGTAAGTATGTCACACTTCTTTTGCCTATCTTTTCACAACGAGCTTGCTTCGTAGCTTTGCTCAACACACGCACACCCTCACGGTCGGGACGCTTGCGCAATGCTTCGCAACACTAGAAAGCCACTCTCGATAGGAAAGGTACGCAAAGGAAGCTAAGGCTACAAGTTAGGGGCAAGTTATACCACTTGATGACGGTGGCCGACGATGTTGAACTTGCTATGGTGGAAGGTGTCAAATGAACCGCTTGGATCCTCGGGGTGCCGTCGTCGTAGTTGATGTTGCGGAAGCTTAGTGGTAGCTGAAATGGCACACACAACGAAGTCCAAACACAAGGGGTTAGTGCCAAAACGAAAAACGAAGAATGCTGTCAAAATTTCGGCCAGGCGGAACTTCCGGTCCTGAGGGGCGGAACTTCCGGTCCCGGGCGGAACTTCCGGTCCTTCCGGGCGGAACTTCCGGTCGCAATCAGATCTGCGGGCTGTTCTTCGATTTGGGCGGAAATCCGGGCCGAAAATCTTCGAATTCGTGGAAAATTTGGCACTAAGAGCGGTGGGAAGGTGGGGGAATTGTAGATCAACACCAAAAACAAGTTTCTATTGGACCAAAACCACCAAAAACTCAACAAATCGCGAGATCCAACCAAGGCCAATTTGGGGCTATTTTTTGGGAAAAAATTTTTGGAAATTTTTTTGGGCGAAATTGGTGGAATTGGTGGGTGTGGGGGTCAAATCCGTGGCAACCAAGGAGCTCTTGATACCATATGATAAGGGCTAAGCCCGGGGATGTGCCCGATCTTCACGGATTTGAAGGGATTCGTGGGGGTAGGTGGATGAACGCGATGAACACGTGGGGGAATCGCGGGGATACAACACACACACGCACACAATTCGAGTTTTCCCTCGTTGGCTCGAAACACCAACTCGATAGAGGTTGCAGGAAAAGACCTTCCGGTAGAAGTCCCGCAAAGAGATCGACAAATCGAAGCTCGGGAGATCTAGAAGGGCGAAAAGACCGGAAGGTTTGATAGAAGTGCAAGCAAAAGACCAAATAGGTAGAAGTGCAAGCAAAAGATCAAACAAACGGAGTGTTACCAAGAGATTTTGGCCAAATCGAGACGGGCCGTAAGTGAAGATGGGCTTAAAGGACGTACACGTGGAGCATCTTCGAAGCGGCCTTGCGCTGAGAGTTCGGGCTTAATTGCCCATGTATCTGTAATATATTAGATCGCGTTGTAATTTAGATTAAAAGATAGAGTCCGGCCCGTGCACGGTTAGGTGCACGCCTCAATTAGAAAGTCCCTTGGACTATAAATATGTATCTAGGGTTATCGGAAAAGGAGGACAATCACCGTTCAACCAAAACAAACCAATCTCGGCGCATCGCCACCCCTTTCCTACGAGGGTTCTTACCGGTAAGCATCATGCTGCCTAGATCGCATCTCGCGATCTAGGCAGCGTAAAGCTTAGTATTGTTCATGCGTTGCTCGTACTGAAGCCTTTTTGATGGCGAGCAACGTGGTTATCATAGATGTGTTAGGGTTAGCATTGTTCTTCACGTAATATGCTATCGTAGTGCAACCCTTGCATATCTAGCTGCCCTTACGTCTATCCAGACGTAAGGGCAGCATCTTGCTTGGTCATGCTTAGTAGATCCGATCCGTTATGGTTGCTCCCTGCATCTGCAAGGATTAGTTTGATATCTGCATAGTTAGGCCTTATGTTGGGGTCGGAGGATCCGGTGGTGCGTTAGATGCTGTTTACCGTCCCTGCGAGGGATGTTCCGGGGATCAACGTTATGTTGGTTTTTAGGCCTCTCGTAGGGGTAGTTTGCACCGTCTCTCGTAGCTGCTAGGCCCGATCGCACGTAGGACGTTCCGATTATGCGGTGAAAACCCTAAACTGTCGTGGATCGCTTTAGCTTTGTCCTGATCAAGCAGGATCCCCATGCCATTGCTAATCCATCAAGGACCATGGGGCGATCGGCTCTTTGAGCCGATCCACAGGGAAACCTGAGAGCCGATAAGGCTCGTATTTAATGTGCACGTGTCTACCATGCAGGAACAATCGAAGCACTAACACCTTCCTGACCAGGTCTAGGTCAGGTGGCACGCCCAGGCAACCGCCAGGACGCGCGCCAGAAGATTTGCGGGACGACGCGAGGTGCCAGGGATCCACTAAGCGGCCCTAGGAGCCTCCCGGCTCTTCGTGTTACTTAACCAAAGCCCGTCGGGGGGTTTTGGAGGGTAACACATTCTGGCACGCCCGGTGGGACATCTTCTTCAACATCCATGTCAGCATCGACATCCGAGGTGGCGGAGAAACCGATCACGTATGAGGATCTCCCCACGGAACACAAGAAGAAGTACGATGACCTGAAGGTCATCCTCGAGGCCGAACTCATCGGCTCCTTTGAGAAGACCCGGTCGCACGGCGTCAGGTTCAAAGGATTCGCACCACAAGGCATCCTCGATGGGTTGGATCTGTCTCTCCCTTCAGAGGAACGTACCAGAGCCCTGCGTCAGGAGATCAACTACATGGTGGCCCATTCACTGCATCGGCACTCTGAGAGCCTGGTGAACACTTTGGAGCGCGTTGCGCTCCGGGTGGTGCAAGAGATCATGGAGCGTCGTTACTCCCCTTCAGGACCTGTTCTAGGGACTCACCAGGGAGAGATGCAACTCCACACCAGGCCGCCTCTGCCGTACACAATGGCGGCTCCACAGCAACAAGGCTCACCGGCATACGTCGTCTACAAGGATGGGGGTGACCCGGGCGACTACCAGTTCTTACCTGACCCGCCCAAGGAAATCCCACACGGATACGTGTGTGCGTATGTGCCGGACTGCAACAACTGGACGCAGGCGATCCAGGCTCCACCAGGAGGGATTGCCGGAGCAGGAGCAATTGTTCCGGCAGGAAGGACAACTGCAGCAGCGGGGAGTCTAGGAGCAGAAGCTGAGAAACAAGCGTGGCTAGCCAAGTACGCCACTGCACCAATCCGAGAAAGCTCAGCTGCTACTACCTCCACCGCAGATCAGATCAGCGCAGTCCTGAGAGATCAATTCGGCATCTTGCCGAAGAAGAAGATAATCGGCTATTCCAAGCCGTATCCCAATGAGTTCGACCTGATCCCACTACCGCCTAAGTACCGGCTTCCGGACTTCAACAAATTCAGTGGGTCAGAAGGGTCGAGCTCCATCGAGCACGTGAGCCGATACCTGGCCCAGCTGGGCATGGCTTCGGCATCAGATCAGTTACGGGTGAGGTGCTTCTCGCAATCCCTCACCGGTCCAGCTTTTGGGTGGTACACCTCTTTGCAGCCAAATTCAGTGCAATCATGGAAGCAGCTGGAGGAACTGTTCCACACCCAATACCATTCAGAGACTACTGAAGCTGGTATTGCCGAACTAGCACAGGTTCGGCAAAAGCGAGGAGAGACAGTGGCTGAGTACATTCAGCGTTTCAGAACTGTCAAGAACCGATGCTATTCGGTTCATATAACTGAGAAAGAGGCAGTCGAGCTGGCCGTGGCAGGCCTGGCAGCGTCGTTCAAGGATCTGACGTTCCAAGTTGAGTACAACTCGCTGACGCACCTGGTCAATAGACTGACCTTATATGAGCAGCGCCATCCAGAACTGTACCAAGACAAGTTCAAGCGCGCGATCAGCCTGGTCAATGCCGATGAAGATGAAGATTCTACGGAAGATCAGGAAGTTGCGGTAGCCGAGTGGACTCGGACGCCAGTGCCTGTGTCCTGCCAATGGGTGAATCCACCAGGGCCTCCAAGAGGGTTGGACTTTGACGTGACCAAAACCGAACAGATCTTCGATCTGTTACTGAAAGAGAAACAGTTGAAGCTACCCGAAGGCCACAAGATCCCTACGGCACAAGAGATGAACAAGAGGCCATACTGCAAGTGGCATCATACGTTCACGCACACCACCAGCGACTGCAAAGTACTGCGCGCACAAATTCAGATGGCGATAGAATCAGGCCGATTAACTTTCGGACAGTTTGCCATGAAGGTAGACAGGCGTCCGTTTCCGGACGTCAACATGGTGGACCTAAGCCACTCCATAAGAGAACCAGGGTTCTCTTTCGATGTCAATATGGCAGGGTTCGTGATTCGCCATGGCGCGGACAAAGCAGAGAGCAGCCACTCTCGTGGCAATAAAGAGGAGGCCGTTCCACGTGACCGGCCCCAAGACGACGATAGACGATACCTGACCGAGGAGGAGGTGAGAAACATACGGTATCCACGCCCATTATCCGTGCATCTCCTCAACAAATATGAGCAGCAGTACGACCGACGTCGCCGCTACGACGACGACGATGGAGGATATCGTCGGTCTGATGCAAACAGGAGGTATCGTCAGAATGACGGCAACAACGACGGGTACGAACGTCGCGCTAGAGGGAGGTCTAGGGAACAAGACAACGTGGACAGCACTGGACTGTCCCTTCTTCAAACATTGCTGGGACTCAGGAATGAGCCGATTGCCAACAATCGAGAACTGCCCAGAATGCAAACAGCAAGGAAGAAGGGGGGCAAGCGAAGTTTCAGTGTTCAAACGTCTAGGACCTCTCCCACCTCGAGTAAACGAGCTGAGTCATCTCAAGAAGAAGACTTCGAGGAGTCGGATGGAGAAGAAGATAGGTATCACCGACCAAGGTGGTGCCCTGATGGACTCAGCCATTCTCAGAAGCGCGGGTGCAGCGGCTGCGAAACTTGGAAGAAGCCGAGGCACAGTACCTGTACACGTTGAGAAGAGCGCGGCCCGATCTGGCCGCGAAAATCCAGCAAATAGTGGAGACGAAGGCGCGCCCGCCAAAGAAAGTATGGCGCCCCAAACAGGCGAAAGCCGATGCACAGGCATCGGCTGATGCCGATGCAGACGCATCGGCAGACACAAACATGGTATCCGTGGGCTGGACAGAGTAGCACGTCCAATACATTGGACATACGTGGCAAGGCCGATCCCTGCGATCGGCCCTCAAAAAATGAAAAGTAAAGGATCTTATCTCCAACATGCCACGTAGCTACAGTGGAAATCCAAGAAGTTGCAAACCATCGTCAAGCATTGCAACAAAAAAGGAGGCCGATTCTGGCAATCGGCCGAAATTATCCTCAACATACCTTCGTCTGTGTTCAGCATTGATCCAACAGATGCCTGAAGAGCCGATACCATCAATTACTTGACAGAATCGGCTCGGGGGGCACATAGATGGATGATATACGAGGATACGGAGCTGGGAACGGATGTCAAGCAGAGCAGCTCAAGTATGGGGGCCGATACATAAACAAATCGGCCACAAAAATCGAAAATCGAATTAAGGAGCACAGCCGATGCGCGGCCATCGACTCAAGGGATTTAAGCGGAAGCCTAACAAGAGCAGGCCCTTCATTGAGATTGCTTGGCGACTCAGGCCCTCTCTTCAAGGACTTCCAACTCCTTCTGCAAGACTTCAAGCTCGGCAGCATCGACAGAAGCATCAGTTTGGGCGTCCAAGACGGCCCTTTTTCTCATTTAAGGTGTTGAGGTTTGCCGGCAGGTTTGAGGATCACAACCCTGGCCAAACATCAGGAACAGCATGGATGTGCAGATCAGGCTAGGATCACGAGAACAACCGACGGTCATCCAGTTGGACTGAACTTCATTTTCACCAAAGGTTTTCGGACCAAAGAGACTTGGGGGGCAGCTCACCAGGAGGTTCTCTGCTGTTAACAACCGATTCGGTCAGAATCGGCTGACGCTGCACCACAGTAGAGGGGCTGATAGTGGCCCGATGCAGCTGGTGCAACTTCACTCTCGCCTTGATCGAGGCTCGGGGGGCAGCGAGCCAATGGTGTTGAAATTGGCTGTCTCTGCATCGTAACCATGCTGAACAAGAGAGCTCTTGTAGAGTAAAATCACCAGGGTTGACGAGAGGAGTTTGAAGAAGGGGCCATCATCAGTGGCTAGGCCTTAGACCAGTTCGTTGCGGCAAAGGAGTATGACATCGCGAGGAAAGCTGTGAGCAAACACTTGTTGAGCAGAGGTGTCAGCTTCAACGTCAAGGTCGTCAGTAACGAGCCAAGAGGCTTTCCTGGGAGCATTAACCCAGGAGTTTTGTTATCAGGACGAACATCATATTCGGATGATGTTAAAAGTCTAAAGGCCTTGGGGTCTCAAAGCTGCGCGTCGGACCTGTTCGATTGGAAGTTTGGGTCTGAATTCCATGGACTGCAAGTCGACATCTGAGAAGGCAATCAGATCGATCTGTTTTGCAATCCATTTGAAAGCTGATGCTTTGCCATCGGCTCATTAAGCATCTACCGGATTGACAATCGGCGGACTCAGTATAAAGAAATCGGCAAAATCAAGTTAAAGGGAACTTCTTCATTGATAAGCAGAGATTTCTTACATAAAGAGCCGATTGCTCAAAAAAAGGGGAACGTTGTCCCATGTCCCATCTCTGCTCCTAGCTCTATCCTATCTAAGGGCCGCTGCTGTCTCATCCTCGTCGCAGCGGCTCCCGGCCGGCTCATCCTCACTGCTGGAGAAACCACCGGCGGGACCTTCATTGTCCTCATCTTCTTCGCTAGCGTCGCCATAGTCGCTGTCGAAGTCGCAGATGTTGCCCGCCCAGGGGCAGAGACGCTTGGCCGGCGGTTCGTCGGAGGAGGTGGTATCCTCCTCCTCTTCCTTCACCTCCTCGGCGGAGGAGTAGCCGTCCCAGGAGAAGCCGTCGTCGTCGCTTTCCTCCTCCGATTGCCCAACGGCAAGGAAGCGAAGGTCGCTCTCCCCGTCCGTTAAGGACTGGTCGTCTTCGGACCAGACGAAGGAGTCGTGGGTCGACTCGTCCCCGTCGGCTATGGCGCGGCGGATGTTGGCCGCGTGGGCCTCCTGTGGGTCCCATTCAGGCGTTGGCTCGCGGGAGGTGGAGGATTGGGAGGAAGGGCCCGATGAGGAAGAAGACGAAGAGGAAGATATGGCGGCTAAGGAGGGTTTTTCGGTGTGCCGATGGCTCTGGGAGCGGGGAGATGAGGAAGGAATTACAGGGAGTGGCCAAATAAAAAGGGGTATATGGTTTAATGCTTAAGCATGTCCCGAGGACGCGGTGCCGGAACCGTCAAGTCATGCAGAGAAGGCGAGGAGGAAGACGTCATCATGAAGAAAACTGCGACGTTTCTGCTATGACATGACCCTTCGAAGGAGACAGATGGTTTTGCAATTATCATTATCAAAACCAGGGGGGCATGTGTTACCACCCGATTTTGGCCAAATCAGGAGACGGGCCGTAAGTGAAGATGGGCTTAAAGGACGTACACGTGGAGCATCTTCGAAGCGGCCTTGCGCTGAGAGTTCGGGCTTAATTGCCCATGTATCTGTAATATATTAGATCGCGTTGTAATTTAGATTAAAAAGATAGAGTCCGGCCCGTGCACGGTTAGGTGCACGCCTCAATTAGAAAGTCCCTTGGACTATAAATATGTATCTAGGGTTATCGGAAAAGGAGGACAATCACCGTTCAACCAAAACAAACCAATCTCGGCGCATCGCCACCCCTTTCCTACGAGGGTTCTTACCGGTAAGCATCATGCTGCCTAGATCGCATCTCGCGATCTAGGCAGCGTAAGCTTAGTATTGTTCATGCGTTGCTCGTACTGAAGCCTTTTTGATGGCGAGCAACGTGGTTATCATAGATGTGTTAGGGTTAGCATTGTTCTTCACGTAATATGCTATCGTAGTGCAACCCTTGCATATCTAGCTGCCCTTACGTCTATCCAGACGTAAGGGCAGCATCTTGCTTGATCATGCTTAGTAGATCCGATCCGTTATAGTTGCTCCTTGCATCTGCAAGGATTAGTTTAATATCTGCATAGTTAGGCCTTATGTTGGGGTCGGAGGATCCGGTGGTGCGTTAGATGCTGTTTACCGTCCCTGCGAGGGATGTTCCGGGGATCAACGTTATGTTGGTTTTTAGGCCTCTCGTAGGGGTAGTTTGCCGTCTCTCGTAGCTGCTAGGCCCGATCGCACGTAGGACGTTCCGATTATGCGGTGAAAACCCTAAACTGTCGTGGATCGCTTTAGCTTTGTCCTGATCAAGCAGGATCCCCATGCCATTGCTAATCCATCAAGGACCATGGGGCGATCGGCTCTTTGAGCCGATCCACAGGGAAACCTGAGAGCCGATAAGGCTCGTATTTAATGTGCACGTGTCTACCATGCAGGAACAATCGAAGCACTAACACCTTCCTGACCAGGTCTAGGTCAGGTGGCACGCCCAGGCAACCGCCAGGACGCGCGCCAGAAGATTTGCGGGACGACGCGAGGTGCCAGGGATCCACTAAGCGGCCCTAGGAGCCTCCCGGCTCTTCGTGTTGCTTAACCAAAGCCCGTCGGGGGGTTTCAAACAAACGGTAGAAGTCGCCAAAGAGATCTTCACGAGTCGATAAGGAGCCCGGGTGGGGATACAAGATCATAGATCTAGGTAGGGTTCCCACAAGGGTGAGCCATGCTCAGGTTTAATTTCACATCAAGTCTAATCTCAGATCTGAGCCAACTAGGCTATTTATAGGTGGGGGCGAAGGGGTAGGTTACACGCTGAAAAGTACTACTATGCTGAAGTTCGCGGTGGCGGAAGTTCCGGTCGTCTTGGGCGGAAGTTCCGGTCAGGGCGGAAGTTCCGGTCTGGGGGGCGGAAGTTCCGGTCCGGCCGGAAGTTCCGGCCAAGTTCCGGCCTAGTTCCGAATATGGCCCATTTCCTTGCAGTAACATCCAGGGGCGTTTTGGCGTAATTTCGGAACTTGGCGGAACTTGGGCGGAAGTTCCGGGTGGGCGGAAGTTCCGGTCCCTCGGGCGGAAGTTCCGGCCTGATCCATTTCTCTGGGCGCTGGAAGGCATCTTGGCGGCATGGGGGCGGAAGTTCCGGTGGGGCGGAAGTTCCGGCCATCAGGGGCGGAAGTTCCGGCCTGGAGCGTCCAGCTCCTCTTTCTCCTTCTCTTCCATGCTTCCGTGACATCGGCCTTGCGTCCTCGGGTCTCCATGGCATCCTCTCTTCCCTCCGTACTTGTCGTCGAGTTCCTATCATCAAGACATGACGGAGTATGAAGTAGTATATCGTCCCAAATGGGCGATTCGAGGCACGCGTAAAGGAGAAGATTCACCTTGGCGTGCCGTCTTGGCGATGAAGCACATGATGCGGTGAAGACCGAAGGTCGCCCCGTATCAGTTTCTTATAGAATTGTTTCCGGGCATAGGCCCTATAGCAAAGAGACCTTACCCCATGTCTACAGATGAGTTGAAGGAGCTCAAGAAACAACTAAAGGAGCAGTTAGGAAAAGGTTTCATTAGGGAGAGTTCGTCTCTGGTGGGGAGGCCTGTTTGTTGAGAAGAAGGACAAGAGCCGGCGCTTGGTTATGGATTACCGTTCGCTAAATGAAGTTACCATCAAGAACAAATACCCCCTACCCAGATCAATGACCTTTTCGATCAGTTGGTTGGAGCTAGTGTGTTTTCCAAGATCGACCTTCGGTCTGGATATTTTCAACTGAAGATTAGAGAGCATGACATTCCCAAGACAGCCTGCGTCACTAGATATGGTTCATATGAATACACGGTGATGCTTTTCGGCTTAACCAATGCTCCCTCATACTTCATGAATATGATGAACAAGGTGTTCATGGAATTCCTTGACAAGTTTGTCGTAGTCTTCATTGACGACATACTTATCTATTCAAAGAGCAAAGAGGAACATGAGAAACACCTTCGCCTAATATTGGAGAAACTCTGAGAACACCAACTATATGCCAAGTTTAGTAAATGTGAGTTCTGGCTCAGTGAAGTAGGATTTCTTGGACACATTATATCCAAGAAGGAATTGTTGTGGATCCATCCAAGGTAGCGGTGTGTGAATGGGAACCACCCAAGAATGTCGGAGAGATTCGCAGTTTCTTAGGATTGGCAGGTTACTATAGGAGATTTATTGAGAATTTCTCCAAGATTGCAAAACCATTGCTGAAGAAAGAGAAGAAGTTTGCTTGGACTGAAGCGTGTGAAACCAGCTTTCAGGAATTGAAGAAGAGATTAGTGTCTGCACCAATTCTGTGTTTACCCGATCTAGAGAATGAATTTCAAGTCTACTGTGACGCTTCTCATAAAGGACTTGGAAGCATTTTGATGCAGGAAGGCAAGGTAGCCTCTTATGCTTCTAGGCAACTCAAGAAACATGAAATCAATTACCCCACACACGATATAGAGTTAGCTTCAGTGGTCCATGCACTGAAGACCTGGAGACACTATTTGATTGGGAAACGATGTGAAGTATTCACCGACCACAAGAGTCTGAAGTATATTTTCACTCAGAAGGAATTGAACATGAGACAAAGGAGATGGTTGGAACTTATCAAGGATTACGACCTGAGTTTGCAATACCACCCAGGTAAAGCAAATGTGGTGGCCGATGCACTAAGTCGTAAGTCTTATCTAATTTGGCTATCAACGGAGGATCTACGAAGATGCGTGCCAGGGATTGAAAGACCTTAGTTTGGAAGTGGTACCGGAAGGTTTCGTAGCGTCTTTAATAGTACAACCCACACTGATGGATAAGATAAAAGAAACCCAGAAAGGAGACGAAGATATAGAGAAGATAAAGGAAAACTTGAAGGAGGATAAAGCCAAAGGTTTTGTGAAGATGAACAGGGTATTGTTTGGTTTGGGAAGCGTATTTGTGTAGCTAATGACCCTGAGCTAAGGAAGCTAATATTTAAGGAAGCTCATGAGACACCATATTCCATTCACCCCGGCAATACCAAGATGTACATGGATCTGAAAGAGAGATTTTGGTGGAATAATAGAAGCGAGACATCGCGGAATATATAGCCAAGTGTGATGTGTGCAGCAGAGTAAAGGCTGAGCACCAAAGCCAGCTGGATTACTGCAACCGTTGAAGGTTCCACTGGAAGTGGGACCAAATTGGTATGGACTTCATCTTGGGTTGCCGAACAAAGTCGGGTATGATTCGATTTGGGTTATAGTGGATCGTTTGACAAAGGTAGCTCACTTTGTGCCCGTGAAGACCACTTACACCAGCGCTAAGTTAGCAGATATCTATATGAAGAGGATAGTATGTCTTCACGGTGTTCCCAAGAGTATTGTGTCGATAGAGGTACCCAATTTACCTCGCATTTTGGAAGACAGTTGCATGAGTCCTTAGGAACCAGATTGGAGTTTAGTACAGCGTTTCACCCTCAGACGATGGTCAGACCGAGAGAGTGAATCAGATCCTAGAAGATATGCTGAGAGCTTGTGTTATTGATTATGGATCTAGTTGGGATGATAGGTTACCGTATGCAGAGTTTTCTTACAACAATAGTTACCAAGCTAGCATTGAGATGTCCCCATTTGAAGCTCGTATGGGAGAAAATGTACCACCCCATTGCTGTGGAGTGGAGTTGGAGAAAGGAGTTTCTTTGGACCAGATATTATCCAAGAAGCCGAAGAAAAGGTTAGACTGATCAAGGATAGATTGAGAGTAGCACAGTCTAGATAGAAGAGCTATGCTGACAATAAGCGTAGAGATGTTTCATATGAAATAGGCGATAGAGTTTATCTCGAGTATCACCTCTTCGAGGAGTCAAGAGATTTGGAATCAAGGGAAAGTTAGCCCCAAGATTCATCAGACCATTCAAGATCTTATCTCGCAAAGGAGAAGTGGCATATGAGATTGAATTGCCAGAGATTCTTTCAGCAGTTCATAATGTGTTTCATGTCAGTCAGTTGAAGAAGTTCCACCCTGAGATGTCGGAAACACCGTTGAAGGATACAATACCGCTCGACGAAGTTCAACTGGAAAGTGACTTGACGTACGAGGAGAAACCCATCAAGATCTTGGAGAGAGCTGAGAGGAATACCCGCACAAAGACTATCAAGTTTTGCAAGGTTCAATGGGGTCACCATACAGGAAGGCAACTTTCGAGAGGATTACCCACACCTATTTGCTAACCAATCCGAAGCCCGAGGACATGCTTCATCTTAAGGGGGTTAGTCTGTAACATCCCTAGTTTTCAAAATACGAAAAACCTGCATGCATTCATGGCATATTTGCATTTGTTCATCTACACATAAAATGTTAAGCACACATAGGACACAACCATAGTTACATGCCCTAAATGCAAGGATCTTATTTATCTACCATATTAATTGGGGTCAAAACCTTGTTCTTTGTTGTCTAAAACAAAGCCCTAAGTTTTACAAAATTTTAGAAATTGGTTTGACCCTATTTGGATTCCTAAAACAAAAGTTATGAAGAAAATAGTAAAAAGAAAATGAGAAAAAGAAAAGAACAAAAAACAAAAAGGGAAGCAAACGGTTCGGACTGGCCGAGTTGGGCCAGCCCGACCGCGTCGGCCCAAACGGCCTGCAAACGCGGCCCGCACCGCACCGCCTCTCTCCTGCCTTTTTTTCTTCTCCTTTTCCGTCACCGACAGGTGGGGCCCGCCCGTCAGCGGGGCCCACCGTCTTCTTCAACCCGTGTCCGACGCGGACACTGCCGCCGCAGCCCAACCCTAGATCGGCGCGAGTCGATCCTTGCCGTCCGAGGCCCCCTCGACGTCCGTGCCCCCGCCTATATATACCCCGTGACCCCCGCCTCTTTTTCCCTCAAACCACCGCCACGCCGCCTAGCGCCGCCGAATTGCTCGCAGGCAGCCTCAGCCGCCGCGCCTCCAGCCGAGCTCCGCCGCCACCCTAGCCCACCGTTTGCCGCGCCGTCGCCACCAAGCTCACTGCCGCGCGCCGCCGCACGCCGTAGCCGCCTCCACCGTCGCCGGATACCACCGCAGCCGCCGTCACATCGTGCCGGCCCGCCCCGTCGCCATCGGCCAGGTGAGCCCGGCCGCTTTTCCTTTTATTTTTTTCTTTTCTTTTCTCGTACCGTCCGATCTAGATCTAGCGGCATAGATTAGATCCAAAACCGAACCGGTAATCGGCCAACCGCGTCGCACGCGTGTGCCTTGTCAGCCTGCCAGTCAATTTTAGTCAAATCATGTTTAAATTCGAATTTGAATCTCAGATTTGCGATAAAACTTGTAAATTTGATATAAAATCATTCACTGGGCCAAATTTTACAAATTTTATAGTTTCGGAAAGCTTACAATCTGTAGAACACCTTTATGCAATAATATAGCATAGGTACAGTGATATATTTCGTATTAAAATTCAAATAGGGAAATTGACTTTTGTACACTATAATTTTTTTATAAAATAATCTACTGGCCCAAATTTTATGATTTTGTTCTTTCTGGAATCCTCAGATCAAGTACTACAATATGGTATAGGAGTTGTACAATTTTGATACGTGCAGAAACTTGCTGTAGTAAAATCTATTCAAATCAGTAATTCGAGGATAATTCAAATTCTATAAATCGTTTTCGAATAATTCCAATTGCCCTATTCTTGTGTTACTGTAACCTATCCAGGGAGGTCAAATTCATATTTTTACTAAACATTATGCTTGCGGTAGCTAATTAATAAGGTTGTATAGGTTAAGTAGATACTCAATTACTACTTTCTAAATCAAAATTAAATATCCAGGAAACTTTATTACTATTGCTCATATCAGAGAACACCTAATACAACACTTACACACTACCTCTATTGTGAAATAAATTGGTGCATATCATGCATGCATACATGTCTATGATTGTCATATTGAATGTTTGTTTATTTTTGTTTTGTTTATTTGATTAGATTGTGAAGGAGATCAAGGTGGTGCTTGTGATTGCTGTGATTGTGTGGGTTGCTTTGATCAAGGCAAGTGACACTCAAATCCTACCTATTTTATTATGCATTAGTGTTTTTCAAACTAGTATGCATGGTAGGATTTTGTTTTCAAAAATTATGCTATGCCTATCAAATCCTAGTAGTGTGTAGCCACCCTTGAACCATTGCTAGTATCCTTAGTATGCCTAGCAATAGCAAAATGCCACTGCTGTTTTGATTAATTGGATTGTGAGTATTGAGAATTAAAATTAACAACCTTAATGAATCACCTGGGTGGATTGGTTTGTGGTGGGCGGCTGCTCAGGGCTCCGACCCTGGGAACCAATGGTAGGTGGGTACCTGAGAGTGCGCAATGAATAGTGGTTGCCCTAGACTGCACCTCTGGTTTTCACCAGGGGATCGTGCGGGGGTTTATTATCTGTAATGGTTTTAAGCCTGTGAGTTTCACTTGTGGATGGCCACCCAGGATTAAAGAGATTAATATGTCGTCCATGTTTTAGTTAGCTTCCAGTGCAGCCTTATGGTATTATGGGCTCTGCCGGGATTAAGTAAGTTGTGAGGTCCAACTTGTTTGATAGACAGAAGATGTGGATTGCAACCAAACGGGTACGAGTCTATGCTAGTATGGTTGAAACCTTCTTCTGAAAGATCTTGTCTCATTCTTCTCTTGGGAAGGGTGGGTCGTAAGGTGAAAGTGCACAACCTCTCGAGAGTTAAACCTAAGATCTTAGCCGTGTCCCCGGTTATGGACAATTTGAGCTTTCTAGGCAGGGAATGTACGGAAGAATCTCATCACCTTTTCTGAATGAGTTAAAAGTTTGAGTAGCAACTGTCGGATAGTACCTGGGAGATGTAACCATGGTACTGTTTATGACAATATTACAGGTTTTACAAAAGTTTTTGATGTCTACGGGTACTTCTATTCTTGTAGACAGTGTTGGGCCTCCAAGAGCAGAGGTTTGTAGAACAGCAGCAAGTTTCCCTTAAGTGAATAACCCAAGGTTTATCGAACTCAGGGAGGTAGAGGTCAAAGATAGTCCTCTCAAGCAACCCTGCAATTAAGATACAAGAAGTCTCTTGTGTCCCCAACACACCTAATACACTTGTCGGATGTATAGGTGCACTAGTTCGGCGAAGAGATAGTAAAACACAGGTGGTATAGATGGTAGTAAACAGTAATTGCGATATGAAGTAAATATTGCAGCAAGCGAACATGTAGCAGAACTTGTTGGAAACGGTGTTTCAATGCTTAGAAACAAGGCCTAGGGATCATACTTTCACTAGTGGACACTCTCAACAATGCAATCATAATTGAATATAAATATAAGCACTTCACTATGCTATTCTGAATTACTCTCTGGCTGGATAACGAACACTAATTCACCATGTAGGGATGCAAAAGCAAACCTTAAAGATGCATTCCCAAGTACTAATAAACACCCCA
Organism: Lolium multiflorum; assembly: GCA_030979885.1. Classification (NCBI taxonomy): domain Eukaryota; kingdom Viridiplantae; phylum Streptophyta; class Magnoliopsida; order Poales; family Poaceae; genus Lolium; species Lolium multiflorum. The sequence continues at coordinate 258,745,568 of CM061750.1, read as the reverse complement.
CGCTGTCACTTTGAGCATTCATAGGAGGTACTAACACACCACAATTTCATAGAGACATCCAACTCAAATCATAACCCAGTGAACAAGTATTCTGTGAAATATAGCCTAAGAGACCCACACGGTGCACACACTGTCACCTTTACACACGTGGGACAAGGAGTCTCCGGAGATCACATAAGTAAAATCCACTTGAATAACATAACTACATCTAGATTACAAAGCTCATCATATGGATCTCAATCATGCAAGGCAATTCATGAGATCATTGTATTGAAGTACGAGAGAGAGATTAACCACATAGCTACCGGTAGAGCCCTTAGCCTCGAGGGAGAACTACTCCCTCCTCATCATGGGAGACAGCAGCGTTGATGGAGATGGCGGTGGTGTCGATGGAGATGCCTTCCGGGGGCAATTCCCGTCCCGGCGGCGTGCCGGAATAGAGACTTCTGTCCCCCAAATCTTGGCTTCGCGATGGCGCCGGCTCTGGAACTTTTCTCGTATCGTGGCTTATTGATCTAGGGTTTTTCCCCTGGAAGACTTTATAGGCGGAAGGGCGGCGTCAGAGGGGCAGGGTGCCCTCACCCCGTGGCGCGGAGTGGGCCCGCGCCCAGGTGTGGTGTGGGGCCCCCTGGCCCATCTCTGGCCCCTCTTCGGTGCTCTGGAAGCTTCCGGAAAAATAAGATACTGGGCGTTGATTTCGTCCAATTCCGAGAATATTTCCTTTGTAGGATTTCTGAAACCAAAAACAGCACAAAACAGGAACTGGCACTTCGGCATCTCGTTAATAGGTGAGTTCCGGAAAATGCATCAAAATGATATAAAGTGTGAACAAAACATGTAGATATTGTCATAAAACTAGCATGGAACATCAGAAATTATAGATACGTTTGAGACGTATCAAGCATCCCCAAGCTTAGTTCCTACTCGCCCTCGAGTAGGTAAACGATAACAACAATAATTTCTGAAGTGACATGCTACCAACATAACCTTGATCAACATTATTGTAAAGCATATGAGATGAATGGAGTGATTCAAAGCAATAGATTGCTAACAAAAGATAATGACTAAACAATTGAATCATATAGCAAAACTTTTCATGAATAGTACTTTCAAGACAAGCATCAATAAGTCTTGCATAAGAGTTGACTCATAAAGCAATAAATTCTTAGTAGAATGCATTGAAGCAACACAAAGGATGATTAAGTTTCAGCAATTGCTTTCAACTTGTAACATGTATATCTCATGGATAATTGTCAACATAAAGTAATATAACAAGTGCAATAAGTAAACATGTAAGAATCAATGCACACAGTTAACACAAGTGTTTGCTTCTAAGATAGAAAGAAGTAGGTAAACTGACTCAACATAAAGTAAAAGATAGGCCCTTCGCAGAGGGAAGCATGGATTACTATTTTTGTGCTAGAGCTTTTATTTTGAAAACATAGAAACAATTTTGTCAACGGTAGTAATAATTCATATGTGCTATGCATAATACTTCCTACAAGTTGCAAGCACCTTGTCCTAATTAGCTTGGATTAACACGGATTATCATTGCATAACATATGTTTCAACCAAGTGTCACAAAGGGGTACCTCTATGCCGCCTGTACAAAGGTCCAAGGAGATCAATTGCATTTGATTTCTCGTTTTTAATAGATCTCAACTTAAGACATCCATACCGGGACAACATAGACAATAGATAATGGACTCCTCTTTTAATGCTTAAGCATTCAACAACAGATAATATTCTCATAAGAGATTGAGGATGTATGTCCAAACTGAAAACTTCCACCATGATACATGGCTTTGGTTAGCGGCCCAATGCTCTTCTCTAACATATGCATACTCAAACCATTTGATCATGAAAATCGCCCTTACTTCAGACAAGACGAACATGCATAGCAACTCACATGATATTCAACAAAGGTGTAAAAGTTGATGGCGTCCCCAGAAACATGGTTACCGCTCAACAAGCAACTTATAAGAAATAAGACACATAACTACATATTCATCACCACAATAGTTTTTAAGCTATTTTCCCATGAGCTATATATTGCAAAGACAAAGGAATGAAATTTTAAAGGTAGCACTCAAGTAATTTACTTTGGAATGGCAGAAAAATACCATGTAGTAGGTAGATATGGTGGACACAAATGGCATGGGTTTTGGCTCAAGGTGTTTGGATGCACGAGAAGCATTTCCTCTCAGTACAAGGCTTTGGCTAGCAAGGTTGTTTGAAGCAAACACAAGTATGAACAGGTACAGCAAAACTTACACAAGAACATATTGCAAGCATTATAAGACTCTACACTGTCTTCCTTGTTGTTCAAACACTTTACCAGAAAATATCTAGACTTAGAGAGACCAATCATGCAAACCAAATTTTAACAAGCTCTACAGTAGTTCTCCACTAATAGATTTAAACTACATGATGCAAGAGCTTAAACATGATCTATGAGAGCTCAAAACAATTGCCAAGTTTCAAGTTATTCCAAACCATATGAAGCATTTTCTGATTCCAACCAAATAGCAACAAGTGAAGCGATCAACTTTCGCCCTTGAACATTAAAAGTAAGAATGAAGAACACTAGTGTTCATATGAAAAAGCGGAGCGTGTCTCTCTCCCACATGAGCATGAATTTATTCAGAGAATGAAAATAACAAAACAAAAATAAAAGCACACAGACGCTCCAAGTAAAGTACATAAGATGTGACGGAATAAAAATATAGTTTCATTAGAAGTGCCCTGATAAGTTATCGATGAAGAAGGGGATGCCTTGGGCATCCCCAAGCTTAGATGCTTGAGTCTTCTTAAAATATGCAGGGATGAACCACCGGGGCATCCCCAAGCTTAGACCTTTCACTCTTCTTGATCATATTGTATCATCCTCTTCTCTTGACCCTTGAAAACTTTCCACACCAAACTTAAAGCAAACTCATTAGAGAGTTAGTGCATAATCAAAAATTCACATATTCAGAGGTGACATAATCATTCTTAACACTTCTGGACATTGCACAAAGCTACTGAAAGTTAATGGAACAAAGAAATCCATTCAACATATCAAAAGAGGCAATGCAAAATAAAAGGCAGAATCTGTCAAAAACAGTCCGTAAAGACGAATTTTTCAGAGGCACTTAACTTGCTCAGATGGAAAAACTCAAAACTAATGAAAGTTGCGTACATATCTGACGATCACGCACGTAAATTGGCAGATTTTTTTGATTTTTCTACAGGGAGATCTACGCAAATTCGTGACAGATAGCAATTCTGTTTCTGCGCAACAATCCAAATCTAGTATCAACCTTCTATTAGAGACTTCACTTGGCACAACAATACATGAAAATAAAGATAAGGAGAGGTTGCTACAGTAGTAACAACTTCCAAGACACAATAAAACAATAGAAACATAAACACATGGGTTATCTCCCAAAAAGTGCTTTCTTTCACTACAAGAAAAGTTCTGATAGACAACGTCCCAAAATCGTCAACTAAGGGGCATTTTTCGTCGCCTATGGGCCTAACCCGACGATATGGGTTCTGTTGTCGAAACTGCGTCAGGCAAAGTCCAACGACGATTTTTTCGGTCCGTCGCGCTTGGGCGCCCTTCCGCCACGGAAAATCGGACCGTTGCCCAAGTGTTTCCGGGAGCCCGTTGACTGCTGACGTCATGCAAACTGACACGTGGCAGACGCCGTTAACTGGCAGTTAACGGCGTTAACCGGCTGAAACCCCGTGGTAGATGGTAGGCCCACACGAGGCCTGCCACGTCTTAAGCGGGCCGGGCCAGATGACATAGTTTGACCGGTCAACTATATAGCTGGGCTGGTCCATTAGTTACGTGGGCCGGGCCTAACCTCTAATGTTGACTGGTCAAAACTTAAATGGGCCGGCCCATTTAACATGTGGGGTCCACCTTACAGCAACTGGGCCGGCCCAATAAGCAAGTGGGCCGGGCCAAAAACGTGGGTCCCACTTTCCTGTTAAAAGGCCGGCCCATTTAGTGTGTGGGGTCCACCATATAGCAAGTGGGCCGCCCAACAAGCTAGTGGGCCGGGCCAAAAACACAGGTGGGTCCCACTATCCTAAAGGGCCGGCCCATTTAGTATGTGGGGTCCACCATATAGCAAGTGGGCGGCCCAACAAGATAGTGGGCGGGCCAAAAACACAGGTGGGTCCCACCTTCTGTTAAAGGGCCGGCCCATTTAGTATGTGGGGTCCACCATATAGCAAGTGGTGGCCCACCAAGATAGTGGGCCGGGCCAAAAACACAGGTGGGTCCCACATTCCTGTTAATGGGCCGGGCCATTTGGTATGTGGGGTCCACCATATAGAAAGTGGGCCGGCCCAACAAGATAGTGGGCGGGCCAAAAAACACAGGTGGGTCCGGCCCATTTACCATGTGGGACCACCATATAGCAAGTGGGCTGGCCCAACAAGATAGTGGGCGGGCCAAAAGCACAGGTGGGCCCCACTTTCTGTTAAAGGGCCGGCCCAAATAGTATGTGGGGTCCACCATATTGCAAGTGGGCCGGCCCAACAAGATAGTGGGCGGGCCAAAAACACAGGTGGGTCCCACTTTCCTCTTGAAGGGCCGGCCCGTTTAGTATGTGGGGTCCACCACAAAAGCAAATGGGCTGGCCCAACTAATTAGTGGGCCGGCCCAGTAGTGGGTGGGGTCCACCTTAAAGCAAGTGGGCCAGCCCAATTAGAGTGTGGGGTCCACCGTAACTCAAATGGGCTGGCCCAAGAAGTAAGTGGGCCAGCCCGTTTAGTTGCTGTTTATATGCCGGCATAATATGCGCTTTAGGATTTTGCGGGCAGGCACATATGTGATTTCGCTTAATTGGGCCGTTTAAGGGATGGGAATTCGTGATTTAGATACTGAGAATATTTACGCAGCATTGATTTCTGTCGGATAGCCTCACTTACCACAAGCACCAAAGAAAAAATGCGCGAAAGAACTATAAAAACTAACTAAATATTACATCAGCTGCAAGGCATTGAAAAAATATTACAGAACCCAGAGAAATTGAATGGTAATTAAACCTAGCAATACAATGAAGCGATCCGGCAATCTTTTAAGTTGTCCATGCAGCACCTATATCTGAAACAAAGACATTACAAGTTAAGACAGCAACAATGGAAAGGCAAAGACACTACAATATTGTTTGCCAAAGAATTTGGAACTCATCATTTCGTCGTTATAACAAGATCATTGTAATGCGCACAATAAGCAAACAAAGAGTGCATGCCGCATACCAACAGCCAATATAACAGAGCATGTTAGAATGAAACAGCAGACTTACTACTGTCGAGTCCCATGCAAACCAACATGTTCAGGGAGTACAAAATTGGCATGAACAACATAGTAGCAGGCTATAAATTTTGTAACAACGACTGAGCAAGATGAAGTTATGATGGCTACATCTACAGAGCAGGGAATGTAAACCAAAAATAGAAGTTACGATGGCAAAAGCTAAAGAGGAGGGAATGTGAACCAACATGTGCCAAGTGCAATTACTTCATTTTGGCCGTGAACTAAATAATACTCCTGAACTTATAGTGAAGGGGATGCAAATCAAGATGTTTCGGGATATAAACTTGTAATGAGCAACACATAGAGGATAGTTAATGCTGGAGCTTAGGATGGACCAGATACAGAATATAGTGGGATCACCTGTGAACTTGTATAAGAGGGAATGCAAACCAATATGTTCAGCTTTCCATATGTGAGCGTCATGCCAAGTCAGAGAAACAAGTCAATAATGCAGCTTTTGAAGAACAAGATGGCACGCAAAATTATTATCTAGTAGTATGACAAGTTTATTTGTACTACAGGCTAGATAGCAGAGTGATAGCATGCCAAACTAAGTCCTTACTTTGTTAGCTTACAATGAACTAGATACAAAACAATGGCATCACCTGTAGTACAGGGAATGCAAGCCAACATGTTCATGGAGTAAAAAATTGGCACAAACAACATAGTAGCAGGCCATAATTTTTGTAACAACGACTGAGCAAGATAAAGTTATGATGGCTAGATCTACAGAGCAGGGAATGTAAACCAAATATAGAAGTTACGATGCCAAAAGCTATAGAGCAGGGAATGCGAACCAACATGTGCAATTACTTAAAATTGGCCATGAACTAAATAATAGCAGGATGTTACTATAATACCTATAATTTTTGTAACAACGACTGAGCAAGATAGAAGTTATGATGGCTACATCTACAGAGCAGGGAATGCAAACCAAAATGTTCAATCGCTTAAAGTTAGCAATGAAGTAGAAAATAGCAACGTGTTACGGTCATAGCTAGGAATGAACTAAAAGAGCTTCAGACAAACAAGAATCTGAACCCAGAACATGGCGCTAAAACAAGGGACTTACATTAGGAGAAGCACTCTGTGGGAGTCACAGCAGATCTTCCTGGGGTTGATAGATCCGGTGATGAAGTACGCTACATGTGCTACTTGGGGTTGGAGAGACGGCCATTACACTTCATGGTTACTCATCTCATCTGCAAAAACGTAACGGCGCGTCGTTAGCACAAACAGGTTCCCCCAAGATTAAACAAGAACTTGCAGGCAAGCAATAGAAAAGCGACAGTAGAAGAGTTTAGATCATGCACTGCGCCGGTGAAGCAGATCCGGTTCATGCACAGCGGTGTCGGTGAGCAAGATCCGATGCGGTGGACGACGGATCCGGCGAAGCGGCTCCGGTGGGGTGGACGATGCCGCAGCTGAAGCGACTGCGGTAGACTGCTGGATGAGCATATGGTTTCGAGGTTCGGCGGGGATGATCCGGTCCGGTTGATGACGGCGTCGATGAAGCGGCTCCGGCAGGCAGCCGGATGACGAGGATCGCGAGGGCTCGGGTAGGCCAGGGAAGTCCGGCGGGGATGTTCCGGTGCGGTGGTCGTGGAGGTGGTAGAGAGAGGGACTTGAGAAGTTCCGGTGGGTGGTCTCAGATGAGAGACTGAGGGAAATGAATTTTTTTGGGAGGGTATCCGGGGCTAGGGAGGTGGTGATCCAAAAAATGACGGCCAGACCCCCCCACCAACCGACTTTGCTGTCATCTCCACAGGGGTAGAATCGGAATTTGGAAGCGTGTGAAATTTTTGTATTTTGTGGGCGGGAAGTTTTGCCGCTATGAGATTTTGAATTTCGCTAAGGTCCAAGTATAATGATAAAAAATTGTGAGACCGTACTAGTACCTCTGTTCAAGGCCGACTGTAAAATCAAATCATCATCAAGTTGAACATCGGTTACTACCATGATCATCATCGGACACAGATCTGGTGACATGCACCTGAAATTGGTGCATTCGTTGCAAAGTATAATGCTAAAAAAATTAGTGACCGTACTAGTACTTCTGTTCAAGCCCGAGTGCAACATCAAATCATCATCACGTTGAAAATTTGTTACCATGATCATGATCTATCTCTAAATTTGGCGCATCCGCTAAATCTGGCAAAGTATAATGATAAAGAAATTGTGAGACAGTAGTAGTACTTCTGTTCATGGTCGAGTGCAACATCAAATCATCATCACGTTTAAAATTTGTTACCATGATCATGATCTACCTCTGAAAATGGGCGCATCCTCTAAAACTTGCAAAGTATAATGATACAAAATTGTGAGACCGTACTAGGACTTATGTTCAAGGTCGAGTGCAACATCAAATCATCATTACATTGAAAAGTGTGTTACCATGATCATGATCTATCTCTGAATTTGGCGCATCCGCTAAATCTCGCAAAGTATAATGATAAAAAATTGTGAGAATGTACTAGTACTTATGTTCAAGGCCGAGTGCAGGATCAAATCATCATCACGTTGAAATTCGTTACAACGATCATGACATATCTCTAAAATTGGCGCATCCGCTAAATCTCGCAAAGTATAATGATAAAAAAATTGTGAGACTGTACTAGTACTTGTGTTCAAGGCCGAGTGCAGGATCAAATCATCATCACGGTGAAATTTGTTACAACGATCATGACATATCTCTTAAATTGGCGCATCCGCTAAATCTTGCATGTGGCGCATCTCAGTGCGGAGCAACAGGCCGGTGCTATCAAGGTTGAGGCGTCAGTAGCGTCATCGGGCTCTCCTTTTTTGATAGATCTTCTACATGGCGCGGCGCACCGCCCGTCGAGAAGCAGTCACATGTGATACCGAGGTGGAGACGTCGCCGGCATCCTCGAGGCGCGGCCGCCCTTCTATGAGCCAGCGTCGACTCAAGGTATGAATCCATGCGTTGTCGCGCCCCTTCTTCCGATGAAGTGGGGTGCCTTAGATTTATTGTTCTTCTCTTACGATTATTTCGAGCCGAACATGTGTGCTCTTTCTCTGAATATATTGCTTGAAAAGCTAACCAAGTTAATTAAATTCACTTCGTTCTTAATCTTGCGTGCTAATTCTGTTATTTTTGCTGACAGTGGTGCGCGCAAGGAGATTTATTTGTGGGTGTGCTGAGCTGTTAGGCCTAAGTCGAAATCCTCAGCTTAACGAGGCCTCAGCTTAACACATAAAAAAGGTGTTCAATCTCGCCCACAATGTCCTTTTCTTTCCTCTTCCTTTATTGGAACTTGTTTTGCAGACAAGGAAAGTGGCACGTGTAATGTGAGTAAAACCCTCTTAGCCAAAATCAGCTACAAGCAAGATTTTCTGTATTGTAGATGCCCCAATTGACTCTAATCCCCAATGTAGTCTTTTTTTATGTCAGTATAGACTTCTTTACATGGCATGCATTTGCCTAATGAGCAGCATTGTATTGCCATTCTAGCCAACCTGATCGATATGTCAAGCTTCATGCACGAGATGCCATGTTTAATTTACTCCCTCACTCCGATCCATATTTCTTGGTGTAAAATGAATGTGAATCGAAGGGAGTACTTTTCTTAGATACTAGTAGTACTATACCATTTCAAAAAAAAATACTAGTACTACTACATCACAAATGCATCAAAAGAGTACTACCATCACAAGACCACCACGGTTGTACTAGTAGAGTTTAATACTGAACTTCCAAAGGGAATAAGATTACACATATGAACTTTAAACAGGACCAGGAGCATGAGGGCCAGCAGCAGGGGCGTTGACTGGGAACAAGCCAGGCAAGACGTAATTCTGGAGGAAGAGGCCATATGCTGCGTGCTTGGCCTTGGTTGCAGGGCGGTGCTTCCCCGATGTACTTAGGCCTACACCCGTCGCATGCTGGATCAGGCTGCGGATGTCCTTCTGGAGGATTTTGCCACAGAATGGGCAAAATAGCTCCCCGCGCTTGCGGAAACGAATTTCACCACCCTTCAGCCGCTTCAGAACGTAGCGGCTCTTCTGGTCCCTGCGCTCCTTGTTGTCGTCCATGTCATCAGAATATTCCTGTGAATTATAAAGTACATAATAATCAGGTGCTTAATGACAGATCGAATAAATACTGCACTATCATAAGCAAACCTTAGAAACCCTAAAATTAAATGTGTAGAACAAGTAAATGGCAGAAGAAATCATACTAAATCACGAGAAAACCCTATGAACAGCAATGAACATAAGCCACAACAATTGCAAGTCCACTAAGTATGAACACATAAATTAATTATATGACAAATCAAGCCAACTACATGGCAGATTAGTCGAAATTAAACTAGAATCTGACCGTACGAACCGTAGAATCAAGTACGTCTACAAGAACAAGGTAGGAGATCAAATCAATCAAGAACCAGGTTCGTGCAAACCACGTGAACAGTAATATGACACAAAAAGGATCGGGACAGTTTCGGTAAAAGAGCAGTACCTCCTCGTCGTCACCCTCGACATCCTCCTGGAACTGAACGTTTGGGCCGAAATCGTCGAAGGGGTCGAGGTCCGCGTCCAGCACCGGGTCTAGGAAGACCTCGCCGTGGTGGCCTGCAACGCCTTGCAGATCTTCGGCGGGAGCAACGGCGTTGCTATCCACCTTCTCCTCGACGGCCAGGACGCCCGTTTCGACCGAGGTCGAAGAATCAGACAAGCAGAGGAGACGAGCGGCCTGGGTACCCGGTGAAGCCTCACCCGCCGCGACGGCCACTACCGCAGAGGCATCCTCTGCGCGAGCGGCCGCCGATTGCTCCGCCTCGTACGCAAGACCTGTCTTCATGCTGCTGCGGTTGGAAACGAGGAAGTCGATGCCTCGGAGGTGCGGTGAGTTGATGGGAGGGGAGAGGACGAGCTCGCGAGAGACGATGAGGCCGATTATTTTATAGCCTCTGACTCTCTGTATCAGAATGGCATTAGTTGTGGACGCGAGAGACGATGAGGCCGATTAGTTGTGGACGCGTGAAGTCGTGCATGTACTCGATTCTCACGTATACCAATACTTCCAAACGTCATAAGTAATTCACAATCATTCAGAATAATATGAGACCTTAACATTTTATTGTTTGTGTCAGATATTGTCCATGAAAAATAACATCCTTCAAAAAATAAATCCCCTATGCCAATCCGGTCATGCCCGTCTACTCCAACTAGCTTCCTCGAGTAATTTGTCACCTTACATTCTTAAAATGAACCAAAATTTGGCACAGGGGCATCACATGGAAAATGATGTTACCATTCTCTCTTCCCATTTTTGTTTGAATTTTTCAAAATTGTCATGCCCTAACGGAAAAAATGTATGTTCCTTCTATGAAGCATGTATCAGAATGGCATTACCAAAACCTGGGGGTGGCGGGGCACATGGTGGTGTGATGATACATCACATTTGGACCACACAACACAATTTGGACCAACCAAAAAAATTCAACCACCCTACACAAACCCTGGTCAAAACTAGTTTGACCAATATTACAAAAGTTGTACATAATTCAGAAACCGTCAGAAATATACGAAGCATTCAGGAGTCAATACTGAAGACAAAGCAATTATGCCAAAAGACGAAGGCAGAGGAGGAACAGGTCTTGCTATATTGCACAACAAAGCCAAATTCAACTTTTCATCGATTCCAAAATTCTGGCTGCAATTAGCACACCCTGGTCTCCTGATGTCGCAATAGTTGGCTGCTGGGAGCGGAGACACTCGACTTCCTTCTTCAACTTATCGCACTCTGTGCGAACTTTCAAGTACTTCGTCTCGAAATATTGCGCATGTTCAGCATGCAACTCCACTTCCTGTTGAAAACTTTCACAGTCACAGTTGCAATCACACTGACCAGCCTTGTCAGTGACCACACTCATCGGTGGCTGGGCGCGTAGTTCCTCGACTTCCTTCTTCAACTTCTTACACTCCGCGAGAACGTCTGAGTACCGTTTATCAAAAGAAGATTGCACGGAACGGGCATTCTCCTTCGATATGGCACGATTTAAAATGCACCTGCCCACGAGGTGGCGGATTTTCTTATGAAGGATGGTGTTGTGGCCCTTGATCTGGTCCAGTTTCGCGGAGAATCGTGTTATCACATCCTGCATTGCAAATTCAACAGCAATGAAGTATGCAGAGTGCAGATGAGGGGGGAGAAATAAACAAATGGAGTGCCAACCTCTTCAATATGCCTGAGAGCTGCAAAGTCCTTGTCCATAGGAACCTCTTCAACGATGGAACCGCCATCCCTGGAAGAAAGACATTTAAGTAGTTGGATCTGGCAGCCAGCAAGGAGGCGATGAAACTGCGGCACGGCAATGGAAACATACACGGCCGAAGATGCACACACGCGCACTGGCTGCTCCTCTCCCGGAGACTGGGCATTCGTCTCTGATTCTGCATTCATGATACCAAACCTATGCAAGAGTTTGAGGTTTCTGTTCTGAAGGGTGGTGTTGTGGCCCTTTAATCTCATAATCCCTTCCTGCATGGAAAAATTCACCAGGAACGAATCAGGGATCCTTTTTCATTCACAGGATATGAAAATCATAAGATTAGGAAAAGCATAGGATTTTGTATACATTAGAGAGGGTGTATGCGCTATTTTATGGGCTATTTGGAATGTACAAAATGAAGTCGTGTTTAATAAACCCAAATCTCATCCCTTCTTGCAGGTTATCCCTATGATTATTCACTAGATCCGTATGTTTCTTATCTCCAGCCCGAGGATCAGCAGGATATCATGGAGTCTGGGTGCAACTGACTAGAGACAGCCGCACGGGATTTTTACAGCCAGGGTGGCTGGCAGTTTCCTCATAGAATTACTTACTGATGTGTTTTTGCCTTTTTGGCACCCGCTGTTTTCTATGTTTCGTTGGTGGATCTTTGTGTCGACTCTAGCTGATCCGTGAGAAGTTGTCATAATTTGTGTATGAACTGAAGAAAGCAATAAAGCAGCCATATACATCATTTTGATGCAGAGGCTGTGATATGTCCCCCATTTCGAAAAAAGGAACAAACATAGGATATATTTCTATAAATCAAACAACTAATGTAGGAAAAAAACCCATAGGATCTAAATGCTACACAATTCTTATAGAAGTCCTACGAATTAAAGAAGCCCTCATGCAGTACGGAGATGAAGAGGAAGAAAAAAAAGCAATGGATATATATTATATAGTGCATACATTATTAATGCTCTTGAGAGCTAACAAGTGCTCATCAAACAACGGGTCCTCGATAGCTAAGTACGAAGTGGATCCTGCGGTAGAAAGCACGAGCCTGGAACCGTCGGCCCTGGAAGATGATAGCCGGTTTAGTTGGCACCGCCTGCCAGCAAGGACTCAACGAAAATCCGGCATGGCGATGGAAACATACCCAGGAGCTTCGTACCCACCAGGTTGGCGAGAAACGAGCGATTTCTCAACTTGGGTAGGAATGGCGCTGAAACCAGCCGCCATGGAAGAAAGACGGTTAAATTGTTTGATCCGCTAGCCAGCCAGAAGGCAGAGAAACTTCGGCATGGCGATGGAAACATACCGGGGAGCTTCGTACCCACCATCTTGGCGAAACACGGTCGATTTCTCGGCATCGGTAGGAAGGGCGACACTTGAACGGGCGGCCCTGGAAGAAAGACGGTCAAATAGCTGGTTCTCCCGGGTAAAAAAAATAGTTGGATCTGTTTGCCTTGCTGTAATCTGCGTTCATGGGGGCAAAGAAAGCACATGGCGATAAAAACCTACCAGGACTCTTGCTGGATTACTCTGCCCTGACCCAACAAGCCCGAAGCAGACTGAGCTTGCGATGGAAGCGCAGACTGAGCTTGCGATGGAAGCGCAGACATGCCTGTCCGCCGGCGCCGCTGGTACACTTTCAAAGTCGGAGTTTGCAGGACTTTCAGCGGGATGGATTTCACCGCGGATTTAGTCTCAGACAACAACGCCTCCTTCCTCTTCTTACACTTCTTCATGTTCTTCTTAGACAACTTGTTGAACGATGGATGAATCGCTGGAGGAAGAAGGAAGGGACAAGCAGGTGGGGATAGAAGGGGTCGGTGTAGAGCTCTCCGGGGAGGGTTCCCCGGGGAGGAGGATGAAAACTGGAACGAACAGGACAGGGATGGGACTGGGCAATCTTGTCCGTCCATCCAAAATCAAAGGGCGGGAGCACATAAGACTTTGGGCCATTGACAGGCTGGTCCTGCCACAGGCGGACCCCAAGTTTCAGCGATTCAATGTCAGTGAAAAGATGGGCAATGTAAAAGAATCTTGTTCGGGGTCGGCCGCGGAAGCCAAATCTCTGTGTCCCAAAGTCTACTAGTAGTCTACTCCTATATAGGTATAGCTGCATAGCCATCATACCATTGCATTGATCGAGCTGTACGCCTTTACCACTCTGATTCAGGTCCAAAATATTAGTGTTCTCTTGTCAAATCAAAGGCCATGTCAGTTTGACGAAATGGACGTTCTTTAACTCACAAACTACTCCAAGGACATCATTTACGGACTACTGAAGCCATGTACATATTTTCTGGATCGATTTAGTAATTTGCTACAACTGTAATATTATTTCCAATTTTCAGCAATTTATTTGAATTTTAGGATTTTACTTATAAATTTCGCTAATTGACATGTGTAGGAAAGATAGAAAACAACTAGTGTATGCATGACCAATTAATCTGACTAAATAAATCTTATAGTGGCCACTTTGCATCACTCAAACTGAGAGGGCATGTTAGATTCATATGATAGAATAATGGAGAATCGCTATGACATATGCCTCCTTGAATCCTACGGGAAAGAAATCTACATGAATTGGTAGAGCTAGGTGTGTGATGGTATCATCGGAAAGACAAAGGAAATTTCTATAGAGATTGAGAGTGCATAGCATAGTTGTCACAGATGCATATGAATTTTTCCAAGAGGTCTAACCTCTTATTAGAAATCCTATAGGGTTGTACTAGTATAAGAAAACAATACATAGAAATTTTGGAGGATTCAATTCTTCAAATCAAACAAGCTATATAGGGGGAAAATCATATCCTTTGATTCGTACAATTTGTATAGGAGTTATGTAGGATTTGACTATAGGAGTTATGTAGGATTTGACTATAGGATTTGAATATTTGTACGGTTGTGTAATATTTTTACCCAGATCAATTCACATACCACCGGTTATGTATTTTTTTGGGCTATAAAAATAGGAGGTGTGGTATATTTGATGTGTGTAGAGATAATCTCACCATCTTATAGCCACCCCTAACATTTCGAGCAAACAAAAAAAAATCTATACCACTACCCACCTCTCGTCCTACACTCAATTCCTACACAACCAAACAACAAAAATTGGCTATCCTAGCCAGGTGGTTGGGGATACTCTCATCCCATAAACCTATCCCCTAAACCAAACAACCCCTAATATGGAGGGAAGGAAAACCTAGTATCTGATACTGTACAAAAACACATAAAGCAATCTGGAACCGTCCACATAGAATCAACGGGCCAGAGCAGATGCCTTCTTTGGGAAGGGTCTTGCGCGGAAGCCAAGGAATCCTCTGCGTCGACAATCTGGTGTAGCAGTAAAATAGACCATCATAGCGGAACATTGATGGAGTCACTACAATGCGTCCGAATCCGGGTATAGTCTTGTCATATCAATGGCCATGTCAGTTTCTCCAGATATAATCTATCCGTTAGCTAGTACTACTACTCTAGAGGCTGACGCCACATGCAGAAGTTGTACAGTACTACGACTACTATCGAGTATCGACTAGTCCGATCACGTCCAGGTCGCAACTACTCAAAAATGGCCGTAAAGAAAATGCAGAAGTAGGATGGGGCCACGACAAAAGACATACATCTATTTATGGACAGAGGTAGTATCATATCAGCATGCATTAGCATCTCATTTGCAACTAGTTGCACTCGCATCCTATTATCGGATATCACACTTCTGCACTTTTAAAAAATATGAAGAAAAACAAAACTGGGACACATATTATGTTGTGTATTGCTCCACAGGTCACAGATGAGTATGTAAAAAAAATTCTAGCTTGCACAAAAAAGACAAATGATATGTGAATAGTTAAGGAATATTATTCACTTTGGTCTTTTCTTTTTTCCACAGCTCACATATGGTCACCTTTTGAAACAAATGTTTAGATGTGCGAAAGATACAACATAACCCGTGACTATGATTTGAATTTACATTTTTTTACAAACTCGAAATGTGACATCCGACAATAAGATGAGGGATCAACTAGTTGCGAAATGTTTGCACTCCTGACCATGCATCTGAATCTATCTACTAGACTACTACAACAACATACAAAATGCACCAGTTTTGAACTAGAGATGTAACAGCAGTACTAACCGTTGGTTTCCAAAATCTAACGCTTGTGATTAGAGGGATTCGCGTCAAGAGATACCACAACAGCATACACTTCTTTCTAGAACCATCATGTAGCCATTATGTAGAAGAAGAAAAAAGCAGGGTCACACCAATATCACACGTCCCACTCGATAGTAAGAAAGGTTCCAAGTTATTGTTCCCATTTCTCAACTGGTCATACCTATTTCGATGGTGTAACCTACGTAGTATAAGTTATATATTAGTTGTATGGAAAGTTTGAGCAACATTTAGAACATAATTTTGTACTCCTAATTGGTCCAACATGCATGCTAAGATTGGGGTCTTCACCTTGAAACGGCGAGCGCCGAAAAGCGGGTCAAAATCGCCCAGATCCTCGAAGATATCTACAGGCGCAGCCGCTGTATGAGAGACGGAGTGGGAAACGAGTGGGGCGATGTATGAGAGACGGAGTGGGGGTGTAGTATGTACTATAGTAAGACGGCGAGACGGCGAGGTCAGAGTGATTAAGACTAGTCACAATGGGAAGTACGTAGTACGTAGTATCATACACTACTAGTTTGTGATACTACCTCCACAATGCATAGTATCATAATATGGTTCATACTTATGTCATATTTAAAGTTTTGTAGAATCTCAATGCAAATGTGTGTACATGATGTATTTGTCATGAAGTTTTCTAAGTTTTCTAGGTTTATGTGTTATAATACTACTCTCATCTCTCACCTCATAATTGATGTGACACATTAGATTTTTGCCAACATGGCATGTATGATACTACTTACGAGCCTTAAAAGCACTTTTTTGTGATGTTGATCAAATTGTACTCTAAAATTGTCACTGGACAACAGGTCGGCCTATTGCAAACTTGTTTGAATGAGCTAAAATAGTTAGAAATCTAGAAAATTTGTCACTTCAATGAATTTTCATCCTATAACGTTTACTTAATTTGAAAAACGAATGGGGACGTTTGCCATAATGGGACAATCATTTCTACAAAAAAGAATAAGATGGAAAGTCTCGCAATGTTATTTATCATGACAACATTGACAATGTCACAACCGTGGGGTGATTAGGGAATCCACTCCGCTAGAAAAAACAAACTTATATAAGGCATGTGTGGCAATGCAGTTTGTCTACCTTATACACATATCTAGATGTGTAGCTATATATGGATTTTATTTTCCAACTTTAGATGATCAGTTTATAGTTCACCATTTAATTAGAATTCATAATTTTTGGGAATAAAATACTTGGAGGTACCCTGCAAGTGTGGTACCACAAACTAAGCCCAAACATGGGTCCCAATAGTACAACATAGCGCGCATAGGAAGTTTGAGCAAATTTGAAACCAACCAAATGAGGTAGAAACAAATCAAAAAAAAGTTGTGAAACATGTGCATGGAGCCATCACATGACATGTACTTACTACTAACAAGTAAAAAATATAAAACCCTATCATACATAGAGGTTTGGGGTGAAGAGTTATTATTCACACACATATAGAATAAATATGGACTGCTTTTGGCTTTCTACCCATTAATTTGAGCAAGCTTCATGCAGTGTCCACTTCAAACTTGACAACATTGGAACCATAGCTGCTTGAGTTCGCCTCGCTAGCCTCTTCCCATATGTAAGCTTAATTAATTGGTTACACTACGAAAACCACAATCAACTTCTGAATAATGCATGCATTGCCCCCCTTTTGCACATATGCAACTTTGCAAAGTAGGGATTTTTGGTTTACCACACATTAGTGTGTTGTTTTCTTTTTATTAGGACCCATGTTTGGTAGCCACATTTTTCCAAAGCCAAAGTGTGGTTAGCCAAAAAAAAAGCTAGTATGGCTAGCCACCAAATTGTGGCTTAAAATATTAAAGCCAAACTTTGTCAAAACTTTGTAAAAAAAAGTTGAGTCTATGACAAATGGACCATATATACATGCAATGAAGTGTGATAAGCCAAATTGTGGCAAAAACCAAACACATGCCAAATAAACTATATGCATGGCTGCCAAATTTTGGCTTCTTGACAAATTGTGGCTAGGAACCAAACATGCCCTTGCTGGCCAAAGGGGTCCGAATATGTGTTTTGTTTATTCGCTATCATGTGCAGTACGTGTGTGCACAATACCACAAATCAAAATTTCACGGGTAGGCCAAACATGCATGCATGGTAGGCGAATCGCCATTTCGAAGGCTAATTTGTCAAACTAGCTTACCATGAAACCATCATGTGTACTCCAATTAATTAAGTTCGGATATGAATGGTGGTCATCAACCAAACTAAAAAGAATTCAAAATTTGGGATGATATAGGGATGTGCCCTATTGTTGTGGAATCAGAAAACATTAGCCAACGAAAATGTGGGTTGCATCCAAGTATAGTAGCTCACAAAGTCGATTGCCAAGAAGTTTTTGCCTAAATTTGAAATAAAGCCAAAATGAGGTTCAAACTTATTGAAATCAGCAAGCAAGGCAATCACGAAGTCACCAATTACTACTTTTATCTAGGAAAAATAACAAACATGATGGCATGCAAATATTCTTGAGAAGCAGAATCATTCTGTAAATATATATTTTTGGAACCATGCATGTTGGACATTGATTCGCTTCTTGCCACATGGGTGAGCTAGCTTGGTTACCGCAAGAACCATGCATGGCGAACTTTCGAATCATGACCCCTTTTTTAAGAGATCAATGAAAAACTTCTTATTTTCGACTATACTTTGCCAAATACAGTTTTTTTGGTTTTCCACATAAAGTCTTTTCATTTTTATTGGCCGAATTAAGGGGGGCAAAATTAAAAGGATGTATTTGTGAAGTGGCTACCGCGTGTATTGCGCACACTACCACCTATACAATTTTCACAAGAGGGTGACATGGTTGGATGGCCATGCATTTCCATGGTTTGTTGGATTATCTCATCATGTAGTATATAATAAATTAATTTTGTAAATATTTTTCAATTCAAGTATTAACGATGGTTATATTACAACTCAAATAAATTGGGAAAATACTGGGATTCGCCTCCCTAGAATCAATCTTGCCCGTCCATTTCCTATCAACTGACTATAGGGAGTACTAGATTTAAATGGCGGTTGGAGTTAATTCCTCAACCTCATCGCAGTATTATTCCCATCTGTCCCCACTAAACAACCCCTGGCGGTTCGTTCTCCCCTGCATTTCGGCAAGTTCCAAAAAACCCCATTGTTTGCAGTTGCTCTCCCTCCCTCCCCCTCAATCCCTCCGATCAGTTCGACGTGCTTCAGCGCTGCCATGGCCGACGGCGGCCTGTTTACGCTAAAGAGGAGCGTCGTTCCCCATGGGACGACCAAGGTGAACGTGGTCTACACGAATGACCCTTCCGTTCTCGAGCACACCCTCAAGATGTACGAACAAAAGCTACTAGAGGACAGGTCCAGGTTCGTCGGCCTCGACCTAGAATACACTGCGGACCAAGTAAGTACCGCCGTCGTTCAGTTGGCCATGGACGACCACGTCCTGGTGTACCATTTCTGCAGGTATGTTCTTCACATGCCTTCCTTTATCCTTTTGTTTTTTAATATAGAAACTCTTCCTTTATCTTGGATCTGCTTTTTTATTTCGACATACTTGTATAATTTTTTTGGATTGACCACGATATCTAGTTTCATGATTTTGGTACTCAAAATTTGCACAAATTTCATGTACTCATACTCACCGATAATCGGCATGGATGTCAAGATATTAACATATAGTAACTGAATCTTAACTTGACACTTAAATAATTAGATCATATAGTCGCAACAATAATTCATGTTATTTTGATGTGTATCACTGATGCAAAATCATTGTTTCACTGCAACAAGTATACAGTTTACTGGAAGAAAAATATGTGTACTATTTCAGCATATACGATCTTACAAGATTGATTTGTGTTAACATGCAGGAGTCCTGATAATCTGGCACTGCAAGAATTCCTTCAACATAAAGGAATTTGTTTCACAACTGTTGACATCAGGGGTGACTCTAGCAGGTTTGCTAGAGATGGCATTAAAATTCCTAAACATAATTGGATTGACATTCAGGATATGATCAATTTCAATGGTCCTGGCAATAGGACTGGCATGGGTGATTTGGCAGCCGCCATCATTGACCCATCTTACAAAGACATGAAGACCAAGTTCCCTACTAGCAGCCACGATCAATGGGAGTGCATGCCATTGCCTGAAGTAAACTTGAGGTATGCTGCGATTGATGGGTATGTCAGTTTTGAGTTGTACAGGCGACTCAAAAAAATCAATGATGGGCAGCGTCAAGCACAACCAATTCCAAGGGAAGTGGTTTGCCCGGATTGCAAGGAAGCGGCTAGGTTGGCCGCTCTTCCCCCTGCCTGGCGCGACGAGAAGAAGCAGTGTGTCGGGACAACCTACTGGGAATTTGTATCTTATTGCTTTAGGCACAACATACCATTTGATCCGAAGAATATGCCACCATGGATAAAGGACCCGTGCGAGCCTACTTCGGGGTCTCCGTGGGATGGCGGTTCACATGGTGAGCAAGCTAGGGCAACGGCTGGATGTGGTGAGCTAGCAAGGGCAGGGCCTGTATCTGGTTGGGAAGCTCCAACAAGGATTCCCGACACACGAAGTGCGAACGAGTGCAGAACTTGGACTGCCAACCCATGGGAGGCAGGTACAAGCGGCACCGGCAAGCGCATCAAGAGGGATGATGATAATTGGTGAACTAGGCTGGCGTTATATGTTTCCAAGATTGTACATAAGTTTAGAATTATGAACTGGTAGTATTGTTTAGGTGATGTAATTACTTTTGCAACAATGTGTATGAGGTTTCAGAATCACGCATCCTTATTTAAACATGTTTAAAACATGAAAATGAAAAGGTAAGCCTGCATCCTTCTTAGTCACTCCAAAATGAAGCTTTTGGGAAGGTATTTGAAATTTCCATGTTTGAAACCCAAAACGACTTCTCTTCGTGATTGACTTCATAAGACAAAGTTCAGGCTTAGGGGTAGATACATGATTTTTCTGGTTTGAATATGACTAGACCTTGTTTATCAACTTGAGTGCTTACTATATGACATAAGAAGGCTATGTGCTTTGGTTTTTCATTTTTTTTTGAATCTTGGTCAATTCCTAGGTACGGTTTGACCAAGATTTGAACAAGTTTAAAATATGAAAATAAAATGTAAGCCCGGTCTGGATCCTTCTTAGTCACTCTGAAATGAAGCTTTTGGGAGGTTTTTGAAATTTCCATGTGTTTGAAACCCAAAACCACTTCTCTTCATGCTTGACTTCGTAAGATAGATTTTAGGGTTAGGGGTAGATACGTACATGATTTTTCTAAGTATTTTTATGCCCATTTGAATCTTGGTCAAATCATAGGTTTGACCAAGATTTAAACATGTTTAAAATATGAAAATGAAAAGGTAAGCCTGCATCCTTCTTAGTCACTCCAAAATGAAGTTTTTGGGAAGGTTTTTGAAATTTCCATGTTTGAAACCCAAAAACGACTTCTCTTCGTGCTTGACTTCATAAGACAAAGTTTAGGGTTAGGGGTAGATACATGATTTTTCTGGTTTGAATATGTCTAGACCTTGTTTATCAACTTGAGTGCTTATTATATGACATAAGAAGGCTATGTGCTTTGGTTTTTCATTTTTTTATACCCATTTGAATCTTGGTCAAATCCTAGGTTTGACCAAGATTTGAACAAGTTTAAAACATAAAAATAAAAGGTAAGCTCGACCTGGATCCTTCTTAGTCACTCTAAATTGAAGCTTTTGGGGGTTCTTGAAATTTCCATGTTTGAAACCCAAAACCACGTCTCTTCATGCTTGACTTCATAAGACAGAGTTTAGGGTTAGGGTAGATACATGATTTGTCTGGTTTGAATATGTCTTGACCTTGTTTATCAACTTGAATGCTTAATATATGACATAAGAATACTATGTGCTTTGGTTTTCATTTTTTGATTTTTTCTGAATTTTTATGCCCATTTGATCTTGGTCAAATCCTAGGTTTAACCAAGGTTTAAACAAGTTTAAAACATGAAAATGAAAAGGTAAGCCTGCATCCTTCTTAGTCACTCCAAAATGAGGCTTTTGGGAAGGTTTTTGAAATTTCCATGTTTGAAACCCAAAACGACTTCTCTTCGTGCTTGACTTCATAAGACAAAGTTTAGGGTTAGGGGTAGATACAAGATTTTTCTGGTTTGAATATCTCTAGACCTTGTTTACCAACTTGAGTGCTTACTATATATGACATAAGAAGGCTATGTGCTTTGGTTTTTCAGTTTTTTTGAATTTTTATACCCATTTGAATCTTGGTCAAATCCTAGGTACGGTTTGACCAAGATTTGAACATGTTTAAAACATGAAAATAAAAGGTAAGCATGGATCCTTCTTAGTAACTCTAAAATGAAGCTTTTGGGAGGTTTTTGAAATTTCCATGTTTGAAACCCAAAACCACTTCTCTTCATGCTTGATCGACTTCATAAGACAGAATTTAGGGTTAGTGGGTAGATACATGATTTGTCTGGTTTGAATATGTTTAGACCTTGTTTATCAACTTGAATGCTTACTATATGACATAAGAATACTATGTGCTTTAGTTTTCATTTTTTTGATTTTTTCTGATTTTTTTGCACATTTGATCTTGGTCAAATCCTAGGTTTAACCAAGATTTAAACATGTTTAAGACATGAAAATGAAAAGGTAAGCCTGCATCCTTCTTAGTCACTCCAAAATGAAGCTTTTGGGAAGGTTTTTGAAATTTCCATGTTTGAAACCCAAAACCAGTTCTCTTCATGCTTTACTTCATAAGACAGAGTTTAGGGTTAGGGGTAGATATACGTGATTTGTCTAGTTTGAATATGTCTAGACCTTGTTTTATCAACTTGAATTCTTACTATATGACATAAAAAAACTATGTGGTTTGGTTTGATAGTTCATTGTTCATAATTCATAGTTGATCATACATACGGATCATACATACAGAATTGCGCGATCCTTATCGCGACTTCTAACCTATCTAGTCGTCGAGGAAGATGATGGTCGCGTTCTCCTCCGCATCCCGCGCCTCCTTCTCCTTCACGGCGGCGATGGCCGCCGCCTTGTCTTCTTCCTCCGCCCTCTTCTTGTCGGCATCGTCCTTGAGGGACGCGGCCAGCGCCTTCAAGAAGAGGGGGTCTTCCCCTTCCTCCGCCTCCTCCGCCTCCTCGCCGGCTGGCGGCGCGAATCCGCCGCTGGTGCTCGCCTCCCACGCCGCCTTCGACCGGCGGTTCCTCTCCCGGTCGGCGCGCCATTTGTTGAAGACGGGGCCGCTCATCGGTTTGAGCGGCGGATCCGCCTTGTACCAGAGCCCGCCCGGGGCGAACTCGCGGAGCGACGACGGCATGTACAGGGAGCCTCTGTACCTGCACGCCGCGCGCCGACTCCCGGCGGCGGACTGCTTGCACTGGAGCCGCCACGCCTCCTCGAGCGTGTCCGGCGCGCGGGATCGCTTCGATCCGCTCGCGGGCGACGCGGAACTGGTACGGCGTGAATACATGGCGAGCGGCGAAGAATCACCACCCTGCAATCAAGGCCAAGCACGCAGCATATGGCCTCTTCCTTACGTCTTTTGCCTGGTTTGTTGCCGGTCAACGCCCCTGCTGCTGGCCCTGATGCTCCTGGTCCTGTTTAAAGTTCAGCATTAAACTCTACTATACAACTGTCGTGGTCTTGTGATGTACAGTAGTACTCTTTTGATGCATTTGTGATGTAGTAGTACTGTACTTTTTTTTGAACTGATATAGTACTATCTAAGAAAAGTACTCCCTCCGATTCACATTCTTTTTAGCACCAAGAAATATGGATCGGATCACCGGAGCGAGGGAGTAAATTACCCTTTTGTTGTGGCTTATTTTGGCTTTGGCAAAAGCCAAAAAAAGCACCTAAATAGGTGCTTTTTGGGCTTTTGGATTTTGGAAGCCAAAAGAATAGAATCTTTGTTCTTGGCTTCCAAAATCCAAAAGCCCAAAAAAGCACCTATTTACGTGCTTTTTTTGGCTTTTGCCAAAGCCAAAAGCCAAAAAAAGCCACAACAAAAGGGCCATAAACATGGCATCTCGTGCATGAAGCTTGACAGATTGATCGGGTTGGCTAGAACGGCTAAACAATGCTGCTCATTAGGCAAATGCATGCCATGTACGATAGTATACATCCAGTAAAGAAGTCTATACTGACATAAAAAAGACTACATTGGGGATGAGAGTCAATTGGGGCATCTACAATACAGAAAATCTTGCTCGTAGTTGATTTTGGCTAAGAGGGTTTTGTGCCCATATTTGTATCTTGGTCAAATCCTAGGTTTGACAATGATTTAAACAAGTTTAAAATATGAAAATGAAAAGGTAAGCATGGATACTTCTTAGTCACTCTAAAATGAAGCTTTTGGGAGGTTTTTGATATTTCCATGTTTGAAACCAAGAACCACTTCTCTTCATGCTTGGCTTCATAAGATAAAGTTTAGGGGTTAGGGGGTAGATACATGATTTGTTTGGTTTGAATATGTCTAGACCTTGTTTATCAGCTTGAATGCTTACTATATGACATAAGAAGACTATGTACTTTGGTTTTTCATTTTTTTTTTTAATTTTATGCCCATTTGAATCTTGGTCAAATACACTAGCTATGACCAAGATGTAAACAAGTTTAAAACATGAAAATGAAAAGGTAAGCATGGATCCTTCTTAGTCACTCTAAAATGAAGCTTTTGGGGGGTTCTTGAAATTTCCAAGTTTGAAACCCAAAACCACTTCTCTTCATGCTTGACTTCATAAGACAGAGTTTAGGGTTAGGGGGTAGATACATGATTTGTCTAGTTTGTTGTTTAGACCTTGTTTATCAACTTGAATGCTTACTATATGACATAATAATACTATGTGCTTTGGTTTTCATTTTTTTGATTTTTTCTGAATTTTTATGCCCATTTGATCTTGGTCAAATCCTAGGCTTAACCAATATTTAAACAAGTTTAAAACATGAAAATGAAAAGGTAAGCCTGTATCCTTCTTAGTCACTCCAAAATGAAGCTTTTGGGAAGGTTTTTGAAATTTCCATGTTTGAAATCCAAAACGACTTCTCTTCGTGCTTGACTTCATAAGACAAAGTTTAGGGCTAGGGGTAGAAACATGATTTTTCTGGTTTGAATATGTCTAGACCTTGTTTACCAACTTGAGTGCTTACTATATGACATAAGAAGGCTATATGCTTTGGTTTTTCATTTTTTTTGAAATTTTATGCCCATTTGAATCTTGATCAAATCCTAGGTACGGTTTGACCAAGATTTGAACAATTTTAAAACATGAAAATAAAAGGTAAGCCCGACCTGGATCCTTTAGTCACTCTAAAATGAAGCTTTTGGGGGTTCTTGAAATTTCCAAGTTTGAAACCCAAAACCACTTCTCTTCATGCTTGACTACATAAGACAGAGTTTAGGGTTAGGGGTAGATACATGATTTTTCTTGTTTGAATATATCTAGACCTTGTTTATATCAACTTTAATGCTAACTATATGACATAAGAAAACTATGTGCTTTGGTTTTTAATTTTTCTGATTTTTTTTATTTTGATGCACATTTGAATCTTTGTCAAATCCTAGGTTTGACCAAGATTTAAACAAGTATAAAACATGAAAATGAAAAGGGGAAGCCTGTATCCTTCTTAGTCACTCTAAAATGAAGTTTTTGGGATGTTCTTGAAATTTTCATGTTTGAAACCCAAAACCACTTCTCTTCATGCTTGACTTCATAAGATAGAGTTTAGGGGCTAGGGGATAGATACATGATTTGCCTAGGTTTGAATATGCATGTCCAAACCTTGTTTATCAACTTGAATGCTTACTATATGACATAAGAAGACTATATGCTTTTGTTTTTCATTTTTCTGATTTTTTTAAAATTTTATGCCCATTTGAATCTTTTGGTCAAATCCTTGGTTTAATTTGACACGGATTTAAACAAGTTTAAAATATGAAAATGAAAAGGTGGTAAGCAGGCATGGATCCTTCTTATATATATTAGTCACTCTAAAATGAAGCTTTTGGGAGGTTTTTGAAATTTCCATGTTTGAAACCCAAAACCACTTCTCTTCATGTTGTTGACTTCATAAGATAGAGTTTAGGGGTTAGGGGTATAGATACATGATTTGTCTTGTTTGAATATGTGTCTAGACCTTGTTTATCAACTTTAATGCTTACTATATGACATAAGAACACTATGTGCTTTAATTTGGTTTTTAATTTTTTTATTTTTTTGAATTTTGATGCACATTTTGAATCTTGGTCAAATCCTAGGTTTGACCAAGATTTGAACAAGTTTAAAACAAGAAAATAAAAGGTAAGCCCGCCAGACTGGATCGTTCTTAGTCACTCTATAATGAAGCTTTTAGGGGGGTTGTTGAAAATGTAAGCATGTATCCTTCTTAGTACGTCACACCACAATGAAGCTTTTGGGAGGGTTTTTGAAATGTCCATGTTTGAAACCCAAAACGACTTCTCTTCGTGCTTGACTTCATAATTAAGACAAAGTTTAGGGTTAGGGGTAGATACATGATTTTTCTGGTTTGAATATGTCTAGACTTTGTTTATCAACTAGCTTGAGTGCTTACTATATGGCATATATAAGAAGCTAGGCTATGTGCTTTGGTTTTTCATTTTTTTTGAATTTTTATGCCCATTTGAATCTTGGTCAAATCCTAGGTACGTACGGTTTGACCAAGATTTGAACATGTTTAAAACATGAAAATAAAAGGTAAGCATGGATCCTTCTTAGTCACTCTAAAATGAAGCTTTTGGGAGGTTTTTGAAATTTCCATGTTTGAAACCCAAAACCACTTCTCTTCATGCTTGGCTTCGTAAGATAGAGTTTAGGGTTTGGGGTAGATACGTACATGATTTTTCTAAGTATTTTTACGCCCATTTGAATCTTCGTCAAATCCTAAGTTTGACCAAGATTTGAACAAGTTTAAAAACATGAAAATGAAAAGGGTAAGCCTGGATCCTTGTTTAGGGTTAGGGGGTAGATACATGATTTTTGTGGTTTGAATATGGCAGACCTTGTTTATCACCTTGATATATGACATAGGAAGACGGTGTGCTTTTGTTTTTCTTTTTTTTGAATTTTTATGCCCATTTGAATCTTGGTCAAGTCATAGGTTTGACCAAGATTTAAACATGTTTAAAACATGAAAATGAAAAAGTAAGCCTGGATCCTTCTTAGTCACTCCAAAATGTACCAATTGATAAATGAGTTAACTTGGCTTCATGGAAAAAATAATGTCATGTAAATGATTTAACTTGGCTTTCGTACCCTTGAATCCATAGGAAACTTTGTATAAATGTAGTAGTATAATAATCAACCGAGTTTTTACATCAACAGGTCTGTCACTTACGTGTGGTGCCCATGCGTGAGGTCCCACACTTCAGTGAGCACAAGTCACGTGCAATAGGTACGCAAACTCCCAGCCATTTTCTTTGTCAAGAGAAGACGCATCAGGATGCGTATTGGAAGTATGTGGGTCCTTCTGGATCCTTCGGTTGTCCCTCTCAAAAAAAAAATCTCTCTCATTCTCGGCCTCGCTCGACTCGCTCGCTCGCTCGCTCGCTCCTGCTCACTGACAAACCCTGCACAAAAGTCAACATCATCACCCGAAAAAGGGGAGACACCATAATTCTCTCCCTTCTTCTCTCCTTCCGAGTGATCCCTTCTTCCTCCGAGTTTCACTCGACGGGCAAACACACATGTGCTGCATAGTAATAATAAAAAAGTAGAAAAATCGACCTACGAATCTATGATTAAATAGGTTAAACTAGGGTTTTGCCCACTACTACAGATCAAGTTCAAAAATATCCAACTACTAGTTCGATTTTGGGCTACTAATATAAAATTAAAATAAGTTGAACTAGTATTCCTCTAAAAAATCATTTTGGTATGCATTGTTTGATACTTTTCATAGCTATAGTGCATCACAAATTTATGATTTCATGCTTTGCTTTGCCAATTTCGATTTTTTCTAACCACCTTCTCTTTGATTTCAAATTTAGGTCAAACTATCGATGCCTACTATGTGTTCTACTTGAATTGGATTCAGCGTGCGCACATGTTTTGCCATTGTTCTGGGCTTCCACACATCTTTGGGGCATCCAAGTATTTAAGTTACCTTGTTTTTTTGAATTGTAATTCATACCCTTCCTCCCAATTTTTATGCCCATTTGAATCTTGGTCAAATCCTAAGTTTGACCAAGATTTGAACAAGTTTAAAACATGAAAATGAAAAGGTAAGCCTGAATCCTTCTTAGTCACTCTAAAATGAGAAGATTTTGGGAGTTTTTTGAAATTTTCATGTTTGAAACCCAAAACCACTTCTCTTCATGCTTGACTTCATAATACAGAGTTTAGGGTTAGGGGGTAGATACATGATTTGTCTAGTTTGTTGTTTAGACCTTGTTTATCAACTTGAATGCTTACTATATGACATAATAATACTATGTGCTTTGGTTTTCTTTTTTTTTGATTTTTTCTGAATTTTTATGCCCATTTGATCTTGGTCAAATCCTAGGCTTAACCAATATTTAAACAAGTTTAAAACATGAAAATGAAAAGGTAAGCCTGTATCCTTCTTAGTCACTCCAAAATGAAGCTTTTGGGAAGGTTTTTGAAATTTCCATGTTTGAAATCCAAAACGACTTCTCTTCGTGCTTGACTTCATAAGACAAAGTTTAGGGCTAGGGGTAGAAACATGATTTTTCTGGTTTGAATATGTCTAGACCTTGTTTACCAACTTGAGTGCTTACTATATGACATAAGAAGGCTATATGCTTTGGTTTTTCATTTTTTTTGAAATTTTATGCCCATTTGAATCTTGATCAAATCCTAGGTACGGTTTGACCAAGATTTGAACAATTTTAAAACATGAAAATAAAAGGTAAGCCCGACCTGGATCCTTTAGTCACTCTAAAATGAAGCTTTTGGGGGTTCTTGAAATTTCCAAGTTTGAAACCCAAAACCACTTCTCTTCATGCTTGACTACATAAGACAGAGTTTAGGGTTAGGGGTAGATACATGATTTTTCTTGTTTGAATATATCTAGACCTTGTTTATATCAACTTTAATGCTAACTATATGACATAAGAAAACTATGTGCTTTGGTTTTTAATTTTTCTGATTTTTTTATTTTGATGCACATTTGAATCTTTGTCAAATCCTAGGTTTGACCAAGATTTAAACAAGTATAAAACATGAAAATGAAAAGGGGAAGCCTGTATCCTTCTTAGTCACTCTAAAATGAAGTTTTTGGGATGTTCTTGAAATTTTCATGTTTGAAACCCAAAACCACTTCTCTTCATGCTTGACTTCATAAGATAGAGTTTAGGGGCTAGGGGATAGATACATGATTTGCCTAGGTTTGAATATGCATGTCCAAACCTTGTTTATCAACTTGAATGCTTACTATATGACATAAGAAGACTATATGCTTTTGTTTTTCATTTTTCTGATTTTTTTTAAAATTTTATGCCCATTTGAATCTTTTGGTCAAATCCTTGGTTTAATTTGACACGGATTTAAACAAGTTTAAAATATGAAAATGAAAAGGTGGTAAGCAGGCATGGATCCTTCTTATATATATTAGTCACTCTAAAATGAAGCTTTTGGGAGGTTTTTGAAATTTCCATGTTTGAAACCCAAAACCACTTCTCTTCATGTTGTTGACTTCATAAGATAGAGTTTAGGGGTTAGGGGTATAGATACATGATTTGTCTTGTTTGAATATGTGTCTAGACCTTGTTTATCAACTTTAATGCTTACTATATGACATAAGAAACACTATGTGCTTTAATTTGGTTTTTAATTTTTTTAAATTTTGATGCACATTTTGAATCTTGGTCAAATCCTAGGTTTGACCGAGATTTGAACAAGTTTAAAACAAGAAAATAAAAGGTAAGCCCGCCAGACTGGATCCTTTCTTAGTCACTCTATAATGAAGCTTTTAGGGGGGTTGTTGAAAATGTAAGCATGTATCCTTCTTAGTACGTCACACCACAATGAAGCTTTTGGGAGGGTTTTTGAAATGTCCATGTTTGAAACCCAAAACGACTTCTCTTCGTGCTTGACTTCATAATTAAGACAAAGTTTAGGGTTAGGGGTAGATACATGATTTTTCTGGTTTGAATATGTCTAGACTTTGTTTATCAACTAGCTTGAGTGCTTACTATATGGCATATATAAGAAGCTAGGCTATGTGCTTTGGTTTTTCTTTTTTTTTTGAATTTTTATGCCCATTTGAATCTTGGTCAAATCCTAGGTACGTACGGTTTGACCAAGATTTGAACATGTTTAAAACATGAAAATAAAAGGTAAGCATGGATCCTTCTTAGTCACTCTAAAATGAAGCTTTTGGGAGGTTTTTGAAATTTCCATGTTTGAAACCCAAAACCACTTCTCTTCATGCTTGGCTTCGTAAGATAGAGTTTAGGGTTTGGGGTAGATACGTACATGATTTTTCTAAGTATTTTTACGCCCATTTGAATCTTCGTCAAATCCTAAGTTTGACCAAGATTTGAACAAGTTTAAAAACATGAAAATGAAAAGGGTAAGCCTGGATCCTTGTTTAGGGTTAGGGGGTAGATACATGATTTTTGTGGTTTGAATATGGCAGACCTTGTTTATCACCTTGATATATGACATAGGAAGACGGTGTGCTTTTGTTTTTCTTTTTTTTTTGAATTTTTATGCCCATTTGAATCTTGGTCAAGTCATAGGTTTGACCAAGATTTAAACATGTTTAAAACATGAAAATGAAAAGGTAAGCCTGGATCCTTCTTAGTCACTCCAAAATGTACCAATTGATAAATGAGTTAACTTGGCTTCATGGAAAAAATAATGTCATGTAAATGATTTAACTTGGCTTTCGTACCCTTGAATCCATAGGAAACTTTGTATAAATGTAGTAGTATAATAATCAACCGAGTTTTTACATCAACAGGTCTGTCACTTACGTGTGGTGCCCATGCGTGAGGTCCCACACTTCAGTGAGCACAAGTCACGTGCAATAGGTACGCAAACTCCCAGCCATTTTCTTTGTCAAGAGAAGACGCATCAGGATGCGTATTGGAAGTATGTGGGTCCTTCTGGATCCTTCGGTTGTCCCTCTCATAAAAAAAACAAATCTCTCTCATTCTCGGCCTCGCTCGACTCGCTCGCTCGCTCGCTCGCTCCTGCTCACTGACAAACCCTGCACAAAAGTCAACATCATCACCCGAAAAAGGGGAGACACCATAATTCTCTCCCTTCTTCTCTCCTTCCGAGTGATCCCTTCTTCCTCCGAGTTTCACTCGACGGGCAAACACACATGTGCTGCATAGTAATAATAAAAAAGTAGAAAAATCGACCTACGAATCTATGATTAAATAGGTTAAACTAGGGTTTTGCCCACTACTACAGATCAAGTTCAAAAATATCCAACTACTAGTTCGATTTTGGGCTACTAATATAAAATTAAAATAAGTTGAACTAGTATTCCTCTAAAAAATCATTTTGGTATGCATTGTTTGATACTTTTCATAGCTATAGTGCATCACAAATTTATGATTTCATGCTTTGCTTTGCCAATTTCGATTTTTTCTAACCACCTTCTCTTTGATTTCAAATTTAGGTCAAACTATCGATGCCTACTATGTGTTCTACTTGAATTGGATTCAGCGTGCGCACATGTTTTGCCATTGTTCTGGGCTTCCACACATCTTTGGGGCATCCAAGTATTTAAGTTACCTTGTTTTTTTGAATTGTAATTCATACCCTTCCTCCCAATTTTTATGCCCATTTGAATCTTGGTCAAATCCTAAGTTTGACCAAGATTTGAACAAGTTTAAAACATGAAAATGAAAAGGTAAGCCTGAATCCTAGCTTCTTAGTCACTCTAAAATGAGAAGATTTTGGGAGTTTTTTAAATTTTCATGTTTGAAACCCAAAACCACTTCTCTTCATGCTTGACTTCATAATACAGAGTTTAGGGTTAGGGGGTAGATACATGATTTGTCTAGTTTGTTGTTTAGACCTTGTTTATCAACTTGAATGCTTACTATATGACATAATAATACTATGTGCTTTGGTTTTCATTTTTTTGATTTTTTCTGAATTTTTATGCCCATTTGATCTTGGTCAAATCCTAGGCTTAACCAATATTTAAACAAGTTTAAAACATGAAAATGAAAAGGTAAGCCTGTATCCTTCTTAGTCACTCCAAAATGAAGCTTTTGGGAAGGTTTTTGAAATTTCCATGTTTGAAATCCAAAACGACTTCTCTTCGTGCTTGACTTCATAAGACAAAGTTTAGGGCTAGGGGTAGAAACATGATTTTTCTGGTTTGAATATGTCTAGACCTTGTTTACCAACTTGAGTGCTTACTATATGACATAAGAAGGCTATATGCTTTGGTTTTTCATTTTTTTGAAATTTTATGCCCATTTGAATCTTGATCAAATCCTAGGTACAGTTTGACCAAGATTTGAACAATTTTAAAACATGAAAATAAAAGGTAAGCCCGACCTGGATCCTTTAGTCACTCTAAAATGAAGCTTTGGGGGGTTCTTGAAATTTCCAAGTTTGAAACCCAAAACCACTTCTCTTCATGCTTGACTACATAAGACAGAGTTTAGGGTTAGGGGTAGATACATGATTTTTCTTGTTTGAATATATCTAGACCTTGTTTATATCAACTTTAATGCTAACTATATGACATAAGAAAACTATGTGCTTTGGTTTTTAATTTTTCTGATTTTTTTATTTTGATGCACATTTGAATCTTTGTCAAATCCTAGGTTTGACCAAGATTTAAACAAGTATAAAACATGAAAATGAAAAGGGGAAGCCTGTATCCTTCTTAGTCACTCTAAAATGAAGTTTTTGGGATGTTCTTGAAATTTTCATGTTTGAAACCCAAAACCACTTCTCTTCATGCTTGACTTCATAAGATAGAGTTTAGGGGCTAGGGGATAGATACATGATTTGCCTAGGTTTGAATATGCATGTCCAAACCTTGTTTATCAACTTGAATGCTTACTATATGACATAAGAAGACTATATGCTTTTGTTTTTCATTTTTCTGATTTTTTTTAAATTTTATGCCCATTTGAATCTTTTGGTCAAATCCTTGGTTTAATTTGACACGGATTTAAACAAGTTTAAAATATGAAAATGAAAAGGTGGTAAGCAGGCATGGATCCTTCTTATATATATTAGTCACTCTAAAATGAAGCTTTTGGGAGGTTTTTGAAATTTCCATGTTTGAAACCCAAAACCACTTCTCTTCATGTTGTTGACTTCATAAGATAGAGTTTAGGGGTTAGGGGTATAGATACATGATTTGTCTTGTTTGAATATGTGTCTAGACCTTGTTTATCAACTTTAATGCTTACTATATGACATAAGAACACTATGTGCTTTAATTTGGTTTTTAATTTTTTTAAATTTTGATGCACATTTTGAATCTTGGTCAAATCCTAGGTTTGACCGAGATTTGAACAAGTTTAAAACAAGAAAATAAAAGGTAAGCCCGCCAGACTGGATCCTTTCTTAGTCACTCTATAATGAAGCTTTTAGGGGGGTTGTTGAAAATGTAAGCATGTATCCTTCTTAGTACGTCACACCACAATGAAGCTTTTGGGAGGGTTTTTGAAATGTCCATGTTTGAAACCCAAAACGACTTCTCTTCGTGCTTGACTTCATAATTAAGACAAAGTTTAGGGTTAGGGGTAGATACATGATTTTTCTGGTTTGAATATGTCTAGACTTTGTTTATCAACTAGCTTGAGTGCTTACTATATGGCATATATAAGAAGCTAGGCTATGTGCTTTGGTTTTTTTTTTTTTGAATTTTTATGCCCATTTGAATCTTGGTCAAATCCTAGGTACGTACGGTTTGACCAAGATTTGAACATGTTTAAAACATGAAAATAAAAGGTAAGCATGGATCCTTCTTAGTCACTCTAAAATGAAGCTTTTGGGAGGTTTTTGAAATTTCCATGTTTGAAACCCAAAACCACTTCTCTTCATGCTTGGCTTCGTAAGATAGAGTTTAGGGTTTGGGGTAGATACGTACATGATTTTTCTAAGTATTTTTACGCCCATTTGAATCTTCGTCAAATCCTAAGTTTGACCAAGATTTGAACAAGTTTAAAAACATGAAAATGAAAAGGGTAAGCCTGGATCCTTGTTTAGGGTTAGGGGGTAGATACATGATTTTTGTGGTTTGAATATGGCAGACCTTGTTTATCACCTTGATATATGACATAGGAAGACGGTGTGCTTTTGTTTTTTTTTTTTTTGATTTTTTCTGATTTTTTATGCCCATTTGAATCTTGGTCAAGTCATAGGTTTGACCAAGATTTAAACATGTTTAAAACATGAAAATGAAAAAGTAAGCCTGGATCCTTCTTAGTCA
The DNA here is from genome assembly GCA_030979885.1 of Lolium multiflorum. NCBI lineage: Eukaryota > Viridiplantae > Streptophyta > Magnoliopsida > Poales > Poaceae > Lolium > Lolium multiflorum. The sequence continues at coordinate 258,711,380 of CM061750.1, read as the reverse complement.
CTCCAAAATGTACCAATTGATAAATGAGTTAACTTGGCTTCATGGAAAAAAATAATGTCATGTAAATGATTTAACTTGGCTTTCGTACCCTTGAATCCATAGGAAACTTTGTATAAATGTAGTAGTATAATAATCAACCGAGTTTTTACATCAACAGGTCTGTCACTTACGTGTGGTGCCCATGCGTGAGGTCCCACACTTCAGTGAGCACAAGTCACGTGCAATAGGTACGCAAACTCCCAGCCATTTTCTTTGTCAAGAGAAGACGCATCAGGATGCGTATTGGAAGTATGTGGGTCCTTCTGGATCCTTCGGTTGTCCCTCTCACAAAAAAAAACAAATCTCTCTCATTCTCGGCCTCGCTCGACTCGCTCGCTCGCTCGCTCCTGCTCACTGACAAACCCTGCACAAAAGTCAACATCATCACCCGAAAAAGGGGAGACACCATAATTCTCTCCCTTCTTCTCTCCTTCCGAGTGATCCCTTCTTCCTCCGAGTTTCACTCGACGGGCAAACACACATGTGCTGCATAGTAATAATAAAAAAGTAGAAAAATCGACCTACGAATCTATGATTAAATAGGTTAAACTAGGGTTTTGCCCACTACTACAGATCAAGTTCAAAAATATCCAACTACTAGTTCGATTTTGGGCTACTAATATAAAATTAAAATAAGTTGAACTAGTATTCCTCTAAAAAATCATTTTGGTATGCATTGTTTGATACTTTTCATAGCTATAGTGCATCACAAATTTATGATTTCATGCTTTGCTTTGCCAATTTCGATTTTTTCTAACCACCTTCTCTTTGATTTCAAATTTAGGTCAAACTATCGATGCCTACTATGTGTTCTACTTGAATTGGATTCAGCGTGCGCACATGTTTTGCCATTGTTCTGGGCTTCCACACATCTTTGGGGCATCCAAGTATTTAAGTTACCTTGTTTTTTTGAATTGTAATTCATACCCTTCCTCCCAATTTTTATGCCCATTTGAATCTTGGTCAAATCCTAAGTTTGACCAAGATTTGAACAAGTTTAAAACATGAAAATGAAAAGGTAAGCCTGAATCCTAGCTTCTTAGTCACTCTAGAATGAGAAGATTTTGGGAGTTTTTGAAATTTTCATGTTTGAAAGCCAAAACCACTTCTCTTCATGCTTGACTTCATAGACAGAGTTTAGGGTTAGGGGGTAGATACATGATTTGTCTAGTTTGTTGTTTAGACCTTGTTTATCAACTTGAATGCTTACTATATGACATAATAATACTATGTGCTTTGGTTTTCATTTTTTTGATTTTTTCTGAATTTTTATGCCCATTTGATCTTGGTCAAATCCTAGGCTTAACCAATATTTAAACAAGTTTAAAACATGAAAATGAAAAGGTAAGCCTGTATCCTTCTTAGTCACTCCAAAATGAAGCTTTTGGGAAGGTTTTTGAAATTTCCATGTTTGAAATCCAAAACGACATCTCTTCGTGCTTGACTTCATAAGACAAAGTTTAGGGCTAGGGGTAGAAACATGATTTTTCTGGTTTGAATATGTCTAGACCTTGTTTACCAACTTGAGTGCTTACTATATGACATAAGAAGGCTATATGCTTTGGTTTTTCATTTTTTTTGAAATTTTATGCCCATTTGAATCTTGATCAAATCCTAGGTACGGTTTGACCAAGATTTGAACAATTTTAAAACATGAAAATAAAAGGTAAGCCCGACCTGGATCCTTTAGTCACTCTAAAATGAAGCTTTTGGGGGTTCTTGAAATTTCCAAGTTTGAAACCCAAAACCACTTCTCTTCATGCTTGACTACATAAGACAGAGTTTAGGGTTAGGGGTAGATACATGATTTTTCTTGTTTGAATATATCTAGACCTTGTTTATATCAACTTTAATGCTAACTATATGACATAAGAAAACTATGTGCTTTGGTTTTTAATTTTTCTGATTTTTTATTTTGATGCACATTTGAATCTTTGTCAAATCCTAGGTTTGACCAAGATTTAAACAAGTATAAAACATGAAAATGAAAAGGGGAAGCCTGTATCCTTCTTAGTCACTCTAAAATGAAGTTTTTGGGATGTTCTTGAAATTTTCATGTTTGAAACCCAAAACCACTTCTCTTCATGCTTGACTTCATAAGATAGAGTTTAGGGGCTAGGGGATAGATACATGATTTGCCTAGGTTTGAATATGCATGTCCAAACCTTGTTTATCAACTTGAATGCTTACTATATGACATAAGAAGACTATATGCTTTTGTTTTTCATTTTTCTGATTTTTTTAAATTTTATGCCCATTTGAATCTTTTGGTCAAATCCTTGGTTTAATTTGACACGGATTTAAACAAGTTTAAAATATGAAAATGAAAAGGTGGTAAGCAGGCATGGATCCTTCTTATATATATTAGTCACTCTAAAATGAAGCTTTTGGGAGGTTTTTGAAATTTCCATGTTTGAAACCCAAAACCACTTCTCTTCATGTTGTTGACTTCATAAGATAGAGTTTAGGGGTTAGGGGTATAGATACATGATTTGTCTTGTTTGAATATGTGTCTAGACCTTGTTTATCAACTTTAATGCTTACTATATGACATAAGAACACTATGTGCTTTAATTTGGTTTTTAATTTTTTTAAATTTTGATGCACATTTTGAATCTTGGTCAAATCCTAGGTTTGACCGAGATTTGAACAAGTTTAAAACAAGAAAATAAAAGGTAAGCCCGCCAGACTGGATCCTTTCTTAGTCACTCTATAATGAAGCTTTTAGGGGGGTTGTTGAAAATGTAAGCATGTATCCTTCTTAGTACGTCACACCACAATGAAGCTTTTGGGAGGGTTTTTGAAATGTCCATGTTTGAAACCCAAAACGACTTCTCTTCGTGCTTGACTTCATAATTAAGACAAAGTTTAGGGTTAGGGGTAGATACATGATTTTTCTGGTTTGAATATGTCTAGACTTTGTTTATCAACTAGCTTGAGTGCTTACTATATGGCATATATAAGAAGCTAGGCTATGTGCTTTGGTTTTTCTTTTTTTTTTTTTTTTTATGCCCATTTGAATCTTGGTCAAATCCTAGGTACGTACGGTTTGACCAAGATTTGAACATGTTTAAAACATGAAAATAAAAGGTAAGCATGGATCCTTCTTAGTCACTCTAAAATGAAGCTTTTGGGAGGTTTTTGAAATTTCCATGTTTGAAACCCAAAACCACTTCTCTTCATGCTTGGCTTCGTAAGATAGAGTTTAGGGTTTGGGGTAGATACGTACATGATTTTTCTAAGTATTTTTACGCCCATTTGAATCTTCGTCAAATCCTAAGTTTGACCAAGATTTGAACAAGTTTAAAAACATGAAAATGAAAAGGGTAAGCCTGGATCCTTGTTTAGGGTTAGGGGGTAGATACATGATTTTTGTGGTTTGAATATGGCAGACCTTGTTTATCACCTTGATATATGACATAGGAAGACGGTGTGCTTTTGTTTTTCTTTTTTTTTGAATTTTTATGCCCATTTGAATCTTGGTCAAGTCATAGGTTTGACCAAGATTTAAACATGTTTAAAACATGAAAATGAAAAAGTAAGCCTGGATCCTTCTTAGTCACTCCAAAATGTACCAATTGATAAATGAGTTAACTTGGCTTCATGGAAAAAATAATGTCATGTAAATGATTTAACTTGGCTTTCGTACCCTTGAATCCATAGGAAACTTTGTATAAATGTAGTAGTATAATAATCAACCGAGTTTTTACATCAACAGGTCTGTCACTTACGTGTGGTGCCCATGCGTGAGGTCCCACACTTCAGTGAGCACAAGTCACGTGCAATAGGTACGCAAACTCCCAGCCATTTTCTTTGTCAAGAGAAGACGCATCAGGATGCGTATTGGAAGTATGTGGGTCCTTCTGGATCCTTCGGTTGTCCCTCTCACAAAAAAACAAATCTCTCTCATTCTCGGCCTCGCTCCACTCGCTCGCTCGCTCGCTCGCTCCTGCTCACTGACAAACCCTGCACAAAAGTCAACATCATCACCCGAAAAAGGGGAGACACCATAATTCTCTCCCTTCTTCTCTCCTTCCGAGTGATCCCTTCTTCCTCCGAGTTTCACTCGACGGGCAAACACACATGTGCTGCATAGTAATAATAAAAAAGTAGAAAAATCGACCTACGAATCTATGATTAAATAGGTTAAACTAGGGTTTTGCCCACTACTACAGATCAAGTTCAAAAATATCCAACTACTAGTTCGATTTTGGGCTACTAATATAAAATTAAAATAAGTTGAACTAGTATTCCTCTAAAAAATCATTTTGGTATGCATTGTTTGATACTTTTCATAGCTATAGTGCATCACAAATTTATGATTTCATGCTTTGCTTTGCCAATTTCGATTTTTTCTAACCACCTTCTCTTTGATTTCAAATTTAGGTCAAACTATCGATGCCTACTATGTGTTCTACTTGAATTGGATTCAGCGTGCGCACATGTTTTGCCATTGTTCTGGGCTTCCACACATCTTTGGGGCATCCAAGTATTTAAGTTACCTTGTTTTTTTGAATTGTAATTCATACCCTTCCTCCCAATTTTTATGCCCATTTGAATCTTGGTCAAATCCTAAGTTTGACCAAGATTTGAACAAGTTTAAAACATGAAAATGAAAAGGTAAGCCTGAATCTAGCTTCTTAGTCACTCTAGAATGAGAAGATTTTGGGAGTTTTTTGAAATTTTCATGTTTGAAACCCAAAACCACTTCTCTTCATGCTTGACTTCATAATACAGAGTTTAGGGTTAGGGGTAGATACATGATTTGTCTAGTTTGTTGTTTAGACCTTGTTTATCAACTTGAATGCTTACTATATGACATAATAATACTATGTGCTTTGGTTTTCATTTTTTTGATTTTTTCTGAATTTTTATGCCCATTTGATCTTGGTCAAATCCTAGGCTTAACCAATATTTAAACAAGTTTAAAACATGAAAATGAAAAGGTAAGCCTGTATCCTTCTTAGTCACTCCAAAATGAAGCTTTTGGGAAGGTTTTTGAAATTTCCATGTTTGAAATCCAAAACGACTTCTCTTCGTGCTTGACTTCATAAGACAAAGTTTAGGGCTAGGGGTAGAAACATGATTTTTCTGGTTTGAATATGTCTAGACCTTGTTTACCAACTTGAGTGCTTACTATATGACATAAGAAGGCTATATGCTTTGGTTTTTCATTTTTTTTGAAATTTTATGCCCATTTGAATCTTGATCAAATCCTAGGTACAGTTTGACCAAGATTTGAACAATTTTAAAACATGAAAATAAAAGGTAAGCCCGACCTGGATCCTTTAGTCACTCTAAAATGAAGCTTTTGGGGGTTCTTGAAATTTCCAAGTTTGAAACCCAAAACCACTTCTCTTCATGCTTGACTACATAAGACAGAGTTTAGGGTTAGGGGTAGATACATGATTTTTCTTGTTTGAATATATCTAGACCTTGTTTATATCAACTTTAATGCTAACTATATGACATAAGAAAACTATGTGCTTTGGTTTTTAATTTTTCTGATTTTTTTATTTTGATGCACATTTGAATCTTTGTCAAATCCTAGGTTTGACCAAGATTTAAACAAGTATAAAACATGAAAATGAAAAGGGGAAGCCTGTATCCTTCTTAGTCACTCTAAAATGAAGTTTTTGGGATGTTCTTGAAATTTTCATGTTTGAAACCCAAAACCACTTCTCTTCATGCTTGACTTCATAAGATAGAGTTTAGGGGCTAGGGGATAGATACATGATTTGCCTAGGTTTGAATATGCATGTCCAAACCTTGTTTATCAACTTGAATGCTTACTATATGACATAAGAAGACTATATGCTTTTGTTTTTCATTTTTCTGATTTTTTTTAAATTTTATGCCCATTTGAATCTTTTGGTCAAATCCTTGGTTTAATTTGACACGGATTTAAACAAGTTTAAAATATGAAAATGAAAAGGTGGTAAGCAGGCATGGATCCTTCTTATATATATTAGTCACTCTAAAATGAAGCTTTTGGGAGGTTTTTGAAATTTCCATGTTTGAAACCCAAAACCACTTCTCTTCATGTTGTTGACTTCATAAGATAGAGTTTAGGGGTTAGGGGTATAGATACATGATTTGTCTTGTTTGAATATGTGTCTAGACCTTGTTTATCAACTTTAATGCTTACTATATGACATAAGAACACTATGTGCTTTAATTTGGTTTTTAATTTTTTAAATTTTGATGCACATTTTGAATCTTGGTCAAATCCTAGGTTTGACCGAGATTTGAACAAGTTTAAAACAAGAAAATAAAAGGTAAGCCCGCCAGACTGGATCCTTTCTTAGTCACTCTATAATGAAGCTTTTAGGGGGGTTGTTGAAAATGTAAGCATGTATCCTTCTTAGTACGTCACACCACAATGAAGCTTTTGGGAGGGTTTTTGAAATGTCCATGTTTGAAACCCAAAACGACTTCTCTTCGTGCTTGACTTCATAATTAAGACAAAGTTTAGGGTTAGGGGTAGATACATGATTTTTCTGGTTTGAATATGTCTAGACTTTGTTTATCAACTAGCTTGAGTGCTTACTATATGGCATATATAAGAAGCTAGGCTATGTGCTTTGGTTTTTCTTTTTTTTGAATTTTTATGCCCATTTGAATCTTGGTCAAATCCTAGGTACGTACGGTTTGACCAAGATTTGAACATGTTTAAAACATGAAAATAAAAGGTAAGCATGGATCCTTCTTAGTCACTCTAAAATGAAGCTTTTGGGAGGTTTTTGAAATTTCCATGTTTGAAACCCAAAACCACTTCTCTTCATGCTTGGCTTCGTAAGATAGAGTTTAGGGTTTGGGGTAGATACGTACATGATTTTTCTAAGTATTTTTACGCCCATTTGAATCTTCGTCAAATCCTAAGTTTGACCAAGATTTGAACAAGTTTAAAAACATGAAAATGAAAAGGGTAAGCCTGGATCCTTGTTTAGGGTTAGGGGGTAGATACATGATTTTTGTGGTTTGAATATGGCAGACCTTGTTTATCACCTTGATATATGACATAGGAAGACGGTGTGCTTTTGTTTTTCTTTTTTTTGAATTTTTATGCCCATTTGAATCTTGGTCAAGTCATAGGTTTGACCAAGATTTAAACATGTTTAAAACATGAAAATGAAAAAGTAAGCCTGGATCCTTCTTAGTCACTCCAAAATGTACCAATTGATAAATGAGTTAACTTGGCTTCATGGAAAAAATAATGTCATGTAAATGATTTAACTTGGCTTTCGTACCCTTGAATCCATAGGAAACTTTGTATAAATGTAGTAGTATAATAATCAACCGAGTTTTTACATCAACAGGTCTGTCACTTACGTGTGGTGCCCATGCGTGAGGTCCCACACTTCAGTGAGCACAAGTCACGTGCAATAGGTACGCAAACTCCCAGCCATTTTCTTTGTCAAGAGAAGACGCATCAGGATGCGTATTGGAAGTATGTGGGTCCTTCTGGATCCTTCGGTTGTCCCTCTCACAAAAAAACAAATCTCTCTCATTCTCGGCCTCGCTCGACGCGCTCGCTCGCTCGCTCGCTCCTGCTCACTGACAAACCCTGCACAAAAGTCAACATCATCACCCGAAAAAGGGGAGACACCATAATTCTCTCCCTTCTTCTCTCCTTCCGAGTGATCCCTTCTTCCTCCGAGTTTCACTCGACGGGCAAACACACATGTGCTGCATAGTAATAATAAAAAAGTAGAAAAATCGACCTACGAATCTATGATTAAATAGGTTAAACTAGGGTTTTGCCCACTACTACAGATCAAGTTCAAAAATATCCAACTACTAGTTCGATTTTGGGCTACTAATATAAAATTAAAATAAGTTGAACTAGTATTCCTCTAAAAAATCATTTTGGTATGCATTGTTTGATACTTTTCATAGCTATAGTGCATCACAAATTTATGATTTCATGCTTTGCTTTGCCAATTTCGATTTTTTCTAACCACCTTCTCTTTGATTTCAAATTTAGGTCAAACTATCGATGCCTACTATGTGTTCTACTTGAATTGGATTCAGCGTGCGCACATGTTTTGCCATTGTTCTAGGCTTCCACACATCTTTGGGGCATCCAAGTATTTAAGTTACCTTGTTTTTTTGAATTGTAATTCATACCCTTCCTCCCAATTTTTATGCCCATTTGAATCTTGGTCAAATCCTAAGTTTGACCAAGATTTGAACAAGTTTAAAACATGAAAATGAAAAGGTAAGCCTGAATCCTAGCTTCTTAGTCACTCTAGAATGAGAAGATTTTGGGAGTTTTTTGAAATTTTCATGTTTGAAACCCAAAACCACTTCTCTTCATGCTTGACTTCATAATACAGAGTTTAGGGTTAGGGGGTAGATACATGATTTGTCTAGTTTGTTGTTTAGACCTTGTTTATCAACTTGAATGCTTACTATATGACATAATAATACTATGTGCTTTGGTTTTCATTTTTTTTTTTTTCTGAATTTTTATGCCCATTTGATCTTGGTCAAATCCTAGGCTTAACCAATATTTAAACAAGTTTAAAACATGAAAATGAAAAGGTAAGCCTGTATCCTTCTTAGTCACTCCAAAATGAAGCTTTTGGGAAGGTTTTTGAAATTTCCATGTTTGAAATCCAAAACGACTTCTCTTCGTGCTTGACTTCATAAGACAAAGTTTAGGGCTAGGGGTAGAAACATGATTTTTCTGGTTTGAATATGTCTAGACCTTGTTTACCAACTTGAGTGCTTACTATATGACATAAGAAGGCTATATGCTTTGGTTTTTCATTTTTTTTTGAAATTTTATGCCCATTTGAATCTTGATCAAATCCTAGGTACAGTTTGACCAAGATTTGAACAATTTTAAAACATGAAAATAAAAGGTAAGCCCGACCTGGATCCTTTAGTCACTCTAAAATGAAGCTTTTGGGGGTTCTTGAAATTTCCAAGTTTGAAACCCAAAACCACTTCTCTTCATGCTTGACTACATAAGACAGAGTTTAGGGTTAGGGGTAGATACATGATTTTTCTTGTTTGAATATATCTAGACCTTGTTTATATCAACTTTAATGCTAACTATATGACATAAGAAAACTATGTGCTTTGGTTTTTAATTTTTCTGATTTTTTTATTTTGATAGATGCACATTTGAATCTTTGTCAAATCCTAGGTTTGACCAAGATTTAAACAAGTATAAAACATGAAAATGAAAAGGGGAAGCCTGTATCCTTTCTTAGTCACTCTAAAATGAAGTTTTTGGGATGTTCTTGAAATTTTCATGTTTGAAACCCAAAACCACTTCTCTTCATGCTTGACTTCATAAGATAGAGTTTAGGGGCTAGGGGATAGATACATGATTTGCCTAGGTTTGAATATGCATGTCCAAACCTTGTTTATCAACTTGAATGCTTACTATATGACATAAGAAGACTATATGCTTTTGTTTTTCATTTTTCTGATTTTTTTTAAAATTTTATGCCCATTTGAATCTTTTGGTCAAATCCTTGGTTTAATTTGACACGGATTTAAACAAGTTTAAAATATGAAAATGAAAAGGTGGTAAGCAGGCATGGATCCTTCTTATATATATTAGTCACTCTAAAATGAAGCTTTTGGGAGGTTTTTGAAATTTCCATGTTTGAAACCCAAAACCACTTCTCTTCATGTTGTTGACTTCATAAGATAGAGTTTAGGGGTTAGGGGTATAGATACATGATTTGTCTTGTTTGAATATGTGTCTAGACCTTGTTTATCAACTTTAATGCTTACTATATGACATAAGAACACTATGTGCTTTAATTTGGTTTTTAATTTTTTTAAATTTTGATGCACATTTTGAATCTTGGTCAAATCCTAGGTTTGACCGAGATTTGAACAAGTTTAAAACAAGAAAATAAAAGGTAAGCCCGCCAGACTGGATCCTTTCTTAGTCACTCTATAATGAAGCTTTTAGGGGGGTTGTTGAAAATGTAAGCATGTATCCTTCTTAGTACGTCACACCACAATGAAGCTTTTGGGAGGGTTTTTGAAATGTCCATGTTTGAAACCCAAAACGACTTCTCTTCGTGCTTGACTTCATAATTAAGACAAAGTTTAGGGTTAGGGGTAGAGATACATGCATGATTTTTCTGGTTTGAATATGTCTAGACTTTGTTTATCAACTTGAGTGCTTACTATATCAAGTTGTGTCTGAGTCGAGTCAATGTTGAGTCGTTGAGTCACCTAGTATTATTATTATGGTGGTGTATTTGTGTTCATGTACTTGTTTCAGACAGGTATTGCTGTTTTGGTGAAGGAGACATGCATCATCCATTTTTGGTGGGGTTAATTGGTTCTAGGGTTAATTGGTTCTATGCCACTCCTGAATTCACAAGTTGTGTTTATGCCATTCCAAAAACTGAAGTTGTGTTTATGCCACTCTCAATTCTCAATACCCCCTTCTATGCCATTTTCAACAATACAACATGAAAACGGTTCAATAAATAGTCGTATTTCAGTTTATACTTTCGTATTGACCAAAATAAACCTGTGCTCAGGTTTGGAGCGACTTTTGGGTGTTTCGGGCACACAAGAAATCCAAAATTTTCAAATTCTGGCAAAAATTAGAACTTCTCAGAAAATCTATTTTTTTATAGGAAATCAAAAACACTGAAACGAGTATACTATTTTAATTTGAGCCATTTATGTGCAGATTTGCATAAAAAGGCTGACATTTTCTGTTCTGTCTAGAAATTGGTAAAATTTTGTCCAAAAAATCAAACTTCTTCGAAAAATCTGATAATTTTACAGAATGTCAAGAACACTAATATGAGTCATCCAAGTATTTAAGTTACCTTGTTTTTTTTGAATTGTAATTCATACCCTTCCTCCCAATTTTTATGCCCATTTGAATCTTGGTCAAATCCTAAGTTTGACCAAGATTTGAACAAGTTTAAAACATGAAAATGAAAAGGTGAGCCTGAATCCTTCTTAGTCACTCTAAAATGAGAAGCTTTTGGGAGTTTTTTGAAATTTCCATGTTTGAAACCCAAAACCACTTCTCTTCATGCTTGACTTCATAAGACAAAGTTTAGGGTTAGGGGGTAGATACATGATTTGTCTGGTTTGTTGTTTAGACCTTGTTTATCAACTTGAATGCTTACTATATGACATAATAATACTATGTGCTTTGATTTTCATCTTTTTGATTTTTTCTGAATTTTTATGCCCATTTGATCTTGGTCAAATCCTAGGTTTAACCAATATTTAAACAAGTTTATAACATGAAAATGAAAAGGTAAGCCTGCATCCTTCTTAGCGCATCCACAATGTTGCTATTGCCAAATCTGATACGATGGTGAATTTGGCTTTGGTGTGAAATATAGCAATAGCTCCACAATGTAGTGGTTCCAAATATTTATAACGTGGGTCCCGCCATCAAGCTAAAACAACACATAAAGCCAATATGGAACTACTCTCACAATGTAGGGAACTAGTTCCAAATGCCAAAAGTGTTTTGGGTGATTTGTCATTCAAAAATTTGGTATCATTCGGATCGGAGGAAGTATAGTTGGAGATGAATGGCCCACCAAGTCTCTGCCTTGAAGTTTGCTCTTTGACCAGTATTACTACTCGCGAGGTGCCGAGGAGACGGGGAGGCCAAATTTAAGGACTAACCTTTGCTCTTGCCGTCTTCCTCAGTTCACCACTTTGTTTACCTCTTGGAATACTACTTCGCCACCATGACCGGGAGCAAGTCTCGCCACAGAAGGGCTCGTGCGGCTGCGGCGAAGCTGAGGGAATCCCAGCAATGGCGTCCCTGTGCTGCTGTCGAGGTGCCTTCTGCGCAAGAGTCTTCAAGGGCGTCGCAGCCCGCGACTGCTACCTTCAGGCGATCCTCCGTTCTTGCGCATCTTTCTATGTCTTTCACAACTTATCATCCCCTCCTTTTCTTACCTTCTCTCAATCGTATATTCAGGTCGGGCGGCCTTAGTTTTCCCGCAGCCCTCCTGCCTGCGGAAACATCTTCCACGGAGCCAAGTTCTCAAAGCAGCGAGGTATAGACATTCGTGCAAATTGGGATTCCCATTTTCTCTTTCTTGGTACTTCTCTGGGTACACTTCTGATTTTGTGCTCCATCCCCATCTGATAGAAGCCCCGCTACGAGATCGGGCCCATTTTAGAAATGGTTATGGGCGATTTCTGCGTCGAGACGGCGGACAGAAGCGCCCTCGCCGATGAGTGCATGAGACTTTATTCTGAGCTCGCCACTGAGAAGATCCGGATTCGCATTCTCGACGATATCGCCATGAAATCGTTCACTGCGAGTAATGAGATCCAGCGGCGGAGCCTCGGCCAGGCGGAGACCATGGACAAACTCGCCGGACTGATCCTGAACCTCACGGTTAGGACGGACAAACTAGAGGCCGAGCTGTCACAGGAGAAGGCTCTCAACTCCGAGCTGAAGCGTCAAGCAGGCTCAAGGTAGATCTTGACCAGGTCACTGTGTACCACTAGCTGCAATCCTTGATGACTGTTGTGTCACCTGGCTTCCGAGTTTCTGAAGGTTAATTTTCGAAATTTTGTTCGTAAAATTGGCCTGTGGAAATGTAAACAAACTAGTACTCTTACTTTATTATATTAGTACTTGTGTCAATGTAGTAGTTGTGTCTGAGTCGAGTCAATGTTGAGTCGTTGAGTCACCTAGTATCTATAATATCTAAATAGGAGCAACCCACTAAGTTGAATTCTCTCAACATGCAAGCATGCCACCTCATCGGTCCCACAATATCACACAACTCATGTCCATGTCATTCCATGCATACAGCAATCAGATGATATCACTTATTATGTTTTCTTTGATTTTCCAAAGTCTGTGCCGCAGCATTCGGCAGCCATATCGTCTTCTCAGTAGCACTTTACTTTTTGTCTCCCGACTCTCCGCATTGGAAATTGGAAACGAGCCGTCCACAGAATTAATCAGTAAGGTAGGCTACCAGGCGGAATTAATCACTGAGGTAGGCCATCAGGCGGCCACATCTCACTCTGCACCTACTTCCATGCATAAATACTCGGCTTCCCTTTGCAAAGATTCATCCTTCATCTGTGTGGTGCAACCTCAATCAGCCCCCGCTGATATCACGTCCTCCTCCCATAGTCCCATTCAACACTACTCCACTCGCGGTTATGCGCCCCTGTCAGTGCGATCAAGGTAACTACTCCCACGTGTGTAGTTCCCATCTGGCCAATCGTCTATCACCGTGTTGTGTTTCTGTTTTGGCTTTCTTTGGTGGAGCAAGTGCCGGCACGGCAGCACCCTGTGCCTTCCCGTCTTCAGTTGGGCCTGGCAAGATCACGGCTTGCCATTGTAGTAGCAACGTCGCTAATTTGTTTCAAAGTAAGAAAGCAAGATTTGCTAAACTAGCTAGCTCCAAGCAGAGCCACGCCTGCCAAGTCCATTGAGTTTTTGTCAATTCTATTTCGTACATTGTATATTGTGTTGTCGTTTTTACTGTGGAGAGCGACCAAATGGTGCAGGTGCGCGCAACATTTGGTCAACTGGTTATATGCAGCCATGAGGCTGGTATGAAAATCTCAGTTTTTTTTCTGAGATATGTAATACAAGTACATACTTTTTATCTATACTTTAACATGAAAATTTTATCTGTTATTCTAAGTTTCAGAAGTACCTTTTCAACCCATAAAAGAATTATATACACCTATTTTGCACATCTTTTTTTCCTCAAAAGGACCTGTTTTGCACAGCTGATGCATATAAACATGGGCATCTGCCATAATTTTTATTTATTTATTGTGCACAATATTTACATTATATGTGTAAATCGTCTGATCATTTAATAAATTAATCATGTTGTTTCAAAGTATATTGAATGAAACATTTATGCATCACTTAATGTGTTGGGATATTGTCATTGCAAAAATATAATGAGCCTTCTATCAAACTTAGAACATTTTTAACCATCAAGTTCAATTTAATTCCCGCAGCAACGTCGCGGCTAATCATCTAGTTATTATTATGGTGGTGTACTTCTGTTCATGTACTTGTTTCAGACAGGTATTGCTGTTTTGGTGAAGGAGACATGCATCACCCATTTTTTGTGGGGTTAATTGGTTCTAGGATTAATTGGTTCTATGCCACTCCTCAGTTCACAAGTTGTGTTTATGCCATTCCAAAAACTGAAGTTGTGTTTATGCCACTCTCAATTCTCAATACCCCCTTCTATGCCATTTTCAACAATACAACATGAAAAAGGTTCAATAAATAGTCGTATTTCAGTTTATACTTTCGTATTGAACAAAATAATCCTGTGTTCAGATTTGGAGCGACTTTTGGGTGTTTTGGGCACACAAGAAATCCAAAATTTTCAAATTCTGGCAAAAATTAGAACTTCTCAGGAAAATCTATTTTTTTATAGGAAATCAAAAACACTGAAACGAGTATACTGTTTTAATTTGAGCCATTTATGTGCAGATTTGCATAAAAAGACTGACATTTTCCCTAAACTTTGTATATTATGAAGTCAAGCATGAAGAGAAGTGGTTTTGGGTTTCAAACATCCTTTTCATTTTCTTGTCTTAAACTTGTTTAAATCTTGGTCAAACCTAAGATTTGACCAAAAGATTCAAACAGGCATAAAATTCAAAAAAATCAGAAAAATGAAAAAACAAAAGCATATAGTCTTCTTATGTCATATAGTAAGCATTCAAGTTGATAAACAAGGTCTAGACATATTCAAACCAGAAAAATCATGTATATATCTACCCCTAACCCTAAACTCTGTCTTATGAAGAGAAGTGGTTTTGGGTTTCAAACATGGAAATTTGAAGAACCTCCCAAAAGCTTCATTTTAGATTGTGACTAAGAAGGATCCAGGCTTACCTTTTCACTTTCATGTTCTAAACTTGTTTAAATCCTAGTCAAACCTAGGATTTCACAAAGATTCAAATATATGGGTATAAAATACAAAAAAATAGAAAAATGAAAAACGAAAGCACATAGTCTTCTTATGTCATATAGTAAGCATTAAAGTTGATAAACAAGGTCTAGACATATTCAAACTAGACAAATCATGTATCTCCCCCTAACCCCTAAACTTTGTATTATGAAGTCAAGCATGAAGAGAAGTGGTTTTGGGTTTCAAACATGGAAATTTCAAAAACCTCTTAAAAATTCATTTTAGAGTGACTAAGAAGGATGCAAGCTTCCCTTTTCATTTTCATGTCTTAAACTTGTTTAAATCTGGGTCAAACCTAAGATTTGACCAAAAGATTCAAACGGGCATAAAATTCAAAAAAAATCAGAAAAATGAAAAACAAAAGCATATAGTCTTCTTGTGTCATATAGTAAGCATTCAAGTTGATAAACAAGGTCTAGACATATTCAAACCAGAAAATCATGTATATATCTACCCCTAACCCTAAACTCTTATGAAGTCAATCATGAAGAGAAGTGGTTTTGGGTTTCAAACATGGATATTTCAAGAACCTCCCAAAAGCTTCATTTTAGAGTGTGACTAAGAAGGATCCAGGCTTACCTTTTTCATTTTCATGTACTAAACTTGTTTAAATCCTGGTCAAACCTAGGATTTCACAAAGATTCAAATATATGTGTATAAAATATAAAAAATAGAAAAATGAAAACCAAAGCACATAGTCTACTTATGTCACATAGTAAGCATTCAAGTTGATAAACAAGGTCTAGACATATTCAAACCAGAAAAATCATGTATATATCTACCCCTAACCCTAAACTCTGTCTTATGAAGTTAATCATGAAGAGAAGTGGTTTTGGGTTTCAAACATTGGAATTCCAAGAACCTCCCAAAAGCTTCATTTTAGAGTGTGACTAAGAAGGATCCAAGCTTACCTTTTCATTTTCATGTTCTAAACTTGTTTAAATCCTGGTCAAAACTAGGATTTCACAAAGATTCAAATATATGGGTATAAAATTCAAAAAAATAGAAAAATGAAAAACCAAAGCACATAGTCTTCTTATGTCATATAGTAAGCATTAAAGTTGATAAACAAGGTCTAGACATATTCAACCTAGACAAATCATGTATCTACCCCCTAACCCCTAAACTCTGTCTTATGAAGTCCAACATGAAGAGAAGTGGTTTTGGGTTTCAAACATGGAAATTTCAAAAACCTCTTACAAAATTCAGTTTAGAGTGACTAATTAAGAAGGATGCATTCTCCCCTTTTCATTTTCATGTCTTAAACTTGTTTAAATCTTGGTCAAACCTAAGATTTGACCAAAAGATTCAAACGGGCATAAAAAAATCAGAAAAATGAAAACCAAAGCACATAATTTTCTTATGTCATATAGTAAGCATTCAAGTTGATAAACAAGGTCTAGACATATTCAAACCAGAAAATCATGTATATATCTACCCCTAACCCTAAACTCTGTCTTATGAAGTCAATCATGAAGAGAAGTGGTTTTGGGTTTCAAACATGGAAATTTCAAGAACCTCCCAAAAGCTTCATTTTAGAGTGACTAAGAAGGATCCAGGCTTACCTTTTCATTTTCATGTTTTAAACTTGTTTAAATCCTGGTCAAACCTAGGATTTGACAAAGATTCAAATATATGGGCAAAAAATTCAAAAAAAATAGAAAAATGAAAAACCAAAGCACATAGTCTTCTTATGTCATATAGTAAGCATTAAAGTTGACAAAAAAGGTCTAGACATATGCAAACTAGACAAATCATGTATCTACCCCCTAACCCCTAAACTCTGTCTTATGAAGTCAAGCATGAAGAGAAGTCGTTTTGGGTTTCAAACATGGAAATTTCAAGAACATCCCAAAAGCTTCATTTTAGAGTGACTAAGAAGGATCCATGATTACCTTTTCATTTTCATGTTTTAAACTTGTTTAATCTTGGTCAAACCTAGGATTTGACCAAGATTCAAATGGGCACAAAATTTAAAAAATCAGAAAAATGAAAAACCAAAGTACATAGTCTTCTTATGTCATGTAGTAAGCATTCAAGTTGATAAAATGGTTCATGCCGGCGTCTTAGCTGCTAAAAAAAATTATACACCAATTGATTTGACGAATTGATGATTTACTCTAGTCTGCTTCTAGACCATGCAGCTAGCGAGTATTCATATGTACTGCATGGAGCCCCCAACTTTTGACTTCCCGTGTCGGAAAAGGCCTGTTTAATAATGTGGGGCAGTGAGGTATCCCGAAGTATCTAGAGGGTTCCAGTGTTTCAGGCTTTCAGCATCGCCAGTCCAAGGGAAGGATGGGTGACGAATCCGTGCATTCACAGCCGTTAGATCTGAAGAGTCCTTGTATGATGAGCGGTAGATAGCACCTCTAAGCTGCAAATCAACAGCTTCAATTACTTCAAATGAGCATTGGCCGGAAGGCTGACAGAGTGAAAAAATTCAATTTCAAAAACTCATGTATAGAATAGAAAAAAATAAAAAACATGTAGATAGAATAGAGGTATAGATAGATTAGCCCAAAAAAGAAGAGGACGGGGAAATTTCGAACGCTCGCCTTTAACTCAGCACAGCAGACACCTCCCTCGCGCACCTAAACTTTCGAACGCGCGCCCAATATTTCGAACGCTCGCCTTTAACTCAGCACCCAGCCCACCTTGTTCTTCTCTAGACACCTCCTTCGGCGCCCTGTTCTTCTCTAGACACACCCTCGGTGAACCAGGCCGCGCACCAAAACTTCCCCACGCTGTCTATCAGCCGCGTCAGCCGGCGACTGCTGGTGGCGCCGTTCTTCTCCAGCCGCACCGGCAGGCGCGGTCAGCTGGTAGATCCTCACGGTATGCATGCTATCTTCAGGCCTGGGCAAGTACGATTCATTATAGCTCAATCGAAGTCAGTCGCCGTCGCCCAGCCCTTATAAGTTCGTTAGTTCGTTCGAATCGATCGGTTGATATTGTTTTCCTCTCGATGTGTTTGTTTGACATTGTTTTCCGCTTTACCTATTTGCTCGAATTCGTTCGTACTGTACACTGTACTGCTCACCATTGCCCAATGTCTGTAGTCGTCGCTTGGTGCCAGTCCTCTATGGACCTGTTTGTAATCTTATTACTTCTGGGTTCTTTGCACTGCTAATACATCGGTGGATTTACGGCCAAAAAGAAGAAAGAATTTGTTGGTATTATATTGCTTTCGATTGATCTGTTCGCCCCCAAGCTTTTACAGAAGCCGCAAGAGATTCAAGGATGAAATGGCTCTCCTTGTTTGCAGTGGCGGATCTACAGGGTATGCCGTATATGCCACGGCATACCCTGCGTCCAAGCCGTGCAAGATCTTTGATAGTTTAATGAGCTGAGCAATTAATCAAGATGAGTGATGTATATGTATACATGCGGTGCTAATACATGTGGCGTGCAGCCATGCGAACACTGAGCTAGTGCATGTAACCGATTGATTAGACATCCGATTGATTAATGCATTGGCTTTAGCCAACAGTCTACTTGCATGTTTTTCAAGATGTGCGATTTTGTCTCGCGTGTAAGCCTACAAGGCCAGCTATGGCCATGCACCATGACCTGATTAGATATCATGATTAATCAAAGGAAATATCTTGCTACTGTATATACGATTAATCAACTGATAATTAATCTTTGGTAGTCAAGTATATGATTAATTATATATATTTAGTGAGAATTCAGTTCAAAATTAGAGCACCCCGTCAACGGTGCATTTTTCAACAATTTACATTTTGATTATATGCAAAATCTGTTTTATTTAATCATTTTGACATACTCCCTTCAATCCAAATTAATTGACTCAACTTTGTCTAGATACTGATGTATCTTAGACAAGTTTGTTGAGTAGATACATTTATATCTAGACAAATTTGAGTTAATTAGTATGAATCCGAGAAAGTATTTTATTTAATTATTTTTATTAGGACAAAAGAAATTCAATAGAAACTCCAAAATTTTGTTGTGTCATACCCTTTCCTAAAATCCTAGGTCCGCCACTGCTTGTTTGTAAGGCAAAGAGGAAATCATATCATGGCTTATCATCATGGGTATAACCTTTTTAGCTAGATTTTGCTGTTTGGGATCTATGATCCTTTTAGTTGCTGCTCTCCAGTAACATTTTCCCTCTTTTTTATTACAGTGAAAAATACACAGCGAGGAAACCACTGTCCAGCCTAAAAAAAATAGACCTCAGTTGGTTTGCTGAAATCGGCTCAAATAACGTGGCATTTAGTTATATAGTTTTATATTCGACCTGTTTGCTCAGATATGTTGGTTTACATTCATACGCAACCTGTTGGGCAAGTATGGACACAGCTTCAGTGACTTTCAGGTCAAAATTCCAGCGGTTGAGTGATTTTTGGTTGGATCCATTCCTGTGCGTTCGATCGGCTTTTGATGGCTGTTATTGAGACAAAGTCATGGCTGGACTTTTGACGCAGCTCCAGTGACGTTCAGCTAGGTCAAAAGCCCAGCGTTGACTTTGGTTCAATATCAGCCATCCAAAGCCAATCGAACACACATGAATGTATCCAACCAAAAATCACTCTACAATAAGTCGTTTCCAGACAAAAACAATGTTTATTCCCAAACTATTTTTTTTGAATCCGACCAATCTTTCCCGGAATGCAGAAGAAATATATAAGATTTACTGGAATGTTGTTCTTTTTACTGGACAGTTTGAATTTTAAGTTTAAAGTTGGTTGTAAAACATAAAATGAGGTTTATTGATAAACAATATGGCTGAATCTGATGAAACTCCCCCAGAATGCATAACCCGACATATAAGATTTACTGGATTTTTGTTTCAAAAACTTCTAGGCAGTACGAATTTTAAGTTTAAAATTTTCTCGTGAAACTTAAAATGGGTAAATTTTGGATCCATTCTCGTGCGTTCGATTGGCTTTTGATGGCTGTTATTGAAACAAGTGTTAATTGGTTCTATGCCACTCCTCAATTCACAAGTTGTGTTTATGCCATTACAAAAACTGAAGTTGTGTTTATGCCACTCTCAATTCTCAATATCCCCTTCTATATATGCCATTTTCAATACTCCACTATAATAAATATAGCATATCTATGATAGTACTCTATGATACCACCCACTATGCACCCATGTTCCAAACACCACTCCCGCTGACTGTACCTTATTGTATCGAGCGATAAGCTTGATGAGCAACCCAAACAAACAAAAAAAAGACTGTACCTTATTGTACTTGCTCTTACCCGTATCTTCTCTTTCTCTTTCATCGCGAGTGCAGCTAATTCAGTTAGTCTTCCAATGAATATTAATATTTTGTCTCAATGATGTCATGTTTCGACTAACAATTAGCACTTTTGAATTCTTAGATTGCTTTTTCACACGATGCACTTCTTTTAATTTATTTTACCACATTTCAATGTGAACCTTGACCAAATAAATAGGACAACAATATCACGATCATATAATACATAAGCAGCATTGTTAGAATCGTGTTGGAAAATACTTTCTAATGATACCAGTTTTATATCAATTTTTTTATATACTTCATCCTGAAAAATATGTTTCAACTTCATCAAAACTTGCATGTATCTGCAAACTAAACTCATCTAAATACATGTATATCTACATAAAATTGAAACATCATTTTTAAATAGAGAGATATAGATTAATATTTTTTCGAAGATAAAATACGAAAAACAAGGGTGCATTGTTTATTGAAATGGAGTGAGTAGTATATATAAAATCATTTTAGTTGCCAATGATCATGTTGAGGGCCTCTATTTCTTGTTTTGCTCAGGCCCTCCGTATTCTCAGGTACGGCCCTGGTGGTCTATGAACCTGTATGTAATCTTATTACTTTTGGCTTCTTTGCACTGCTAATAGATCGGCGGAATTACGGCAAAAAAGAAGAAAGAATGTGTTGGTATTGTATTGCTTTCGATAGATCTGTTCGCCCCTCCCCCCAAGCATTTATAGATGGCACAAGAGATTCAAGGATGAAATTGCTCTCCTTGTTCATAAGGCAAAGAGGAAATCATATCATGGGTAGAACATTTTATATATATTTTGCTGCTTGGGATCTATGATCCTTTTAGTTGCTGCTCTCCAGCAACTTTTGTACATATTTCCCTCTTTTTATTAATAAAAAAATACAAAGTGGGGAAACCCAGTGGTCAGCCTAAAAAAATCTGTTCGCTAGGTAGCCGTAGTTTTGCACTCAGTTTGTTTGCTGAAATCGGCTCAAATAATGTAGCATTTATAGTTTTATATTCGACCTGTTTGCTCAGGTATGCTTGCTTACATTCGTAGGTGACCTGTTTGTTGAAATAGCTTATCGCTTCTCTGACCATCTATCTCCTCAACAGATGGACAGAACTTGGATATTATTTGACTCATTAACCACACCAACATATTTGAGTGGTATTGAAGACTTCATGAAGCACGTTAGTGATTTTACTGACGGCGACAAGACAAAGGAAGTGATTTGTCCATGCCGCGTATGTTTGAATATTGGGTCCAAGCCTCAACATGTAGTCTCAGATCATTTATTCGTTTATGGGATGGACCAGACATATATCAGGTGGATTAACCATGGTGAACACTATGATCAGCCTGACATTATTGATCCTCTTTATTCTGATGGTTATCAGCCTGAAGATCTCGTCCAGGATGAGGCTACTGCTAATTTGTTACGGGATCTGTATCCATATGCAAGCCAACAGCCCCATGGTTATTGATACGTCTCCAACGTATCGATAATTTCTTGTGTTCCATGCTACTTTATTGATGATACCTACATGTTTTATGCACATTATATGTCATATTATTTTTGGAACTAACCTATTAACAAGATGAAGAGCCGATTCTTTTTTTGTTTTTGGTTTCAGAAATCCTAGTAAGGAAATATTCTCGGAATTGGACGAAACTTTCGCCCAGGGTCCTAGCACGAAGCTTCGGAAGACCGAAGAGATAACGAGCGGGGCCTCGAGGCGGCCAGATGAAGGCGGCGCGCCCGGGCCTGGGCGCCACCTGTCCCCTGGGCCCTCGTGTGGCCCCCGACCTACCCTTCCGCCTACTTAAAGCCTCCGTCGCGAAACCCCAGTCCGAGAGCCACGATACGGAAAACCTTCCAGAGATGCCGCCGCCGCGAATCCCATCTCGGGGGATTCAGGAGATCGCCTCCCTGCCGGAGAGGGGATTCATCTCCCGGAGGACTCTTCATCGCCATGATCGCCTCCGGAGTGATGAGTGAGTAGTTCACCCCTGGACCATGGGTCCATAGCAGTAGCTAGATGGTCGTCTTCTCCTTGTTGTGCTTCATTGTTGGATCTTGTGAGCTGCCTAACATGATCAAGATCATCTATATGTAATTCTATATGTTGTGTTTGTCGGGATCCGATGGATAGAGAGTACTATGATTATGGTGATTATCAATCTATTGTTTATGTGTTGCTTATGATCTTGCATGCTCTCCGTTACTAGTAGAGGCTCTGGCCAAGTTTTTACACTTAACTCCAAAAGGGAGTATTTATGCTCGATAGTGGGTTCATGCCTTCATTGACACCTGGGACAGTGACAGAAAGTTCTAAGGTTGTGATGTGCTGTTGCCACTAGGGATAAAACATTGATTCTATGTCTAAGGATGTAGTTGTCGATTACATTACGCACCATACTTAATGCAATTGTCTGTTGCTTTGCAACTTAATACTGAATGGGGTTCGGATGATAACCTGAAGGTGGACTTTTTAGGCATAGATGCAGTTGGATGGCGGTCTATGTACTTTGTCGTAATGCCCAATTAAATCTCACTATATTTATCATATCATGTATATGCATTGTTATGCCTTTCTCTATTTGTCAATTGCCCGACTGTAATTTGTTCACCCAACATGCTTTTATCTTATGGGAGAGACACCTCTAGTGAACTGTGGACCCCGGTCCTATTCTTTACATAGCATACAATCTACTGCAATTGTGTTTTACTATTTTCTTGCAAACAATCATCTTCCACTCGATACGCTTAATCCTTTGTTACAGCAAGCCGGTGAGATTGACAACCTCACTGTTTCGTTGGGGCAAAGTACTTGGGTTGTGTTGTGCAGGTTCCGCGTTGGCGCCGGAATCCCTGGTGTTGCGCCGCATCACATTTCGCGACCATCAACCTTCAACGTGCTTCTTGGCTCCTACTGGTTCGATTAAACCTTGGTTTCTTTCTGAGGGAAAACTTGCTACTGTGCGCATCATACCTTCCTCTTGGGGTTCCCAACGAACGTGTGAGTTACACGCCATCAAGCTCTTTTTCGGCGCCGTTGCCGGGGAGATCAAGACACGCTGCAAGGGGAGTCTCCACTTCTCAATCTCTTTACTTTGTTTTTGTCTTGCTTTATTTTATTTACTACTTTGTTTGCTGCACTAAATCAAAACACAAAAAATTAGTTGCTAGTTTTACTTTATTTACTGTCTTGCTCTCTATATCAAAAACACAAAAAAATTAGTTACTTGCATTTACTTTATCTAGTTTGTTTTATTTACTGTTGCTAAAATGAATACTCCTGAAAATACTAAGTTGTGTGACTTCACAAATGCAAATAATAATGATTTCCTATGCACACCTATTGCTCCACCTGCTACTACAGCAGAATTCTTTGAAATTAAACCTGCTTTACTGAATCTTGTTATGAGAGATCAATTTTCTGGTGCTAGTTCTGATGATGCTGCTGCCCATCTCAATAATTTTGTTGAACTTTGTGAAATGCAAAAATATAAAGATGTAGATGGTGATATTATTAAATTGAAAGTGTTTCCTTTCTCATTAAGAGGAAGAGCTAAAGATTGGTTGCTATCTTTGCCTAAGAATAGTATTGATTCATGGACTAAATGCAAGGATGCTTTTATTGGTAGATATTATCCTCCCGCTAAAATTATATCTTTGAGAAGTAGCATAATGAATTTTAAGCAATTAGATACTGAACATGTTTCTCAAGCATGGGAGAGAATGAAAACTTTGGTAAAGAATTGCCCAACCCATGGACTGACTACTTGGATGATCATCCAAACCTTCTATGCAGGACTAAATTTTTCTTCGCGGAATTTATTGGATTCAGCTGCTGGAGGTACCTTTATGTCCATCACTTTGGGGGCGGCTACAAAACTTCTTGATGATATGATGATAAATTACTCTGAGTGGCACACGGAAAGAGCTCCACAAGGTAAGAAGGTAAATTCTGTTGAAGAAACCTCTTCCTTGAGTGATAAGATTGATGTGATTATGTCTATGCTTGTGAATGGTAGATCTAATGTTGATCCAAATAATGTTCCTTTAGCTTCATTGGTTGCTCAAGAAGAAAATGTTGATGTGAATTTCATTAAAAATAATAATTTCAACAACAATGCTTATAGGAACAACTCTGGTAATAACTATAGGCCATATCCTTCTGCTAATGGTAATGGTTATGGTAATTCTTATGGGAATTCTTACAACAATAATAGGAGTGTACCCTCTGGTCTTGAAGCTATGCTTAAAGAATTTATTAGTACACAAACTGCTTTTAACAAATCTGTTGAGGAAAAGCTTGATAAAATTGATACTATTGCTTCTAGAGTTGATAGACTTGCCTCCGATGTTAATCTTTTAAAATTGAAAGTTATGCCTAATAATGATATTGATAATAATATTACTACTACAGCAAATGCCATCCAAGTTAGAATTAATGAGAATATAAGATTAATGGCTGAATTGCGTGCTAGGTGGGATAGAGAAGAAAATGAAAAACTAGCTAAAGAGAATAATGTAGCTAAAGTTTGGACTATTACCACCACTAGTAATGCTAATTCTTCACATGTTGCTGCACCTCCTACTATCAATGGTAAAATAATTGGTGTTGGCAATGTTTCTACTCCTAGTGCAAAGCGTACAAAACTGCCTGAAATTGCTAAAACTGCTGAAACTGCTTGTGATAAAACTGCTGAAATTTTTTCCAACCTTGGGAACAATGATCCCATTGCTGTAGCTCATAATGATTTAGATTTTGATGATTGTCACATCTCTGAAGTTATAAAGTTCTTGCAAAAACTTGCTAAAAGTCCTAATGCTAGTGCTATAAATTTAGCCTTTACAAAACATATTACAAATGCTCTCATAAAAGCTAGAGAAGAGAAACTAAAACTTGAAACTTCTATTCCTAGAAAGTTAGAAGATGGTTGGGAGCCCATCATTAAAATGAAATTCAATGACTTTGAATGTAATGCTTTATGTGATCTTGGTGCAAGTATTTCTGTTATGCCTAAAAAGATTTATGATATGCTTGACTTGCCACCATTGAAGAATTGTTATTTGGATGTTAATCTTGCCGATAATGTTAAAAAGAAACCTTTGGGGAGGATTGATAATGTGCGCATTATGGTTAACAATAACCTTGTCCCCGTTGATTTTGTTGTCTTGGATATCGAATGCAATGCATCTTGTCCTATTGTGTTGGGAAGACCTTTTCTTCGAACCGTTGGTGCTGTTATTGATATGAGGGAAGGTAATATTAAATATCAATTTCCTCTCAAGAAAGGTATGGAACACTTCCCTAGAAAGAGAATGAAGTTGCCTTTTGATTCTATTATTAGAACAAGTTATGATGTTGATGCTTCTACTCTCGATGTTACTTGATTTGCACTTTCTGCGCCTAGCTGAAAGGCGTTAAAGAAAAGCGCTTATGGGAGACAACCCATGTTTTTACTACAGCAATTTTTTTTGTTTTGTTGAGTCTTGGAAGTTGTTTACTACTGTAGCAACCTCTCCTTATCATGTTTTTGTGCCAAGTAAAGTTTCTATGTCAAAGTTGATGTTATATTTGGGATCGCTGCGCAGAAACAGCATTGCTGTCTGTCACGAATCTGGGCACAGTTCTCTGTAGAAAATTCGAAAAAATCTGCCAATTTACGAGCGTGATCCTCAGATATGTACGCAACTTTCATTAGTTTTGAGTTTTTCCATTTGAGCAAGTCTGGTGCCAGCTTTAAATTCGTCTTTACGGACTGTTCTGTTTTTGACAGATTCTGCCTTTTATTTCGCATTGCCTCTTTTGCTATGTTGGATTTATTTCTTTGATCCACTAATGTCCAGTAGCATTATGCAATGTCCAGAAGTGTAAAGAATGTTTGTGTCACCTCTGAATGTGTGAATTATTAATTGTGCACTAACCCTCTAATGAGTTTGCTTGAAGTTTGGTGTGAAGGAAGTTTTCAAGGGTCAAGAGAGGAGAATGATATACTATGATCAAGAGGAGTGAAAGCTCTAAGCTTGGGGATGCCCCGTGGTTCACCCCTGCATATTCTAAGAAGACTCAAGCGTCTAAGCTTGGGGATGCCCAAGGCATCCCCTTCTTCATCGACAACATCATCAGGTTCCTCCCCTGAAACTATATTTTTATTCAGTCACATCTTGTGTTCTTTACTTGGAGCGTCGGTTTGTTTTTGTTTTTGTTTTTGTTTGAATAATATGGATCCTAGCATTCACTTTGTGGGAGAGAGACACGCTCCGCTGTTGCATATGGACACATGTGTCCTTAGGCTTTACTCATAATGTTCAAGGCGAAGTTTCTTCTTCGTTAAATTGTTATATGGTTGGAATTGGAAAATGCTACATGTAGTAATTTTAAAATGTCTTGGATAATGTGATACTTGGCAATTGTTGTGCTCATGTTTAAGCTCTTGCATCATATGCTTTGCACCCATTAATGAAGAAATACATAGAGCTTGCTAAAATTTGATTTGCATATTTGGTTTCTCTAAGGTCTAGATAATATCTAGTATTGAGTTTTGAACAACAAGGAAGACGGTGTAGAGTCTTATAATGTTTACAATATGTCTTTTATGTGATTTTTGCTGCACCGGTTCATCCTTGAGTTTGCTTCAAATAACCTTGCTAGCCTAAACCTTGTATCGAGAGGGAATACTTCTCATGCATCCAAAATCCTTGAGCCAACTACTATGCCATTTGTGTCCACCATAACTACCTACTACATGGTATTTCTCCGCCATTCCAAAGTAAATTGCTTGAGTGCTACCTTTAAAATTCCATCATTCACCTTTGCAATATATAGCTCATGGGACAAAATAGCCTTAAAAACTATCGTAGTATTGAATATGTACTTATGCACTTTATATTTTATTAAGTTGCTTGTTGTGCGATAACCATGCTTCTGGGGAACGCCATCAACTATTGTTGAATATCATGTGAGTTGCTATGCATGTCCGTCTTGTCTGAAGGATCTATCATTTTAGTGGTTGGAGCATGCAAAATTGTTAGAGAAGAACATTGGGCCGCTAACTAAAGCCATGAATCATGGTTGAAGTTTCAGTTTTGGACATATATCCTCAATCTCATATGAGAATAATAATCATTGCTACATGCTTATGCATTTAAGAGGAGTCCATTATCTGTTGTCCATGTTGTCCCGGTATGGATGTCTAAGTTGAGAATAATCAAAAGCGAGAAATCCAAAATGCGAGCATTCTCCTTAGACCTTTGTACAGGCGGCATGGAGGTACCCCTTTGTGACACTTGGTTGAAACATGGCATGCAAAGATCCGGTAGTCCAAGCTAAGTAGGACGAGGTGCGGACACTATTAGTATACTATGCATGAGGCTTGCAACTTGTAAGATATAATTTACATAACTCATATGCTTTATTACTACCGTTGACAAAATTGTTTCATGTTTTCAAAATAAAAGCTCTAGCACAAATACAGCAATCGATGCTTTCCTCTTTGAAGGACCTTTCTTTTACTTTTATTGTTGAGTCAGTTTACCTATCTCCTTCCACCTTAAGAAGCAAACACTTGTGTGAACTGTGCATTGATTCCTACATACTTGCATATTGCACTTGTTATATTACTCTATGTTGACAATATCCATGAGATATACATGTTATAAGTTGAAAGCAACCGCTGAAACTTAATCTTCTTTTGTGTTGCTTCAATACCTTTACTTTGATTTATTGCTTTATGAGCTAACTCTTATGCAAGACTTATTGATGCTTGTCTTGAAGTACTATTCATGAAAAGTCTTTGCTTTATGATTCACTTGTTTACTCATGTCATTACCTTTGTTTTGATCGCTGCATTCATTACATATGTTTACAAATAGTATGATCAAGATTATGATGGCATGTCACTTCAGAAATTATCTTTGTTATCGTTTTACCTGCTCGGGACGAGCAGAACTAAGCTTGGGGATGCTGATACGTCTCCAACGTATCGATAATTTCTTATGTTCCATGCTACTTTATTGATGATACCTACATGTTTTATGCACATTATATGTCATATTTATGCATTTTCTGGAACTAACCTATTAACAAGATGCCGAAGAGCCAGTTTGTTTTCTGCTGTTTTTGGTTTCAGAAATCCTAGTAAGGAAATATTCTCGGAATTGGACGAAACTTTCGC
This sequence comes from Lolium multiflorum, assembly GCA_030979885.1. Classification (NCBI taxonomy): domain Eukaryota; kingdom Viridiplantae; phylum Streptophyta; class Magnoliopsida; order Poales; family Poaceae; genus Lolium; species Lolium multiflorum. The sequence continues at coordinate 258,682,964 of CM061750.1, read as the reverse complement.
CCAGGGTCCTATTTTTGCACGAAGCTTCCAGAAGACCGAAGAGATAACGAAGTGGGGCCACGAGGCGGCCAGGGCGGCGCGGCCGGGCCCTGGCCGCGCCACCCCCTGGGCCCCTCGTGTGGCCCCCGACCTACCCTTCCGCCTACTTAAAGCCTCCGTCGTGAAACCCCCGTCCGAGAGCCACGATACGGAAAACCTTCCCGAGACGCCGCCGCGCGAATCCCATCTCGGGCGATTCAGGAGATCGCCTCCGGCACCTGCCGGAGAGGGGATTCATCTCCCGGAGGACTCTTCATCGCCATGATCGCCTCCGGAGTGATGAGTGAGTAGTTCACCCCTGGACCATGGGTCCATAGCAGTAGCTAGATGGTCGTCTTCTCCTTGTTGTGCTTCATTGTTGGATCTTGTGAGCTGCCTAACATGATCAAGATCATCTATATGTAATTCTATATGTTGTGTTTGTCGGGATCCGATGGATAGAGAGTACTATGATTATGGTGATTATCAATCTATTGTTTATGTGTTGTTTATGATCTTGCATGCTCTCCGTTACTAGTAGAGGCTCTGGCCAAGTTTTTACTCTTAACTCCAAGAGGGAGTATTTATGCTCGATAGTGGGTTCATGCCTTCATTGACACCTGGGACAGTGACAGAAAGTTCTAAGGTTGTGATGTGCTGTTGCCACTAGGGATAAAACATTGATTCTATGTCTAAGGATGTAGTTGTCGATTACATTACGCACCATACTTAATGCAATTGTCTGTTGCTTTGCAACTTAATACTGAATGGGGTTCGGATGATAACCTGAAGGTGGACTTTTTAGGCATAGATGCAGTTGGATGGCGGTCTATGTACTTTGTCGTAATGCCCAATTAAATCTCACTATATTTATCATATCATGTATATGCATTGTTATGCCTTTCTCTATTTGTCAATTGCCCGACTGTAATTTGTTCACCCAACATGCTTTTATCTTATGGGAGAGACACCTCTAGTGAACTGTGGACCCCGGTCCTATTCTTTACATAGCATACAATCTACTGCAATTGTGTTTTACTATTTTCTTGCAAACAATCATCTTCCACTCGATACGCTTAATCCTTTGTTACAGCAAGCCGGTGAGATTGACAACCTCACTGTTTCGTTGGGGCAAAGTACTTGGGTTGTGTTGTGCAGGTTCCGTGTTGGCGCCGGAATCCCTGGTGTTGCGCCGCATCACATTTCGCGACCATCAACCTTCAACGTGCTTCTTGGCTCCTACTGGTTCGATTAAACCTTGGTTTCTTTCTGAGGAAAACTTACTGCTAATTTGTTACGGGATCTGTATCCATATGCAAGCCAACAGCCCCATGGTTATCACAAAAAGCCTCTTTTCCATGACCTGATAGAAGATGCTAAGCGCTTAGTGGCCCCTGGTTCTGTTGTGTCAAGATTCGAATTAATTGTGAAATTACTTCATGACAAGTCATACCAGGGGATTACCAATAAAGCGTTCAATGCAGTTGCGAAGACATACAGCGATGCACTCCCTGGGGCTGGACTGCCAAAATCCTTTTATGAGGTGAAGCAGTACATCAAGGTACTGGGACTTGGATATGAGAAGATTGATTTTTGCAAAAATAACTGTGCACTGTTTTGGATGGAGTATAATGACCTCGATGAATGTCCAGTATGTAAGGAATCAAGATGGAAACATGATGGAGCTGGTGGTAAGAAAAAGATTCCTTGGAAGGTTCTGAGATACTTTCCACTTGTACAAAGATTGCAGAGGTTGTTTGCTTCAGAACAAACATCTCGGGAAACAAGATGGCACAAAGAGATTCTCACGCCCGACCCTGATTTACTGAGGCATCCTGCTGATGGCGATGAATGGAAGCAATTCGACCTGGATCATCCAGATTTTGCTGCAGATCCAAGGAACCTGAGACTTGGCCTTGCTACAGATGGATTCAACCCATTTGGCAACATGAGCAACTCGTATAGCATGTGGCCAGTACTAGTTACACCTTACAACCAGGCTCCCTGGACATGCACCGATCAGTCGAACTGTATGATGGCCTTACTCATCCCAGGTCCCAAATCTCCTGGGAAGGATTTTGATGTGTTCATGCAGCCTCTTATTAGAGACTTGCAAACATTATGGGAGGGTGTCCCTACACGGGATGTGTGTCAACCTAAAGAACAAAATTTTCTATTACGTGCTGCTGTACTGTATTGCACCCATGATTATCCAGCTTTGGGCACTATGTCAGGCAGAGTAACATCAGGTTATAATGCATGTGTTCACTGTGATACTGATCAGCTGGCAGTGAGGATAATAAACAAGATATGCTATATGGGCCATCGCCGTTTCCTTCCATTAGATCACAGTTTCCGAAAAAATAGAAAAAAATTGCAATTTATTGGTGATCAGGCCTGTAAAAAGACTAAACCGCAGCACTTTAAGAGTCACGAGTTGGAGGCGCACCTAGAAGCGGTCAGAAATGTTAAACCAGGAAAACCACCAGCCGCCACAGCAGGTACAGCAGAGAAGAATACAGAAGATGCAGCAGCAGTAGTAGCAGATAGAAAAAGGAAGAAGAGAGGAGATGAACTGAGTCTAGCAGCTACCAAAAGGAAGATGGGAGGTGAAATAGCAGCATGTACCAAGAGGAAGGAAATGGAAAATGATAGACCGAGAATATTTTATAAGCGCAGGACCACTCTTTGGGACTTGCCGTATTGGGCTGGTAAGAAGCTTCGGCATAATATTGATATCATGCACATGGAGAAGAATATATGTGACAGCATTGTCGGCACATTACTCAACATTCCATCCAAGACAAAAGATAGCTCAAATGCTAGGATTGATTGTGCAACATTGAATGTTAACAGGCACTTGCAACTGGATCGTAATGACAAAGTGAACAAAGGCAAGGAAAAACATTATAAATTTCGAGGCGCGGAATTCACATTGCCGATGCCTAAAAGGAGATTATTTTGTGAGTACCTCCGAGGTGTGATGTTCCCGTTCGGATTTGCTTCCAACATTGCAAATTGTCTCAATGCTGAAGGAAACAAGCTCCAAGGGTTGAAAACTCACGATTGTCACATCCTGCTGCAAAGGCTTTTAGCTATTGGCATTAAAGATTTAGTGAAGCCAAATATGTACAACGTGATTGCAGAGTTGGGAAGGTTCTTTAGGGAAATATGTAGTAAAACTCTAAGCAGAGCTGTTGTAGAACGTCTTAAGGTGGACATAGCAGTAATCCTGTGCAAGCTGGAGCTGATATATCCTCCAGCCTTCTTTGATGTGATGGTGCATTTGGCTGTTCATCTACCTGATGAGGCACTTTTAAGAGGTCCGGTACAGTATGGATGGATGTACCCTATAGAACGTCGACTGTGCACTTTCAAGAATACAGTTAGGAACAAAGCTAGACCGGAGGCTTGCATTGCAGTGGCGTATATTGCTGCTGAAGCATATACATTTGCCTCAAGATATATTCCTGATATTGAGACCAGATTCAACCGGGGTCGCAGAATTTTGGAAGTTGGAGGATCTGTTTTTAATCATGGTGTTGAGCTAATAGGAAAGAGGACCGAAAAAACATTAGAGCAGTCTGAATTTGAACAGCTGTCTTGGTATGTGCTGAATAATGCTACAGAGGCTGATGAATATGTTAAGTGAGTACTATGCACACGAAATCCTCAGTTCCTCGCATATACTATGAACTTGTATCAAAATGAAATATATTCAGCTGACTTGGCTATGTTTTGCAGGTTGTACATGGAAACGAATGGAAAGCTATCGGCACGTGGGAGTGGGTTTCAGGACTGGTTTGAGAAACATGTAAGATGTTCAATTGCACTCTGACTTGTCTATGTGTTTTCACATGAGATGACCTCTTGTCTATTTTGTAATCGTAGATCTCGAAACTCCATGCGGAGAATCCAGGCGCTGTTAGTGCTGATCTCCTTGTCCTATCACGTGGTCCAGATAAGAGGGTGTTGGTAGCTGCAGCTTGCAATGCCAATGGTGTCCATTACAGCTCCTATGAGCGTGAACAACATTTGAAGACACGAAATAGTGGCATCACAACCAGTGGAGATCACTTGACAACCAGAAAGAAGAGATCAGAGTCATTTGACCATTATGGTCACATAGAAGAGGTTATTCAGTTGTTCTATAGTGATAAGGTTACTGTCCGATCTGTGGTTCTATTTAAGTGTTATTGGTACAACCAAGATCCAAACAAGGGCAAAGGTGCCAGAAATGATGGGTATTTCATATCAGTTAATACTACTGCTCAGTGGTACAAGGATGATCCTTATATTTTGGTACCTCAAGCGGCCAAGGTACTTTTCTTGGAAGACAGATCTAGAAAAGGATGGCAGTATGTGCAAAAGTTTGTGGCAAGGAACATATATGATTTGGATGAGAATGCGGATCCAATAATTGGTGCCCAGCAAGATGATTTCGCTGGTTGTATGCAAACTAAAGTTGCTGACATTGATGAAACCTCGTTGGATACAGGTATCCCTGCACATGATGGAGAAGTAGATTTCACTGTTGAGGTTAGCATAGTCGACAAAGAGATGGATAAACTGAAGCTACCTGGTGAATCTCAGGAGGAGAATGGACACGACGAGCAGGATGAGACCATGCACGAATATCAGAATGAAGACGGAGGTGATGATGATGATGATGATGATGATGATGATGATGATGATGATGATGATGATGATGATGAGACTCTTGTCTCTGTATCATGCTGTGAGATGAAGAACCATGATTTGTTTTGATTTTTCTATTTGGAAAATGTATGAGTCCTGAAGACAATTATCTGTTGGATTGTAATCCCATGATGACTAATTATTTATGTTTGTTGTCCTACTAAAAGTTGGTCAAACTTAATTGTGTGGAAGTAATCACATGCTGTTTGATTCATAGGGTCATATCCCATAGGAAAATAGAATGATAATAGATCAAACTAATGCAGAATATCTTATAACCACAATCAAATAGAATTTCTCTTGACATAGGATTCAAGTTGGCATGGCATCCCTATCATACAGGGTTTTTATTCATACTATGCTACAAATCGAAAATAAGATGGGTCAGCACTTTATCGCGGCAGATAGGGCAGCTGGCGTTCGTTACAAACCAGGAGAAGATGCACTTCCTATGGAACGGGTGTTTGCATCCCCGGAGACGCACCGTTGTGCGCTGCGACAGCCCCAGCATGCATATGCTGCAGTGGCCGTCCTCCGGCGCAACTAGGACCCAACTGTCCTGCAGCGCCGGCAAGTTGACGATGAGCCGGTGGTCCACCCTAAGGGTGAGGTCGAAGTGGAGGCCACCGAGCCGACGACACGCCTGCTGCCACATCAGGTGCATAACATCGTAAGGCATGATGATGTCCCACTCCTCCTCCGTGAGGTTCAGGTTCTTGAGCAGCCATACACGGGCAAGAATCTCGCGCATAGTTCGCACGACATTGCCCCCACTACGCAGCTCCCTCGGAGGCAAGCCAAGATCCAGCACCACCTCTTCGCAGGGTGTAGTGGTGATATCGTCCTCATCCAGTGGGGCAGGGAGGGGGCCGGCCATCCTCCTGAGCTCGTACGTCCTCGAGAAGAAGATGTGCACTGTCATAGTGTACGGGGACGCCTCGCCCTCGCCCACGGCCGGCGGCTCGCCGACGGAGAAGTCGGTCGTGCTTGCCGACACACGGCAGGCACGGAAGACATGTGGGCCAGACTCGATGATGCGCTCGCGTGAGGAGCGCTCTAGTAGGGGCGTCGCCGCCATTGGGGATTCTTCGGAGGGCTGTAGACTGGCGGCTAGTCGACGGTGAGGTGGTTGGTGTGAGATCTCTGGGATGAGGCCAGGGGAAGTGGGCGAAGTGCTCGGGACTAGGGACTGCCCTCAACTTTCCGCAGTAGTATGATAATAATTGGTGGACGAGGGAGACTAGTCCAGAGACTACCCAAAGTTGATAAATCATGTTCGAGGGAAAATGCCCAAGATTTATTATCAAAATTCAAGCTAATTTCGCCGATTTTGTTCTGCCGTTCATTAGACATCATCCAACGGCCTTGGTCTCTGGGATTCGCTGCTACAGTGTCATCTACTATTTTCTACCCAATTCCAGAAACATCCATAAAGCTATAGATAGCTTTCCTGCTTGTTGGCCCCACCCCATTTTTTTAATCTTTTCTTCCTTATCCCCTTCGCTCATGCTAGCAGCTACTTGCAGCCATTGCTACACCAGCGAGGTGATCTCTATGATAGGCACGGTTTTAGTAAGACAGCAAGTTGTAGATAGCTAACCATGAGACACATGCCTCTCTGGTTGAGACTGAGCTCGCTCTTGTGATTGGGCTCCAATGGTCGAGGTGAGTCACAGCTGCAATGACAGAGGTTTGTGCTGGATGTAGGCACTGGGATAGAATTAATTAGCACAGTCATCAACAGCTGCTACTCCCTCCGCCATCGCATCAACTACTTCTTCTTGAACCGCATCAACAGCTGCTACTCCATCATTCATCAAGTGTGCTTCATCTTCAACATCTAGTGGGATCTCCATGCTATCAAGCCATGCTTCAAATTCCGTTTGCAAATCCCACAGCCACTGCAAACAAAATTCACGCGTATATTCAGAGCTAAAAACGATTGGCATGTTCTGTCACAATTTTCAGAGCTAAAAACGAACCTGCATATTCGGTCTATGTTCTTCCATGAACGCAACGTCGCTGTTCTCAAAGTTGTATTAGTTATCATCGAGCAGCTCCATGCTTCCATCCAGCATGAACGGGAACAGGCCTCTGTCGCCATGACCCCTAGGCAGGGCTCCGCCCTAACCCGCCGTGGCATGGCTGCCCACCAAGGCCTCGGTCATGTCCATCCCCCTGCCACTAGACGATCCCTGGCCATCGTCCTTCGCGCATGCGGCATGGGACAGCAGCAGCACCAACACCATCAATGCCGTCGCCATGGAAACCTAACAGGAAAACGAGTGGAAGAAAATGAGAGAGGAGGTCCGAGAGTGAAGGAGTAGAGCTTCTCTCCCATGGCGCCATCATCTATAATGGGAGGCGGTGGCGGCTGCTGTAACTCGGGCGCAGGAAGCGAGGCGCTCGCGCGGGGAGACGAGCGAGAACGAAGGGTCGGCTGTTAATGCGATCAGATTTTCCAGGGAACCAGAATAAGGATATGTAATCATTTTATATAAGGTAGTACCAATTAGTCGTTATATTGCAGAACTTAAAGAGTTTTGAGAGATTCAACTCGTTGCTACTCCATAAGAATGGTCATGTTGACAAATTTGATCCAGTGTTGAACAGAGCCAGAAACATTTCTAAAACTTGAGCATGGAAGAGGCTAGGGGTAAATGCCCCAAGGCCAGCCGAGCCTATCGTAGGTGCCGTCCCGAGGAGGAAGTACCTTAATTTGGGGCGCGCGCGGACGCTGCGGTACCCCGAGCTCGAGACGCCGCCGTACCGGTAGCTCGACCCGCGACGAGGCATGGCGGCGGCGGCGGAAGCGGAGCGGCGGCGGCGGAAGGTAAAGCTCCTGCTGACAAACATATTAGGCACAAATGGGCAACCTTCAGTAACCCATGTTCCATTTTTTTTGTCAGGATAACCCCATGTACCACCTTCCCAATAGAAAAAGTATTGTTCAACCTTCCCCTGTTGGGCCCAATATTTCACTTTTGGGTTGCCAACGAACATCTACATGGTAATTGTTATCGGTCTACTTGCTCCGGCCGTCGAAGCCCAATAACTGCAAATGGGCCTTTCCGCTCATGCAATTTCGGCCCTTTTCTAATGAAACACAGATCCTATGATTGGCAAAAAAAAATACACGGAGATTCTACATAAAAGTTGTTTTTATTTATTTTGAATTATAGGGTTCCAATTTTTGAAACTGCTCATGCCCAATATGAAAATCCTTGATCGCTCCATACCCACATGGATAACGGTATTTTTAAAAATTCATAAAGTGGATTTGAAATTTAAAACATATCCTAATAATTCCTTGATTTAATCTATCAACTTGCAAGATCTTGGAGCCAAAGAGCTTGTATTAGTCTGCGAAAATAATACTGATAAACCTGTCGTTAACAAGAAATGAAGGTTTATCGTTCAGAGAGGATGCCATGTGGGACCCATGAGACAGTAGCGTCCTCAACGTTTCAAAGAAAAAGGCAAGTAGCCCGAAAATAGGGGTAAAAAATAAATCCTACAAAGGAAACATTTATAGTTCATAGAGGCTGACATGTGGGACCGATCTGCCAGCTGCATCCTCATCATTTCGAAGTCGGCAGGGATCAGAAGAAAAAGGCAAATAGCCAGAAATTAGGGGTCAAAAATAAATCCAAAAAGGAAACTTTTATTCTTCATAGAGGATGACATGTGGGACCGACCTGCCAGCAGCGTCCTCATCGTTTCAAAGGCCGCAGGGGATCAAAAGAAAAAGGCAAATAGCCAGAAATTAGGGGTAAAAAATAAATCCAACAAAGGAAAGGTTTATTGTTCATAGAGGCTGACATGTGGGACCCATGAGCCAGCGGCGACCTCAATTTCAAAGGCGGCATATGATCGAAAAGAAAAAGGCAAGTTAGCAAAAATCAGTGGGTAAAAAAAATCTAAGAAATGAAACTTTATTGTACAGTCCCATGAGCCAGCACCTTACTCAACGTTTCAGTGGCGGCATGAGATAGAAAGAAAAAGGAAAGTGACCAAATATCAGGAGCAAAAAATAATCCAAGAAAAGAAACTTTTATTGTACATAGATGATGACATATGGGTCCCACTTATACAAGCTCTTTCGCTCCAAGATCTTGCAAGTTGATTGTACATAGAGGATGACATGCGGGCCCCTTGTGTCAGCAGCTTACTCAACGTTTCCAAGGCGGCAGGGGATCAAAAGAAAAAGGAAGTAGCCAGAAATTAGCGGTAAAAAATAACTCCAAGGAAGGAAACTTTTATTGTTCATAGAGTATGACATGCGGGACCCATGCGCTAGCAGCTTCCTCAACGTTTCAAAGGGGGCATGAGATCGAAAGAAAAAGACAAGTGACCAAATATCAGGAGCCAAAAATAATCCAAGAAAAGAAACTTTATTGTACATAAAAGATGACATGCGGGTCCCATTTTGCAGCAGCGGTGTCAACGTTTCAAATGCGGCTTGAGATCAAAAGAAAAAGAGTAGCCAGAAATTAGGGGTAAAAAAACTCCCAGAAAAGAAAGTTGATTGTACATAGAGGATGGCATGCGGGTCCCATGACCCAGCACCTTACTCAACGTTTCAGAGGCGGCATGAGATCGAAAGAAAAAGGAAAGAGACCAAATACCAGGAGCAAAAAATAATCCAAGAAAAAGAAACTTTTATTGTACATAGAGGATGACATATGGGTCCCACTTATACAAGCTCTTCCGCCCCAAGATCTTGCAAGTTGATTGTACATAGAGGATGACATGCGGGCCCCTTGTGTCAGCAGCTTAATCAATGTTTCCAAGGCGGCAGGGGATCAAAAGAAAAAGGAAACAGCCAAAAATAAGAGGGTGAAAAAATCCAAGAAAAGAAACTTTTATAGTATCGAGGATGACATGTGGGTCCCATGAGCCAGCAGCTTCTCAACGTTTCAGAGGCTGCATGAGATCGAAAGAAAAAGGCAAGTGACCAAAAATAAGGGGGTAAAAAAATCCAAGAAAAGAGACTTGATTGTACATAGAGGATGACATGCGGGTCCCACCAGTCAGCAGCTTACTAACGTTTCCAAGGCGGCAGGGGATGAAAAGAAAAAGGAAATAGCCAAAGATCAGAGGGTGAAAAAAATCAAAGAAAAGAAACTTTTATAGTACATAGAGGATGACATGTGGGTCCCATGGGCCAGCAGGTTCCTCAACGTTTTCAAGGGCGGCATGAGATCGAAAGAAAAAGGCAAGTGACCAAAAATCAGAGGGTGAAAAATAATCCAAAAAAGAAACTTTTATTGTACATAGAGGATGACATGCTGTCCCAACGTTTCAAATGCGGTTTGAGATCAAAAGAAAAATAAAGTAGCCAGAAATTAGGGGTAAAAAAACTCCAAGAAAAGAAAATTGATTGTACATAGAGGATGACATGCGGGTCCCACGAGTTTGCAGCTTACTCAACGTTTCCAAGGCGGCAGGGGATCAAAAGAAAAAGGAAATAGCCAAAAATCAGAGAGTGAAAAAAAACCCAAGAAAATAAACTTTTGTAGTACATAGAGGATGACATGCGGGTCCCATGAGCCAGCAGGTTCCTCAACGTTTCAAACGTGGCATGGGATCGAAAGAAAAAGGCAAGTGACCAAATATCAGGAGCCAAAAATAATCCAAGAAAAGAAACTTTATTGTACATAGAGGATGACATGCGGGTCCCATTTTGCAGCGGTCCCAACGTTTCAAATGCGGCTTGAGATCAAAAGAAAAAGAAAGTAGCCAGAAATTAGGGGGTCAAAAAAACTCCAAGAAAGGAAAGCTTTATCGTTCATACAGGCTGACATGTGGGACCTATGAGCCAGCAGCTTATGAACGTTTCAAAGGCGGCAGGGGATCAAAAGAAAAAGGAAATAGCCAAAAATCAGAGGGTGAAAAAAAATCCAAGAAATCAAACTTTTATTGTACATAGAGGATGACATGCGGGTCCCATGAGCCAGCAGTTCCTCAACGTTTCAAACGTGGCATGAGATCGAAAGAAAAAGGCAAGTGACCAAATATCGAGCCAAAAATAATCCAAGAAAAGAAACTTTATTGTACATAGAGGATGACATGCGGGTCCCATTTTGCAGCAGCGGTCTAAACGTTTCCAAGGCGGCACAGGACCAAAAGAAAAATGAAGTAGCCAGAAATCAGGGGGTGAAAAAATCCAAGAAAAGAAAGATTTCAATTGGGCTGCATCTGGACATCTGGGCCTTCGAACTATCCTTCTGGGCCTTTTGACTCGTACAATTTCAGCCCACTCCAGAACATGATAGTTCGGATTTTTCTCAAAAAAAAACAGGAAAGTCCTATGCTTCGCCAAAACAAAAAACAAGGAGATTCAAGATATATGTTGTAAAAATAAAGATTTAATTTATCCGTTTGCAATAGCTCAGAGCGAAATACACTGTTTATTGTCTGCAAAATAATCAAGATATCACATGTTTCTTGTACGGGGAGGCTGACATCGGGGACCCATGAGCCAGCAGCGTCGTCAACGTTTCAAAGGCGGCAGGGGATCGAAAATAAAAAAAAACCAAAAATCAGTTGGTAAAAAAATCCAAGAAAAGAAAACATTTATCGTTCTGAGAGGATGACATGCGGGACCGATGAGGCAGCAGCATCCTCAACGTTTCCAAGGCGGCAGGGGATCAAAGAAAAAAAGGAAATAGCCAGAAATTAATTAGGGGTAAAAAATAAATCCACCAAAGGAAACTTGTATTGTTCATAGAGGATGACATATGGGACCGACCTGCCAACAGCGTCCTCATCGTTTCAAAGGGGGCAGGGGATCAAAAGAAAAAGGCAAATAGCCAGAAATTAGGGGTCAAAAATAACTCCAATAAAGGAAACTTTTATTGTTCGTAGAGGATGACATGCGGGTCCCATGAGCCAGCAGGTTCCTCAACGTTTCAAACGTGGCATGAGATCAAAAGAAAAAGGCAAGTGACGAAATATCAGGAGCCAAAAATAATTCAAGGAAACTTGATTGTACATAGAGGATGACATGCGGGTCCCATGAGTAAGCAGCTTACTCAACGTTTCCAAGGCGGCAGGGCATCAAAAGAAAAAGGAAATAGACAAAAATCAGAGAGTGAAAAAAACCATAGAAAATAAACTTTTATAGCACATAGAGGATGACATGCGGGTCCCATGAGCCAGCAGGTTCCTCAAAGTTTCAAACGTGGCATGAGATCGAAAGAAAAAAACGCAAGTGACCAAATATCAGGAGCCAAAAATAATCCAAGAAAAGAAAGTTTTATAGTACATAGAGGATGACATGCGGGACCCATTTAGCAGCAGCGGTTTTTGAGGCAGCAGGGGATCGAAAGAAAAAGTCAAGTGACCAAATATGAGGTGCCAAAAATAATCCAAAAAAGAAAGTTTTATAGTACATAGAGGATGACATGCGGGTCCCATTTAGCAGCAGCGGTATCACCGTTTGAGGCAGCAGGTGATCGAAAGAAAAAGTCAAGTGACCAAATATGAGGTGCCAAAAATAATCCAAAAAAAGAAAGTTTTATAGTACATAGAGGATGACATGCGGGTCCCATTTAGCAGCAGCGGTATCACGTTTGAGAGGCAGCAGGGGATCGAAAGAAAAAGTCAAGTGACCAAATATGAGGTGCCAAAAAAAAAAAAAGAAAGTTTTATAGTACATAGAGGATGACATGCGGGTCCCATTTAGCAACGGTATCACGTTTGAGAGGCAGCAGGGGATGGAAAGAAAAAGTCAAGTGACCAAATATGAGGTGCCAAAAAAATCCAAGAAACGAAAGTTTTATAGTACATAGAGGATGACATGCGGGTCCCATTTAGCAGCAGCGGTATCACCGTTTGAGAGGCGGCAGGGGATCGAAAGAAAAAGTCAAGTGACCAAATATGAGGTGCCAAAAAAATCCAAGAAAAGAAAGTTTTGTAGTACATAGAGGATGACATGCGGGTCCCATTTAGCAGCAGCGGTATCACCGTTTGAGAGGCGGGATCGAAAGAAAAAGGCAAGTGACCAAATATGAGGTGCCAAAAATAATCCAGGAAAAGAAAGTTTTATAGTACATAGAGGATGACATGCGGGTCCCGTTAGCAGCAGCGGTATCACCGTTTGAGAGGCGGCAGGGGATCGAAAGAAAAAGGCAAGTGACCAAATTTGAGGTGCCAAAAAAACTCCAAGAAAAGAAAGTTGATTGCACATAGAGGATGACATGCGGGTCCCATTTAGCAGCAGCGGTCTCAATGTTTCCAAGGCGGCAAGGGATCAAAAGAAAAAGGAAGAAATCAGGGGGTCAAAAAATCCAAGAATAGAAAGAATTTTGGTTCATAGAGGATGACATGCGGGACCCATGATCCTGCATCGTAAACGGCTCGATCGGAGAACGTTGAACGAGATGGCGCGATCTAGAAAAAAACAATGCCAGAGAGGCTGCCATCTGGGCCCTACATCCCTCGGCGGTGCGGATTTGCATTGACTCGGCCGGCGAACCCGAGATTTCGAGATGCACCACGTCCCGGGCCACCATACGCGACGTTTTGGCCGCTTTCGTCGGGCTAGGTGGCCTCAAAAACGAGAAAAAAAAGTTTTGACATGCACCACGGAGGGACCAAAAATCGTCGGCCATGGTACACCAGCAACCACGGCGCGACTTCAACTTCGTCGGCCATGGCAACTTTTCTTGTAGTGTTTATAGCCATTAAGATGGGCTCAGTAATTTCAATGATACTCTCGCAAGAAAGAAGAGTTGAAGCAAAAGAGAGCATCAAGAAGCAAATTCAAAACACATTTAAGCCTAACCCACTTCCTATGAAAAGGAATCTTGTACACAAATAAATTCATGAAGAACAAAGTGGCAAGCATAGAAAAGCAACACAAGCGCAATTTCAAGATTCTCAACATAAAGAGGGGAAACTTAATATTATTAAGATGCATATAACCATGTTTCCCTCTCTCATAATAAATTTCAGTAGCATCATGAACAAACTCAACAATATAACTATCACATAAAGAATTCTTGTCATGAGCCACATGCATAAAATTATTACTCTCCACATAAGCATAATCAATTTTATTAGATGTAGTGGGAGCAAATTCAATAAAATAGCTATCATTATTATTATCATCACCATAATCATCATATATAGGAGGCATATTGTAATCATAATTAACTTTCTCCTCAATAGTAGGTGGACTGAAAATATCATATTCATCATTGCAAGCATCATATATAGGAGGTAAAGTATCATCAAAGTAAATTTTCTCCTCCATGCTTGGGGGACTAAAAATATCACAACCAGCTTCCCCAAGCTTAAATTCTTCCATAGCTTTAGCAATAATGGTGTTCAAAGAGTTCATGCTAATAACATTGCTACAACTATTTTGCAAACAAAGTTCCATGGGTTTTTTATTTTTCTCATCAAACACATCATGTCCTAACTCAAGATAAATATCATAAAGATCTCTAATTTTGTTGTTGTTTTCCATTAAGCCTAACTAGTGAAAATAAAAACAAGAAACAAAAAGTCGCAATTGCAGAGTCTAAAGGAGATAGCTTCGAGCACTCACACACCGGCAACAATGCTAAGAAATAACTTAGTAGTCGGAGGATGTGAATACCTTTTACCTTACCTCCCCGGCAACGGCGCCAGAAAATAGCTTGATGTCTACGCGTACTTCTATTCTTGTAGACAGTGTTGGGCCTCCAAGAGCAGAGGTTTGTAGAACAGCAGCAAGTTTCCCTTAAGTGAATCACCCAAGGTTTATCGAACTCAGGGAGGTAGAGGTCAAAGATAGTCCTCTCAAGCAACCCTGCAATTAGATACAAGAAGTCTCTTGTGTCCCCAACACACCTAATACACTTGTCAGATGTATAGGTGCACTAGTTCGGCAAAGAGATAGTAAAACACAGGTGGTATAGATGGTAGTAAACAGTAATTGCGATATGAAGTAAATATTGCAGCAAGCGAACATGTAGCAGAACTTGTTGGAAACAGTGTTTCAATGCTTAGAAACAAGGCCTAGGGATCATACTTTCACTAGTGGACACTCTCAACAATGCAATCATAATTGAATATAAATATAAGCACTTCACTATGCTATTCTGAATTACTCTCTGGCTGGATAACGAACACTAATTCACCATGTAGGGATGCAAAAGCAAACCTTAAAGATGCATTCCCAAGTACTAATAAACACCCCACGCTGTCACTTTGAGCATTCATAGGAGGTACTAACACACCACAATTTCATAGAGACATCCAACTCAAATCATAACCCAGTGAACAAGTATTCTGTGAAATATAGCCTAAGAGACCCACACGGTGCACACACTGTCACCTTTACACACGTGGGACAAGGAGTCTCCGGAGATCACATAAGTAAAATCCACTTGAATAACATAACTACATCTAGATTACAAAGCTCATCATATGGATCTCAATCATGCAAGGCAATTCATGAGATCATTGTATTGAAGTACGAGAGAGAATAACCACATAGCTACCGGTAGAGCCCTTAGCCTCGAGGGAGAACTACTCCCTCCTCATCATGGGAGACAGCAGCGTTGATGGAGATGGCGGTGGTGTCGATGGAGATGCCTTCCGGGGGCAATTCCCCATCCCGGCGGCGTGCCGGAACAGAGACTTCTGTCCCCCGAATCTTGGCGTCGCGATGGCGGCGGCTCTGGAACTTTTCTCGTATCGTGGCTTATTGATCTAGGGTTTTTGCCCCTGGAAGACTTTATAGGCGGAAGGGCGGCGTCGGAGGGGCACCAGGGTGCCCTCACCACCAGGTGGTGCGGCCAGGAGTGGGCCCGCGCCCAGGTGTGGTGTGGGCCCCCTGGCCCATCTCTGGCCCCTCTTCGGTGCTCTGGAAGCTTCCGGGAAAAATAAGATACTGGGCGTTGATTTCGTCCAATTCGAGAATATTTCCTTTGTAGGATTTCTGAAACCAAAAACACAAAACAGGAACTGGCACTTCGGCATCTCGTTAATAGGTTAGTTCCGAAAAATTCATCAAAACTATATAAAGTGTGAACAAAACATGTAGGTATTGTCATAAAACTAGCATGGAACATCAGAAATTATAGATACGTTTGAGACGTATCAGTTTTGTTTCCAAATAAAATGTAGGATAAAATTGGCTTTATGCAAACTAGCCTAAACTCCACTAGCCAAATATCATGTAGCTAGTCATGTCTAAAATTGCCACCAAATAAGTGTCATTTGCCAGTACATCATTGTACTGACCTCCATTCGTGGGGCTGCATATTCAAACGTGCAGGTTCGTCTGAGGAGGATTACTAGGTAGGATCTCGAGTCTACATTCCAACATGTCTGCCTGTGGCGCATGAAGATGATGGAGGCTCATTGAAGTTTATATTCCGCTGTGTTGCTTGAACTCTATTGTTTGGGCTAGTCCAAGCGACTATGCAATTTGTAAGACTTTATTTATCTCCTGTGGATCTACGTTGTAGTAAATTTGATACTATTGCTATGATTACTTCATTTGAAATGTGTGTGCTATCAGTGATCCCGGGAATAGCACTATACACAGGTATCTTGCCTTTATTAAAAGGTAGGGTGCTAAATAAATGATTTGTGGACAAAGGATTGATTTTGAACAATGATAAACCAACTACATACAAAGAAGTTATGATGGGCCCTGACTCCGTTAAAATGGCTATGCGCCATGAAATCCAAGATAGGTGAATACTTTTTGAAAGTAAATGAATCTATGAAATTGATGGACTTGGATGAAATATCCTTGAAGAAGCTCGACTTGTCGAAAAGTTGTTTACGACAAAGTTCAAAGAGTTGACTACGATAAGATTAGATCTTCCGTAGCGATGCTTATAGTCTATGTGGATTATTCTAGTAATCGCTACATATTTCTTTTATGAGATATGCTAGTAGGATGGCAAAATATATTACTTAACAGAAGTGTGTATTAAAGGTGTATACAAGATACAACCAAGAGTTTTGCTAGTCCGTGGAATACTAGATAGGTATACGAACTTCAATTGGATGAAGTGAGTATCGCGGAGTTGGAATCTTCACCGGATGAAATAGTCAAAGAGTTTTTGATTTCATCAGAAACGATGAAGATGCTTGCATTTGCAAGAAATTAAGTGGGAGCGCTGAGACATATTTATAATACTTTATGTAGATGACATATCGTTGATTATAAATGATGTAATTATATACTTGATGTGAATAAAAGGTTTCATTGAGAATTAACTTCAATGAAAGGATATGGACTGAAACATATTTAGTGTCAAGATCTATGAAGATAGATTGAAACACATAATAAGTTTAAGTCAAAGTACATAGAATGGATATTGAAGTAGTTCAATATAGAAATATTAAGAAGGTGTTCTTTTCATGTGAAGGTTTAACAAGACTTGAGTGTATATGACACTCAATGAGTAAAAAACACATGAGTGATTTTAGATCACGATTAATATGTACACAATCGGATATCCTGTGCTCTAAAGTGTTGTGAGCATGTACCAGAATGATTCATATGATGATCATTGGACGACAGTAAGAATATCCTTGGGTACTTTAGAAGAACCAAGGATATATATAGTTTTATATGGGGTAATGACAAACAAATCGCTGTAAGGTGTTGCACCGATATTAGTTTGGTCACATATAAAAATGAATTTCAAATCTCAATTAGGCTAAGTGTTGTTTAAAAGGTAGCACAATGCTAGATTTAGAAGAGTTCTAAATATTGTGACGGATTCTACAAACGAAGGCAGAGTATGTCATTGTTTTGACAATGACTAAGGATGTTAAGTCGAAAAGTTCTTTGAGAACTTGGTGTAGTTCCGATAGTGTCAGAACTTTGAAGCTATATTGTGTGTGACAATATTAGTGACATATTTCAGACCGCGGAATTAAGGTTCCACCAGAAGACCAAACATATTTAATGCCGACTCATTTGGAAAATGAGTGATGCGTGAAGACGCAAATGAATTGCAAAATACATACGTTTCTGAGCATGTCAGATCCGTTGACTGAAACCTCTCCCGTGAGCAAAACATGATAAGCACCAGAAGGCCAAGGTGTTATATCTTTACAAATGTAAACTAGATTATTGACTCTAGTGCAAGTGGGAGACTGTTGGAGATATGCCCAAGAGGCAATAATAAAATGGTTATTATAATATATCTTTGTGTTTATGATAAATGTTTGCATACCATGCTATAATTGTATTAACCGAAACATTGATACATGTGTGTTATGTAAACAACAAGGAGTCCCTAGTAAGCCTCTTGTATAACTAGCTTGTTGATTAATAGATGATCAAGGTTTCGTGATCATGAACATTGGATGTTATTAATAACAAGGTTATGTCATTAGGTGAATGATATAATGGACATACACCCAAATAAGCGTAGCATAAGATCACGTCATTAAGTTTTTGCTATAAGCTTTCGATACATAGTTACCTAGTCCTTCGACCATGAGATCATGTAAATCACTTATACCGGAAGGGTACTTTGATTACATCAAACGCCACTGCGTAAATGGGTGGTTATAAAGGTGGGATTAAGTATTCGGAAAGTATGAGTTGAGGCATATGGATCAAGAGTGGGATTTGTCCATCCCGATGACGGATAGATATACTCTGGGCCCTCTCGGTGGAATATCGTCTGATTAGCTTGCAAGCATGTGACTGGTTCACAAGAGATGATATGCCACGGTACGAGTAAAGAGTACTTGTCGGAGACGAGGTTGAACAAGGTATGGAGATACCGATGATCAAACCTCGGACAAGTAAAATATCGCGTGACAAAAGGAATCGAGATCATATGTAAATGATTCAATCGATCACTAAGTTATTGTTGAATATGTGGGAGCCATTATGGATCTCCAGATCCCGCTATTGGTTATTGGTCGGAGAGAAGTCTCAACCATGTCTGCATAGTTCACGAACCGTAGGGTGACACACTTAAGGTTTGATGTCGTTTTAAGTAGATATGGGATATGGAATGGAGTTCGAATGTTTGGAGTCTCGGATGGGATCCAGGACATCACGAGGAGGTCCGGAATGGTCCGGAGAATAAGATTCATATATGGGAAGTCATTTTCCGGGGTTCGGAAAAAGTTTGGTGGTTTTGGAAGGACCGGAATAGTCCGGAATATTATGGAAGGTTCCGGAAGTGTCCGGGACGACCCGGGATGTCTAAGGAAGTCCGGAGGGTTCCATAATAGGTGCAACCACGTTGCCTTAAGGGAAAAGGAGTCTTTCCTTAATGCAATTTCGGAATTGGCAAAAGAGTCCGAGTAGGACTAGGTTTTCGGAACCGGAAACCTATCGGAACTCAGTCAAACTTGGGGGCAGGTTTTTGGACGACCCAAGGGGCTTGGCCACCTATTTAAAGAGGCCAAGGGGCACCCCAAGGGCACCTCAAGTCGCAGCCCTAGCTCCCCAAGTCGCAGCACCACCCTGCGCCCAAACCCTAGCTCTCTCCTCCTCCATCTTCTCCCGCAGCGCTTACGGCGAAGCCCTGCCGGAGATCTCCACCACCACCGTCACCACGCCGTCGTGCTGGCGGGATTCCGAGGAGGATCTACTACATCCGCTGCCCGCTGGAACGGGGAGAAGGACGTCGTCATCAACACCGAACGTGTGACCGAGTACGGAGGTGCTGCCCGACTGTGGCACCGTCAAGATCTTCTACGCGCTTTTGCAAGCGGCAAGTGATCGACTACATCCACCACGAGATCTAATCTCGTTAGGCTTTGGAAATCTTCGAGGGTTAGTCTCATGATCTTCTCGTTGCTACCATCTTCTAGATTGCATCTTGGATTGTTATTCGTTCTTGTGGTAGGAAATTTTTTGTTTTCTATGCTACGAATCCCATCATATATAGGCAAAGGGGCGATGTCGGGGGAGTCCCGAGGTGGGCTCCCCACGTGTGGGCCCGGCTGCGCGGGTGCATGGGGAGGAGGCCGTGGGCCTCCCCCTGGCTTGCCGTTCTGGCTCCGTGTGTCCCTTGGAAAAATAGGAGGTTTGGCTTTTGTTTCGTCGAATTCCGAGAATATTGCCCGAACTTCTTTTCTGGAACCAAAAGCAAAAACAGAACGGCACTGTGGCATCTTGGTAATAGGTTAGTCCGGAAAATGCATAAAAACATTATAAAGTATGAATAAAACATGTAGGTATTGTCATAAAACTAGCATGGAACATAAGAAATTATAGATACATTGGACATGTCATCCCAAATCCCAATCCTACATTCCTACTCCTATGATTTCCCTATCCTGTGAATGAAAGGAGCCCTTAAAATCAAACTATCCCGCACCTCGTCGATTCGTATAAAACCGACTCTAGCCAACAACTCTTCGCCCGACCTTTCTTCTTCACCATCAGGCCACCACACACTGTCATTTTCCATTGCAACGCATTTAGGGTGTGTTCGGTTCCAGAACCAAGTGGAACCGTTCATGCATTAGAGCCCATTCTTGTGTTCGGTTGTGGAATGGAACGGAACCGAGGGTTCCTCGATTGGTTATCTGTGCCATATGCATGCTTCACCTACCATCTTACCTACTTTTTGTCAACCGAACGCGGGGATGGAACCATTCCATTCCTCTGGAAAGGAACCATTCCTTACTAAAATCTTCTTGTGCCACCTCCCAGTTTAAAGGCATACTCGCATAACCCTACAGGTTGCACCTCGCGTGGGCAACCGAACACACCTACATCATCAATGCCCCGCGTACTTATCCGCACCGCCTACAGCTCTGCACTCCTATGACCTATCCATGGCTGGGCAGTCAAAAAAAGCTGCGTCACCTGGGAAATCAACAAGCCACGCAAGCAAGTCGCAAGCATCATAAATTCCGAATCAATGCCTAGCTACAGTCTACCTGGCCTCCTCCCAACTCATTGTCCTTGAGGCCTTAACAAAGCCTTCTAAAAGGGTTTTATCAAAATATTCCATATGGATTAGTAAAAAAACGCACCTGCTAAAGATTCATATATGCCCCTAGGTTAAAAATATGCATCTCAAATTTGTATGGATACATATGTATCTCTGACTAAAATGCATGTATCAAGACATAAGTGAGACACCTATATATTTTCAAACGGGGATGTAGTAGTAGATTTTTTGGGTCATGTGTTGGCAATAAAAAATGGATTCCCCATTTCATCTGTGCACAAGGAGGGCAAAACGAGTGGTCTTTTGTGAAGTGTCTCTACCAATCTACAACCACTTCAATTTTCACATGTACGCTAGACCCTGAAAGATGTCCAAATCAAGTTGCAGTGTTTTATCTCGATCCACATCTACATATGGTTTTATAATTGAGCTTTATCCTAATGAATTCAAAATTAAACTGTATGAGTTTGCTTGTTTTTGTACCCACTTGGGAAGGGTTCATGCAGGATCTGTAGCGAACTTTCTTGTGAAGACATATTTTGGCACATACTGTATGTGAATCTTCTCACGGCCATCAACTTTGAATACTCAAGTTTTTTACTCCTATATATGCAAAATGATATCAGTGTACCATTTTACTTATTCACAATGTTGGCAAAAAATTTATTTTTATGCCCATCTATTTCCATTTTTTGATTTATTTTTTGAATTTGTATGCCCATTTGAATGTTGGTCAAATCCTAGGTTTGACCAAGATTTAAACTAGCTTAAAACATGAAAATGAAAAACTAAGCCTTGATCCTTCTTATTCACTCTGAAATGAAGCTTTTGGAATTGTTTTTTAAATTTCCATGTTTGAAACCCAAAACCACTTCTCTTCGTGCTTGACTTCATAAGACAAAGTTTAGGGTTATTGGTAGATACATGATTTTTCTTGTTTGAATATGTCTAGACCTTGTTTATCAACTTGAATGCTTACTATATGACATAAGAGACTGCATGCTTTTGGTTTTTATTTTTTTATTTTTTTTGAATTTTTATGCCTAATTGAATGTTGGTCAAATTCTAGGTTTGACCAAGATTTAAACAAGTTTAAAACATGAAAATGAAAAGGTAAGCCTGGATCCTTCTTAGTCACTCCAAAATGAAGCTTTTGGGATGGTTTTTGAAATTTCCATGTTTGAAACCCAAAACCACTTCTCTTCGTGCTTGACTTCATAAGACATAGCTTAGGATTAGGGGGTAGATACATGATTTTTCTTGTTTCAATATGTCTAGACCTTTTTTATCAACTTGAATGCTTACTATACGACATAAGAAGAGACTACGTGCTTTGGTTTTTCATTTTTTCATTTTTTTTTCATTTTTATGCCCATTTGAATCTTGGTCAAATCATAGGTTTGACCAAGATTTAAATATGTTTAAAATATGAAAATGTAAAGGTAATACTGGATCCTTCTTAGTCACTCCAAGATTTACCAATTGATAGATGAGTTATGTGACATCCCGAAATTTTGTAAATTTTGGAATGTAAAATAAAAATAAATTAAATACTTGATTTTTTGAATTTGATTGAAAATTCACAAAGAATTAAACTTTTTAAGTTATTTGCAAGTTCATTCCAAAATAGTGTTTTCAAAGAGGTTTTAAAGTATTTTCAAAATCAAACATATATGCCTATTGTGTATAATGATTATTTTATTTTCACAAAGGGATATTAAAAAGGTTTTTGCAAAATATAGAGTTTTCATAAAACTTGGTTTTCAAAATATTTTCCAACAATTCTCTATTTTGTTCGGATGTTTTGAAACTTATAAAAATATTTTATTTGATAAAACATTAAACCCTAAAAGGGCACTATAGCCACATAGACATGTATGTCAAATTTTGGTTTTGTAAAGTTTATATTTTTGTTCCAAATTTAGTCTCATATTGAAATACTTTTCACGACGAATCCAACGATATCTTATTTGCATTTTTCTGATTATTTTTGATCATTCAAAAGTATAGTTAAAATTTCTGGAATTAAGAAGAAAAAAAAAGGTTCAGCCAGGCCGAACGGCCCACCCGGCCGAAACGGCCCAGCTTGCCCCGGCCCACTCCACCCGGCCCCTTCCCGAGCCTCCCACGCCACCGGCCACCCCAGCTCGCCCATGCCGCTTGGCCCAGCTTGACCCGCGCCAGCTACCGCCGCCATGGCCAGCGCGCACGCACGCACGCCCGGCCTTCCCTTCTTTTTTTTGAACACGGAGTGCCAGAAGGGCATAGAAGCTTCATTGATAATAAACGGTGGGTGAAGTACATAACAAAGGACCCCATGAAATCAAAAATTACACATAGGTCCCTGGTATTTGCGAAAGGGCCTCACTAAAAGAAAGAAAAAAGCAATCGAACCCTTCTCTTTCCCCACCGAGCGGAGATCGACCATGTCGCCATCGAGCTCCCGAGAGCGGGGACGAGACCACTTGCTCTACAGCCGATGTGGGATGCGACCGTCAATCTCGGAAGGGCCTCGGAGGAGGTTGAATATATGCCGAGCTTCAGGCTTTGATAACGGCAAGCATCGTGCCGCCGATGTGTTGCTCCAAGAAGGTGCTTGAATTACTCGGTGCCAACTCCTCGGCACCACCACTCTGCATCCTCCTTTGCCCAACGCCACCATGACGCCTAGAGCTCGGGAGAGAAGAAGAGGAGGTAGGGTTGAAGAAGCGCAGGGCCATGCATACCTAAGCCACGGAGAGACCGGCTCGCCGTCAAACCCGAAGGGCCTGCCACGGACTCGGGGCAGCGGGCGTTGAAGATGGTGGCGTCGGTGAACCCGGAGGGCTTATTGGGGAAGCCATCTTCAGATCCTCCTCTTTCTTCGTCCATCCACCATGGATGAGGTCGGAGCGACGTCTGAACTTTGGTTGTTCCTCCAGCACAACCAAAGCGATGTGAGGGAAAAGGGCCGGCCTTATTTCGGAGATGCCATGCCATCCCTTCGCCGCCCTGCTCACCACCGGAGACTAGCAGCGACGAAGAAGAGAGCTTGGGCGAGCTGGATCCGGGGAGATCCGCCTCCTACTCAATACTCCACAAGGGTAGCTAACAAGACGAGAAGACCTAGACTAGTATGTACAACAGGCCAAGCACCTCTCCTTCCTCCGCTCCACATCGCCGAAGAGGGATCCGGATCGGGCCGGCGGAGGAGAAGCTCGGCGGACTCTCAAAACGCCTGGCTACTGCGCGATGCGGTGTGTTCACTCTGATCCGCCTTCCCTTCTTTCTTTAGTCCCACATCGCTTCCTCATGAAAAATCACACCAGCCCATAGCCTATAAAAGAGATCCCCTAGGAGCCCCAAAAACACACGCGCCCCGGTGCCTCCTCTCTCTCGATCGCCAGTGCTTTATTAGGGTGGTCGCCCGCCATCCGCAACGCTATTTGAGAAACGTCTGTTTTATTGACGAAGCAGCTGGTCGCGACGCACCATCCGCAACGCTATTTGAGGAGAAACGTCTGCTTTATTGACGAAGCAGCTGGTCGCGACGCACCATCCGCAACGCTATTTGAGAAACGCCGTGACGCATCCCTCTTCCGGTAATAAATCTATTTCCGCTCTTTTCACGTAAATTGTCGTACGTAACTTTACAATTTTATTTCCTTAGATCTATACCTTCGTTTAGAATAGTGGTTCTTCCGTTAAGTTTGTAATTAGATTCTCTACAACTTTCGTGTAGGAAGTTTTTCCATCCGAGCAACTTGTTCGGACAACTTTTCGTACACCATTAGAACTATAACCACTTCTGTCTAGTTTTGTAAAATTCATATCTTAAGTTCTATCCGTCGGATTTCGACAAACCCTATACCGTTGGAATCAGCAAATCACGTAGATCATGTTAGACATGTTGCGTGGCAGTTTCGACCACTTTATTTTCGCGATACCCCTTTGTTCCGCAACATGGTCTATGAAATAAATCCTACAAACTTTTTCCGAGAGATTCTTTTGGCGATACGCTTGTAATGGAATTCTCTACAACTTCCGTGTAGAAAGTTCTTCCATCCGGAAAACTTCTTCTAATGACTTTTCGCAAAAAGTGCAGTCCTATGACTGGCTTCGACATAGTTCTTTAGCCAAAATGATTCTTATGATCATACCCATCTTTCAGGACCAGTTACAATTCTTTATCTTGTTCACAGATAATGCATAGCTTACCCCTTGTTGTCTAGTTCATATTATTCAAATAACAATTGAGTTATTTGAATAGTTCAATATATCATTACTTCATATCCAATGCTATGTGTGACCTTGTGCTACTCTGATAAGTGTTGTCACACTATGTCAATTGCATAAGCCTTGCTCTACAGTACTCCATCCAATAGTACCACTGTCCAAAATATTTGAATCACTTTGCAAATATTCAAATTCAAATATGAGGATTTGAGTAATTTTGGCATAACTTAAAAATCTGTAAATCATTAATAGTTGATCCCTTTGACAAATAATCATATTGAAACTCGATATCCAATAGAACTTCTGTTTAGTTTAGTTGAATTATTCTATCATGCTCTAGTATTCACATCTGTCCAAATTCATATTATCCTAGTCCGTGGTATTCAATTAGCAATTGAGTTATTTGGGTAAATAGTGACAATCTTAACTATAGGCTTTTCCTTGTGCAAATGTTGTGTTGAGATACTCTACTATATAGCACATAGCACATGTTTTGAATCTTTGATATCCATTAGCATGTTTAACCCACATCTTCAACATCATTCATACATACATATTCAACCTTATGCTCACTTAATCTTATTGGCTTATATTGAACTATTCAATTTACAAATGAGTTAATTGAGTAATTCAACATATCACAAATCCATACCCAAGCCTATGTGTAACTCATACTATCTTAGTAAGTGTTGTCACACTTTACCAAATAGTATTTTGAGTTGCGTCATTTGAGACTCATGTGATTTCATCACATGGATCATTTCAATTACCCAATCTTGAGTAGAAAACAACCATTGACCATAGGTTCTTATCAATCATTTTTCTTCTAAGCACTTGACTTAGATAATCATTTCCTTTTTCAAGTATTTGACCCATCCATTCAATATCTCCAATTCATATCTTGCAAGCCAAACCTCATGCCACACCTTAGTACCATAGAGCTATTTCCGATTGTTATCTTGTTTGATTATGATGTTGTTGTTGTTGAATGGTGTGTTTATGTTGTGCTATATTCTATGTTATAGTTTGTACGGAGATGCACGTATTTGGATTAAGAGAAGTGAACGCGCTTCGACTACCAAAAAGGCAAGTGACACTCAATTCCTACCTATTTTATTATGCATTAGTGATTTTCAAATTAGTATGCATGGTAGGATTTTGTTTTCGAAAGTTATGCTATGCTTATCAATCCTAGTAGTGTGTAGCCACCCATGAACCCTTGCTAGGATTTTTAGTTTGCCTAGCAATAACAAAATGCCACTGCTATTTTGATTATATTGGACTGTGAGTATTGAGAATTAAAATTAACAACCTCAATGAATCACCTGGGTGGATTGATTGTATGGTGGGCGGCTACTCAGGGCTCCGATCCCTGGCTATACCCAGTGGATAGGTGGGTGCCTGAGAGCGCGCAGATGAATAGTGGTTGCTCTAGACTGCACCTCTGGTTTTCACCAGGGGATCGTGCGGGGGTTTACTACCAGTAATGGGTTTTAAGCTTGTGGGTTTCACTTGTGGTTGGCCACCCAGGATTAAAGAGATTATTATGTCGTCCATGTTTTAGATAGCTTCCAGTGCAGCCTTATGGTATTATGGGCTCTGCCGGGATTAAGTAAGTTGTGAGGTCCAACTTGTTTGATAGACATGATGATGTGGCTGCGGCCAAATGGGTACGAGTCTATGCTAGTATGGTTGAAACCTTCTTCTGAAAGATCTTGTCTCATTCTTCTCTTGGGAAGGGTGGGTCGTAAGGTGAAAGTGCACAACCTCTCGAGAGTTAAACCTAAGATCTTAGCCGTGTCCCCGGTTATGGACAATTTGAGCTTTCTAGGCAAGGAATGTACGGAAGAATCTCATCACCTTTTCTGAACGAGTTAAAAGTTTGAGTAGCAACTGTCGGATAGTACATGGGAGATGTAACCATGATACTGTTTATGACATCATTACAAGTTTTGTAAAATGTTTTGTCTTAAATAAAATTTAGGATAAAATTGGCTTTATGCAAATTTGCCTAAACTCCACTAGCCAAATATCATGTAGATAGTCATGCCTAAAAACTGCCACCAAATAAGTGTCATTTGCCAGTACATCATTGTACTGACCTCCATTCGTGGGGCTGCATATTCAAACGTGCAGGATTTTCTGAGGAGAAGTACGTGGTAGGATCTCGAGTCTACATTCCAACATGACTGCCTGTGGCACATGAAGATGATGAAGGCTCATTGATGATTTACTTTTCGCTGTGTATGTTCTGAATATTGTTGAGCTAGTCCATTTGACTATGCAATTTGTAAGGTTTTACTGTACCCTTTGGATCAATGATGTAGCAATTTGATACTATTCACTACAAGAAAAGTTGCCATGGCCGACGAAGTTGAAGTCGCGTCGTGGTTGCTGGTACACCATGGCCGACGATTTTTGGTCCCTCCGTGGTGCATGTCAAAACTTTTTTTCTCGTTTTTGAGGCCACCTAGCCCGACGAAAGCGGCCAAAACGTCGCGTATGGTGGCCCGGGACGTGGTGCATCGCGAATTCTCGGGTTCGCCGGCCGAGTCAACGCAAATCCGCACCGCCGAGGGATGTAGGGCCCAGATGGCAGCCTCTCTAGCATTGTTTTTTTCTCGATCGCGCCATCTCGTTCAACGCTCTCCGATCGAGCCGTTTACGATGCAGGATCATGGGTCCCGCATGTCATCCTCTATGAACCAAAATTCCTTCTTTTCTTGGATTTTTTTGACCCCCTGATTTCTGGCTACTTCCTTTTTCTTTTGATCCGTGCCGCCTTGGAAACGTTGAGACCGCTGCAGCTAAATGGGACCCGCATGTCATCCTCGATGAGCTATCAACTTTCTTTTCTTGGAGTTATTTTTGGCACCTCATATTTGGTCACTTGCCTTTTTCTTTCGATCCCCTGCCGCCTCTCAAACGGTGATACCGCTGCTGCTAAATGGGACCCGCATGTCATCCTCTATGTACTATAAAACTTTCTTTTCTTGGATTATTTTTGGCACCTCATATTTGGTCACTTGCCTTTTTCTTTCGATCCCCTGCCGCCTCTCAAACGGTGATACCGCTGATGCTAAATGGGACCCGCATGTCATCCTCTATGTAAAACTTTCTTTTCTTGGATTATTTTTGGCTCCTGATATTTCGTTACTTGCATTTTTCTTTCGATCCCTGCCGCCTCTCAAATGGTGATACCGCTACTGCTAAATGGGACCCGCATGTCATCCTCTATGTAAAACTTTATTTTCTTGGATTATTTTTGGCTCCTGATATTTGGTCACTTGCCTTTTTTTCTTTCGATCTCATGCCACGTTTGAAACGTTGAGGTACCTGCTGCTAAATGGGACCCGCATGTCATCCTCTATGTACTATAAAACTTTCTTTTCTTGGATTATTTTTGGCACCTCATATTTGGTCACTTGACTTTTTCGTTCGATCCCCTCGCCTCTCAAACGGTGATACCGCTGCTGCTAAATGGGACCCGCATGTCATCCTCTATGTACTATAAAACTTTCTTTTCTTGGATTATTTTTGGCACCTCATATTTGGTCACTTGACTTTTTCTTTCGATCCCTGCGCCTCTCAAACGGTGATACCGCTGCTGCTAAATGGGACCCGCATGTCATCCTCTATGTACTATAAAACTTTCTTTTCTTGGATTATTTTTGGCTCCTGATATTTGGTCACTTGCATTTTTTCTTTCGATCTCATGCCACGTTTGAAACTTTGAGGAACCTGCTGGCTCATGGGACCCGCATGTCATCCTCTATGTGCTATAAAAGTTTATTTTTTTTCACTCTCTGATTTTTGTCTATTTCCTTTTTCTTTTGATGCCCTGCCGCCTTGGAAACGTTGAGTAAGCTGCTTACTCATGGGACCCGCATGTCATCCTCTATGTACAATCAAGTTTCCTTGAATTATTTTTGGCTCCTGATATTTCGTCACTTGCCTTTTTCTTTCGATCTCATGCCACGTTTGAAACGTTGAGGAACCTGCTGGCTCATGGGACCCGCATGTCATCCTCTATGTGCTATAAAAGTTTATTTTCTTGGATTTTTTTCACCCTCTGATTTTTGGCTATTTGCCTTTTTCTTTTGATCCCCTGCCCCCTTTGAAACGTTGACTAAGCTGCTGGCTCATGGGACCCGCATGTCATCCTCTATGTCCATCAACTTTCTTTTCTTGGATTTTTTTACCCCCTAATTTCTAGCTACTTTCATTTTCTTTTGATCTCAAGCCGCATTTCAAACATTGAGACCGCTGCTGCAAAATGGGACCCGCATGTCATCCTCTATGTACAATAAATCTTGGATTATTTTTGGCACCTCTTATTTGGTCACTTGCCTTTTTCTTTCGATCTCATGCCGCCTTTGAAACGTTGAGTAAGCTGCTGGCTCATGGGTCCCGCATGTCATCCTCTACGAACAATAAGAGTTTCCTTTCTTGGAGTTATTTTTGACCCCTAATTTCTGGCTATTTGCCTTTTTCTTTTGATCCTGCCCCTTTGAAACGATGAGGACGTTGTTGGCAGGTCGGTCCCACATGTCATCCTCTATGAACAATAAAAGTTTCCTTTGGTGGATTTATTTTTACCCCTAATTAATTTCTGGCTATTTCCTTTTTTTCTTTGATCCCCTGCCGCCTTGGAAACGTTGAGGATGCTGCTGCCTCATCGGTCCCGCATGTCATCCTCTTAGAACGATAAATGTTTTCTTTTCTTGGATTTTTTACCAACTGATTTTTGGTTTTTTTATTTTCGATCCCTGCCGCCTTTGAAACGTTGACGACGCTGCTGGCTCATGGGTCCCGATGTCAGCCTCCCCGTACAAGAAACATGTGATATCTTGATTATTTTGCAGACAATAAACAGTGTATTTCGCTCTGAGCTATTGCAAACGGATAAATTAAATCTTTATTTTTACAACTTATATCTTGAATCTCCTTGTTTTTTGTTTTTGCGAAGCATAGGACTTTCCTGTTTTTTTTGAGAAAAATCCGAACTTTCATGTTCTGGAGTGGGCTGAAATTGTACGAGTCAAAAGGCCCAGAAGGATAGTTCGAAGGCCCAGATGTCCAGATGCAGCCCAATTGAAATCTTTCTTTTCTTGGATTTTTTCACCCCTGATTTGGCTACTTCATTTTTCTTTTGGTCTGTGCCGCCTTGGAAACGTTGAGACCGCTGCTACAAAATGGGACCCGCATGTCATCCTATGTACAATAAAGTTTCTTTTCTTGGATTATTTTTGGCTCCGATATTTGGTCACTTGCCTTTTTCTTTCGATCTCATGCCACGTTTGAAACGTTGAGGAATCTGCTGGCTCATGGGACCCGCATGTCATCCTCTATCTACAATAAAAGTTTGATTTCTTGGATTTTTTTTCACCCTCTAATTTTTGGCTATTTCCTTTTTCTTTTGATCCCTGCCGCCTTTGAAACGTTTAGTAAGCTGCTGGCTCATAGGTCCCACATGTCAGCCTGTATGAACGATAAAGCTTTCCTTTCTTGGAGTTTTTTTACCCCCTAATTTCTGGATACTTCCATTTTCTTTTGATCTCAAGCCGCATTTGAAACGTTGGGACCACTGCCGCACAATGGGACCCGCATGTCATCCTCTATGTACAATCAAGTTTCTTTTCTTGGATTATTTTTGGCTCCTGATATTTGGTCACTTGCCTTTTTCTTTCGATCTCATGCCACGTTTGAAACGTTGAGGAACCTGCTGGCTCATGGGACCCGCATGTCATCCTCTATGTACTACAAAAGTTTATTTTCTAGGGTTTTTTTTCACTCTCTGATTTTTGGCTATTTCCTTTTTCTTTTGATCCCCTGCCGCCTTGGAAACGTTGAGTAAGCTGCTCGTGGGACCCGCATGTCATCCTCTATGTACAATCAATTTTCTTTTCTTGGAGTTTTTTTACCCCCTAATTTCTGGCTACTTTCTTTTTCTTTTGATCTCAAGCCGCATTTGAAACGTTGGGACAGCATGTCATCCTCTATGTACAATAAAATTTTTTTTCTTGGATTATTTTTCACCCTCTGATTTTTGGTCACTTGCCTTTTTCTTTCGATCTCATGCCGCCCTTGAAAACGTTGAGGAACCTGCTGGCCCATGGGACCCGCATGTCATCCTCTATGTACTATAAAAGTTTCTTTTTTGGATTTTTTTCACCCTCTGATCTTTGGCTATTTCCTTTTTCTTTTCATCCCCTGCCGCCTTGGAAACGTTAGTAAGCTGCTGACTGGTGGGACCCGCATGTCATCCTCTATGTACAATCAAGTCTCTTTTCTTGGATTTTTTTACCCCCTTATTTTTGGTCACTTGCCTTTTTCTTTCGATCTCATGCAGCCTCTGAAACGTTGAGGAAGCTGCTGGCTCATGGGACCCACATGTCATCCTCGATACTATAAAAGTTTCTTTTCTTGGATTTTTTCACCCTCTTATTTTTGGCTGTTTCCTTTTTCTTTTGATCCCCTGCCGCCTTGGAAACGTTGATTAAGCTGCTGACACAAGGGGCCCGCATGTCATCCTCTATGTACAATCAACTTGCAAGATCTTGGGGCGGAAGAGCTTGTATAAGTGGGACCCATATGTCATCCTCTATGTACAATAAAAGTTTCTTTTTCTTGGATTATTTTTTGCTCCTGGTATTTGGTCTCTTTCCTTTTTCTTTCGATCTCATGCCGCCTCTGAAACGTTGAGTAAGGTGCTGGGTCATGGGACCCGCATGCCATCCTCTATGTACAATCAACTTTCTTTTCTGGGAGTTTTTTTACCCCTAATTTCTGGCTACTCTTTTTCTTTTGATCTCAAGCCGCATTTGAAACGTTGACACCGCTGCTGCAAAATGGGACCCGCATGTCATCTTTTATGTACAATAAAGTTTCTTTTCTTGGATTATTTTTGGCTCCTGATATTTGGTCACTTGTCTTTTTCTTTCGATCTCATGCCCCCTTTGAAACGTTGAGGAAGCTGCTAGCGCATGGGTCCCGCATGTCATACTCTATGAACAATAAAAGTTTCCTTCCTTGGAGTTATTTTTGACCGCTAATTTCTGGCTACTTCCTTTTTCTTTTGATCCCCTGCCGCCTTGGAAACGTTGAGTAAGCTGCTGACACAAGGGCCCCGCATGTCATCCTCTATGTACAATCAACTTGCAAGATCTTGGAGCGAAAGAGCTTGTATAAGTGGGACCCATATGTCATCCTCTATGTACAATAAAAGTTTCTTTTCTTGGATTATTTTTTGCTCCTGATATTTGGTCACTTTCCTTTTTCTTTCTATCTCATGCCGCCACTGAAACGTTGAGTAAGGTGCTGGCTCATGGGACTGTACAATAAAGTTTCATTTCTTAGATTTTTTTTACCCACTGATTTTTGCTAACTTGCCTTTTTCTTTTCGATCATATGCCGCCTTTGAAATTGAGGTCGCCGCTGGCTCATGGGTCCCACATGTCAGCCTCTATGAACAATAAACCTTTCCTTTGTTGGATTTATTTTTTACCCCTAATTTCTGGCTATTTGCCTTTTTCTTTTGATCCCCTGCGGCCTTTGAAACGATGAGGACGCTGCTGGCAGGTCGGTCCCACATGTCATCCTCTATGAAGAATAAAAGTTTCCTTTTTGGATTTATTTTTGACCCCTAATTTCTGGCTATTTGCCTTTTTCTTCTGATCCCTGCCGACTTCGAAATGATGAGGATGCAGCTGGCAGATCGGTCCCACATGTCAGCCTCTATGAACTATAAATGTTTCCTTTGTAGGATTTATTTTTTACCCCTATTTTCGGGCTACTTGCCTTTTTCTTTGAAACGTTGAGGACGCTACTGTCTCATGGGTCCCACATGGCATCCTCTCTGAACGATAAACCTTCATTTCTTGTTAACGACAGGTTTATCAGTATTATTTTCGCAGACTAATACAAGCTCTTTGGCTCCAAGATCTTGCAAGTTGATAGATTAAATCAAGGAATTATTAGGATATGTTTTAAATTTCAAATCCACTTTATGAATTTTTAAAAATACCGTTATCCATGTGGGTATGGAGCGATCAAGGATTTTCATATTGGGCATGAGCAGTTTCAAAAATTGGAACCCTATAATTCAAAATAAATAAAAACAACTTTTATGTAGAATCTCCGTGTATTTTTTTTTGCCAATCATAGGATCTGTGTTTCATTAGAAAAGGGCCGAAATTGCATGAGCAGAAAGGCCCATTTGCAGTTATTGGGCTTCGACGGCCGGAGCAAGTAGACCGATAACAATTACCATGTAGATGTTCGTTGGCAACCCAAAAGTGAAATATTGGGCCCAACAGGGGAAGGTTGAACAATACTTTTTCTATTGGGAAGGTGGTACATGGGGTTATCCTGACAAAAAAATGGAACATGGGTTACTGAAGGTTGCCCATTTGTGCCTAATATGTTTGTCAGCAGGAGCTTTACCTTCCGCCGCCGCCGCTCCGCTTCCGCCGCCGCCGCCATGCCTCGTCGCGGGTCGAGCTACCGGTACGGCGGCGTCTCGAGCTCGGGGTACCGCAGCGTCCGCGCGCGCCCCAAATTAAGGTACTTCCTCCTCGGGACGGCACCTACGATAGGCTCGGCTGGCCTTGGGGCATTTACCCCTAGCCTCTTCCATGCTCAAGTTTTAGAAATGTTTCTGGCTCTGTTCAACACTGGATCAAATTTGTCAACATCACCATTCTTATGGAGTAGCAACGAGTTGAATCTCTCAAAACTCTTTAAGTTCTGCAATATAACGACTAATTGGTACTACCTTATATAAAATGATTACATATCCTTATTCTGGTTCCCTGGAAAATCTGATCGCATTAACAGCCGACCCTTCGTTCTCGCTCGTCTCCCCGCGCGAGCGCCTCGCTTCCTGCGCCCGAGTTACAGCAGCCGCCACCGCCTCCCATTATAGATGATGGCGCCATGGGAGAGAAGCTCTACTCCTTCACTCTCGGACCTCCTCTCTCATTTTCTTCCACTCGTTTTCCCGTTAGGTTTCCATGGCGACGGCATTGATGGTGTTGGTGCTGCTGCTGTCCCATGCCGCATGCGCGAAGGACGATGGCCAGGGATCGTCTAGTGGCAGGGGGATGGACATGACGAGGCCTTGGTGGGCAGCCATGCCACGGCGGGTTAGGGCGGAGCCCTGCCTAGGGGTCATGGCGACAGAGGCCTGTTCCCGTTCATGCTGGATGGAAGCATGGAGCTGCTCGACGATAACTAATACAACTTTGAGAACAGCGACGTTGCGTTCATGGAAGAACATAGACCGAATATGCAGGTTCGTTTTTAGCTCTGAAAATTGTGACAGAACATGCCAATCGTTTTTAGCTCTGAATATACGCGTGAATTTTGTTTGCAGTGGCTGTGGGATTTGCAAACGGAATTTGAAGCATGGCTTGATAGCATGGAGATCCCACTAGATGTTGAAGATGAAGCACACTTGATGAATGATGGAGTAGCAGCTGTTGATGCGGTTCAAGAAGAAGTAGTTGATGCGATGGCGGAGGGAGTAGCAGCTGTTGATGACTGTGCTAATTAATTCTATCCCAGTGCCTACATCCAGCACAAACCTCTGTCATTGCAGCTGTGACTCACCTCGACCATTGGAGCCCAATCACAAGAGCGAGCTCAGTCTCAACCAGAGAGGCATGTGTCTCATGGTTAGCTATCTACAACTTGTTGTCTTACTAAAACCGTGCCTATCATAGAGATCACCTCGCTGGTGTAGCAATGGCTGCAAGTAGCTGCTAGCATGAGCGAAGGGGATAAGGAAGAAAAGATTAAAAAAATGGGGTGGGGCCAACAAGCAGGAAAGCTATCTATAGCTTTATGGATGTTTCTGGAATTGGGTAGAAAATAGTAGATGACACTGTAGCAGCGAATCCCAGAGACCAAGGCCGTTGGATGATGTCTAATGAACGGCAGAACAAAATCGGCGAAATTAGCTTGAATTTTGATAATAAATCTTGGGCATTTTCCCTCGAACATGATTTATCAACTTTGGGTAGTCTCTGGACTAGTCTCCCTCGTCCACCAATTATTATCATACTACTGCGGAAAGTTGAGGGCAGTCCCTAGTCCCGAGCACTTCGCCCACTTCCCCTGGCCTCATCCCAGAGATCTCACACCAACCACCTCACCGTCGACTAGCCGCCAGTCTACAGCCCTCCGAAGAATCCCCAATGGCGGCGACGCCCCTACTAGAGCGCTCCTCACGCGAGCGCATCATCGAGTCTGGCCCACATGTCTTCCGTGCCTGCCGTGTGTCGGCAAGCACGACCGACTTCTCCGTCGGCGAGCCGCCGGCCGTGGGCGAGGGCGAGGCGTCCCCGTACACTATGACAGTGCACATCTTCTTCTCGAGGACGTACGAGCTCAGGAGGATGGCCGGCCCCCTCCCTGCCCCACTGGATGAGGACGATATCACCACTACACCCTGCGAAGAGGTGGTGCTGGATCTTGGCTTGCCTCCGAGGGAGCTGCGTAGTGGGGGCAATGTCGTGCGAACTATGCGCGAGATTCTTGCCCGTGTATGGCTGCTCAAGAACCTGAACCTCACGGAGGAGGAGTGGGACATCATCATGCCTTACGATGTTATGCACCTGATGTGGCAGCAGGCGTGTCGTCGGCTCGGTGGCCTCCACTTCGACCTCACCCTTAGGGTGGACCACCGGCTCATCGTCAACTTGCCGGCGCTGCAGGACAGTTGGGTCCTAGTTGCGCCGGAGGACGGCCACTGCAGCATATGCATGCTGGGGCTGTCGCAGCGCACAACGGTGCGTCTCCGGGGATGCAAACACCCGTTCCATAGGAAGTGCATCTTCTCCTGGTTTGTAACGAACGCCAGCTGCCCTATCTGCCGCGATAAAGTGCTGACCCATCTTATTTTCGATTTGTAGCATAGTATGAATAAAAACCCTGTATGATAGGGATGCCATGCCAACTTGAATCCTATGTCAAGAGAAATTCTATTTGATTGTGGTTATAAGATATTCTGCATTAGTTTGATCTATTATCATTCTATTTTCCTATGGGATATGACCCTATGAATCAAACAACATGTGATTACTTCCACACAATTAAGTTTGACCAACTTTTAGTAGGACAACAAACATAAATAATTAGTCATCATGGGATTACAATCCAACAGATAATTGTCTTCAGGACTCATACATTTTCCAAATAGAAAAATCAAAACAAATCATGGTTCTTCATCTCACAGCATGATACAGAGACAAGAGTCTAATCATCATCATCATCATCATCATCATCATCATCATCATCATCATCATCATCATCACCTCCGTCTTCATTCTGATATTCGTGCATGGTCTCATCCTGCTCGTCGTGTCCATTCTCCTCCTGAGATTCACCAGGTAGCTTCAGTTTATCCATCTCTTTGTCGACTATGCTAACCTCAACAGTGAAATCTACTTCTCCATCATGTGCAGGGATACCTGTATCCAACGAGGTTTCATCAATGTCAGCAACTTTAGTTTGCATACAACCAGCGAAATCATCTTGCTGGGCACCAATTATTGGATCCGCATTCTCATCCAAATCATATATGTTCCTTGCCACAAACTTTTGCACATACTGCCATCCTTTTCTAGATCTGTCTTCCAAGAAAAGTACCTTGGCCGCTTGAGGTACCAAAATATAAGGATCATCCTTGTACCACTGAGCAGTAGTATTAACTGATATGAAATACCCATCATTTCTGGCACCTTTGCCCTTGTTTGGATCTTGGTTGTACCAATAACACTTAAATAGAACCACAGATCGGACAGTAACCTTATCACTATAGAACAACTGAATAACCTCTTCTATGTGACCATAATGGTCAAATGACTCTGATCTCTTCTTTCTGGTTGTCAAGTGATCTCCACTGGTTGTGATGCCACTATTTCGTGTCTTCAAATGTTGTTCACGCTCATAGGAGCTGTAATGGACACCATTGGCATTGCAAGCTGCAGCTACCAACACCCTCTTATCTGGACCACGTGATAGGACAAGGAGATCAGCACTAACAGCGCCTGGATTCTCCGCATGGAGTTTCGAGATCTACGATTACAAAATAGACAAGAGGTCATCTCATGTGAAAACACATAGACAAGTCAGAGTGCAATTGAACATCTTACATGTTTCTCAAACCAGTCCTGAAACCCACTCCCACGTGCCGATAGCTTTCCATTCGTTTCCATGTACAACCTGCAAAACATAGCCAAGTCAGCTGAATATATTTCATTTTGATACAAGTTCATAGTATATGCGAGGAACTGAGGATTTCGTGTGCATAGTACTCACTTAACATATTCATCAGCCTCTGTAGCATTATTCAGCACATACCAAGACAGCTGTTCAAATTCAGACTGCTCTAATGTTTTTTCGGTCCTCTTTCCTATTAGCTCAACACCATGATTAAAAACAGATCCTCCAACTTCCAAAATTCTGCGACCCCGGTTGAATCTGGTCTCTCAATATATCAGGTAATATATCTTGAATCTGGCAAATGGTCTATATGCATTAAGCTGATGTTACTCTGCCTGACATAGTGCCCAAAGCTGGATAATCATGGGTGCAATACAGTACAGCAGCACGTAATAGAAAATTTTGTTCTTTAGGTTGACACACATCCCGTGTAGGGACACCCTCCCATAATGTTTGCAAGTCTCTAATAAGAGGCTGCATGAACACATCAAAATCCTTCCCAGGAGATTTGGGACCTGGGATGAGTAAGGCCATCATACAGTTCGACTGATCGGTGCATGTCCAGGGAGCCTGGTTGTAAGGTGTAACTAGTACTGGCCACATGCTATACGAGTTGCTCATGTTGCCAAATGGGTTGAATCCATCTGTAGCAAGGCCAAGTCTCAGGTTCCTTGGATCTGCAGCAAAATCTGGATGATCCAGGTCGAATTGCTTCCATTCATCGCCATCAGCAGGATGCCTCAGTAAATCAGGGTCGGGCGTGAGAATCTCTTTGTGCCATCTTGTTTCCCGAGATGTTTGTTCTGAAGCAAACAACCTCTGCAATCTTTGTACAAGTGGAAAGTATCTCAGAACCTTCCAAGGAATCTTTTTCTTACCACCAGCTCCATCATGTTTCCATCTTGATTCCTTACATACTGGACATTCATCGAGGTCATTATACTCCATCCAAAACAGTGCACAGTTATTTTTGCAAAAATCAATCTTCTCATATCCAAGTCCCAGTACCTTGATGTACTGCTTCACCTCATAAAAGGATTTTGGCAGTCCAGCCCCAGGGAGTGCATCGCTGTATGTCTTCGCAACTGCATTGAAGGCTTTATTGGTAATCCCCTGGTATGACTTGTCATGAAGTAATTTCACAATTAATTCGAATCTTGACACAACAGAACCAGGGGCCACTAAGCGCTTAGCATCTTCTATCAGGTCATGGAAAAGAGGCTTTTTGTGATAACCATGGGGCTGTTGGCTTGCATATGGATACAGATCCCGTAACAAATTAGCAGTAGCCTCATCCTGGACGAGATCTTCAGGCTGATAACCATCAGAATAAAGAGGATCAATAATCTCAGGCTGATCATAGTGTTCACCATGGTTAATCCACCTGATATATGTCTGGTCCATCCCATAAACGAATAAATGATCTGAGACTACATGTTGAGGCTTGGACCCAATATTCAAACATACGCGGCATGGACAAATCACTTCCTTTGTCGTGTCGCCGTCAGTAAAATCACTAACATGCTTCATGAAGTCTTCAATACCACTCAAATATGTTGGTGTGTTTAATGAGTGAAATAATATCCAAGTTCTGTCCATCTGTTGAGGAGATAGATGGTCAGAGAAGCGATAAGCTATTTCAACAAACAGGTCACCTACGAATGTAAGCAAACATACCTGAGCAAACAGGTCGAATATAAAACTATAAATGCTACATTATTTGAGCCGATTTCAGCAAACGAACTGAGTGCAAAACTACGGCTACCTAGCGAACAGATTTTTTTTAGGCTGACCACTGGGTTTCCCCACTTTGTATTTTTTTATTAATAAAAAGAGGGAAATATGTACAAAAGTTGCTGGAGAGCAGCAACTAAAAGGATCATAGATCCCAAACAGCAAAATATATATAAAATGTTCTACCCATGATATGATTTCCTCTTTGCCTTATGAACAAGGAGAGCAATTTCATCCTTGAATCTCTTGTGCCATCTGTAAATGCTTGGGGGGAGGGGCGAACAGATCTATCGAAAGCAATACAATACCAACACATTCTTTCTTCTTTTTTGCCGTAATTCCGCCGATCTATTAGCAGTGCAAAGAAGCCAAAAGTAATAAGATTACATACAGGTCCATAGACCACCAGGGCCGTACCTGAGAATACGGAGGGCCTGAGCAAAACAAGAAATAGAGGACCTCAACATGATCATTGGCAACTAAAATGATTTTATATATACTACTCACTCCATTTCAATAAACAATGCACCCTTGTTTTTCGTATTTTATCTTCGAAAAAATATTAATCTATATCTCTCTATTTAAAAATGATGTTTCAATTTTATGTAGATATACATGTATTTAGATGAGTTTAGTTTGCAGATACATGCAAGTTTTGATGAAGTTGAAACATATTTTTCAGGATGAAGTATATAAAAAATATTTGATATAAAACTGGTATCATTAGAAAGTATTTTCCAACACGATTCTAACAATGCTGCTTATGTATTATATGATCGTGATATTGTTGTCCTATTTATTTGGTCAAGGTTCACATTGAAATGTGGTAAAATAAATTAAAAGAAGTGCATCGTGTGAAAAAGCAATCTAAGAATTCAAAAGTGCTAATTGTTAGTCGAAACATGACATCTTTCAAAAATGAATCTTCAATTAGTTCTTCATAAAAATCATTGAGACAAAATATTAATATTCATTGGAAAACTAACTGAATTAGCTGCAATCGCGATGAAAGAGAAAGAGAAGATACGGGTAAGAGCAAGTACAATAAGGTACAGTCTTTTTTTTGTTTGTTTGGGTTGCTCATCAAGCTTATCGCTCGATACAATAAGGTACAGTCAGCGGGAGTGGTGTTTTGGAACATGGGTGCATAGTGGGTGGTATCATGGAGTACTATCATAGATATGCTATATTTATTATAGTGGAGTATTGAAAATGGCATAGAAGGGGATATTGAGAATTGAGAGTGGCATAAACACAACTTCAGTTTTTGTAATGGCATAAACACAACTTGTGAATTGAGGAGTGGCATAGAACCAATTAACCGTTGTTTCAATAACAGCCATCAAAAGCCGATCGAACGCACGAGAATGGATCCAAAATTTACCCATTTTAAGTTTCACGAGAAAATTTTAAACTTAAAATTCGTACTGCCTAGAAGTTTTTGAAACAAAAATCCAGTAAATCTTATATGTTGGGTTATGCATTCTGGGGGAGTTTCATCAGATTCAGCCATATTGTTTATCAATAAACCTCATTTTATGTTTTACAACCAACTTTAAACTTAAAATTCAAACTGTCCAGTAAAAAGAACAACATTCCAGTAAATCTTATATATTTCTTCTGCATTCCGGGAAAGATTGGTCGGATTCAAAAAAAATAGTTTGGGAATAAACATTGTTTTAGTCTGGAAACGACTTATTGTAGAGTGATTTTTGGTTGGATACATTCATGTGCGTTCGATTGGCTTTGGATGGCTGATATTGAACCAAAGTCAACGCTGGGCTTTTGACCTGAACGTCACTGGAGCTGCGTCAAAAGTCCAGCCATGACTTTGTCTCAATAACAGCCATCAAAAGCCGATCGAACGCACAGGAATGGATCCAACCAAAAATCACTCAACCGCTGGAATTTTGACCTGAAAGTCACTGAAGCTGTGTCCATACTTGCCCAACAGGTTGCGTATGAATGTAAACCAACATATCTGAGCAAACAGGTCGAATATAAAACTATATAACTAAATGCCACGTTATTTGAGCCGATTTCAGCAAACCAACTGAGGTCTATTTTTTTAGGCTGGACAGTGGTTTCCTCGCTGTGTATTTTTCACTGTAATAAAAAAGAGGGAAAATGTTACTGGAGAGCAGCAACTAAAAGGATCATAGATCCCAAACAGCAAAATCTAGCTAAAAAGGTTATACCCATGATGATAAGCCATGATATGATTTCCTCTTTGCCTTACAAACAAGGAGAGCCATTTCATCCTTGAATCTCTTGCGGCTTCTGTAAATGCTTGGGGGCGAACAGATCAATCGAAAGCAATATAATACCAACAAATTCTTTCTTCTTTTTGGCCGTAAATCCACCGATGTATTAGCAGTGCAAAGAACCCAGAAGTAATAAGATTACAAACAGGTCCATAGAGGACTGGCACCAAGCGACGACTACAGACATTGGGCAATGGTGAGCAGTACAGTGTACAGTACGAACGAATTCGAGCAAATAGGTAAAGCGGAAAACAATGTCAAACAAACACATCGAGAGGAAAACAATATCAACCGATCGATTCGAACGAACTAACGAACTTATAAGGGTGATACGTCCAAAACGTATCTACTTTCCCGAACACTTTTGCTATTGTTTTGCCTCTAATTTGTGTATTTTGGATACAACTAACATGGACTAACGCTGTTTTCAGCAGAATTGCTCTGGTGTCTTGTTTTTGTGCAGAAATCCAACTTTCAGGAAAAACCTCGGAATTTATACAGAAGGCCCTATTTTCCCAGAATATTGGCGGAGCCAGAAGGGCAAGCCAGGTGGGGGCACGAGGGCCCCACACACTAGGCCGGCGCGGCCCAGGAGGGGCCCGCGCGGCCCTAGTGTGTGGCGGCCTCGGCTGGCCCCCGACGCCCTCCTTCGGACTACTTATCGCCCTCGACCTAAAAACGCACGGGGAGAAGTCGAAGTCGCCAGAAACCCTCCAGAGAGCCGCCACATCGCGAAACTCCGTCGCGGGAGCCAGAAGTCTCCGTTCTGGCACTCCGCCGGGACGGGGAATTGGAGGAGATCTTCACCGCCATCACCGCCAACGCCTCTCCATCAACCAGCCATGTTTCCCCCATCCATGTGTGAGTAATTCCCCCGCTGTAGGCTGAAGGGGATGGTAGGGATTGGATGAGATTGGTCATGTAATAGTCATAAGATTGTTAGGGCATAGTGCCTAGTATCCGTAGATGTCACTTTTATGATATTGTTGCAACTTGTTATGCTTAATGCTTGTCACTAGGGCCCGAGTGCCATGATCTCAGATCTGAACATGTTATTGATTCATGAAGATATTCGTTGTTTATGATCTTACCTGCAAGTTGTATACACATGTCGCTGTCCGGAACCAATGGCCCCGAAGTGACAGAAATCGGGACAACCGGAGGGGATGGTAGTGATGTGAGGATCACATGTGTTCACGGAGTGTTAATGCTTTGCTCCGGTACTCTATTAAAAGGAGTACCTTAATTTCCAGTAGTTTCCCTAGAGGCCCGGCTGCCACCGGCTGGTAGGACAAAAGATGTTGTGCAAGTTTCTCATTGCGAGCACGTACGACTATATATGGAACACATGCCTATTGATTGATTAGTACTTGGATACCGTTTTATTATTATCTGCAAATGCCCCTGCTTTGACTGTTATATGAGTTTCTCTCATCCATGCAACGCCCGTTAATCCGTCCCTGTGCCTACAGTATTTTAATCCTGCTGTTTACTATAATCACTACTGCTGTCTTTATTTCACCGCTGCTGTTATTTCACTATTCCTACTGCCATAAAAATGTTACTACTGATAAACTCTTGCGAGCAAGTCTGTTTCCAGGTGCAGCTGAATTGACAACTCCGCTGTTAAGGCTTACAAGTATTCTTTGTCTCCCCTTGTGTCGAATCAATAAATTGGGTAATACTTCCCTCGAAGACTGTTGCGATCCCCTATACTTGTGGGTCATCAAGACTATTTTCTGGCGCCGTTGCCGGGGAGCATAGCTTTATTTGGAAGTTCACTTGGATTGATATTGTTCGCTGCAAAGTCTCCATCATGGGTAAACCTCGCGATACTAAGATCGCCATATTACCATCCACTACAAGAAAAGGTACAACTCTTAGTACCTCTGCTGCTCTTGATTCACCATCTGTGATAAGTAAACTTGTTTCACCACCACAAGCTTCAAATGCTGGTACTTCTGCTGAATCTGAAAATTCCTCTCATAATTGTGATGATGCTTCTGTTGTGCTTGATAATGATGGTTCGTTAGGATCTTTTCTAGATGCTACAATTGCTAGGTCTAGGCAAATTGAAAATACTGAAACTCCTAATGAAAATGCTGCTACACCTGTTAATTCACCTGAGTCTGTTGAATATTCTAGTGATGATCTTGATGAAGATTATGTAGAGCTTGATGATGATTTTATTGAAAAATGCAATGCTACTACTGATGCAAGAAAAATTAAAAAGTTGCTTGCGGAACATGCTGTTAGATATAAACTGTCTCCTGATCCTAAATTTGCCACATCTCCTATAAACATTAAGGATAAAGATTATGATTTTTCTCTTGATCTATCTCATATAGCTATTGTTGAGAAAACACCCTTTTGTGGTACTGAAAAAGAAAGTGTTGTTGAACACATGACTGAGTTATCTACTCTTAGTGGCTTGTTTTCTGATGATGTTAAGATGCGTACTTATTTTGTCGCTAAAATTTTTCCTTTCTCATTAAAGGATGATGCTAAAACTTGGTATAATAATTTGCCTCCTGGTTCTATTAAAAGTCCAAAAGAATTGCTTGATGTTTTCTTCCGGAAATACTTTCCTGCTAGTGCTCAACATATTGCTTTGCAGAGAATTTATAATTTTGACCAGGAAGATGGAGAGAAATTGCCTGAGGCTTGGGCGAGATTTTGCTCTCTTATTAGAGCTCGGCCTGACCATGATTTGGAAAAGCATGATTTACTTGATATATTTTATAGTGGACTAACCATTGAGTCTAGGGCATACCTGGATAGTTGTGTTGGTTGTGTTTTCAGGAAAAGAACTCCAGACGACGCTGAAGAATTATTGGCTAAAATAGGCCGGAATCATGATGATTGGTCTACACCTGAACCAACCCCGACACCGATAGTGAAGAAGAGGGGTATGATTAAATTAAATGATGAAGATATGAGGGAAGCCAAGAAGTCTCTTAAAGAGAAGGGTATTAAACCTGAAGATGTGAAGAATTTACCTCCTATAGAAGATTTATGTGAGATAATTCCCCCTTCATCCATGATTGAGGTAAACTCCCTTCAACGCTTTACTAGGGAAGATATTCCGTATTCAAAACCTCCTGCTCAATGCTTAGATGAGTTTGATAATTATATTGTTAAGCAAGAAAACTTTAATATGAGAGTAGAGAATCATTTAATGGAAAATTCTCGAGCTATTAGTGAATTGCATGATATTGTGGAGAGAACCTCCAATGATGTTAAGATACTTGTTAAACATTTTCATATGGTTCAAACTCAAATTGATCAACTTACTAAAGTGCAAAATGACTTGTTGGAAAATAATTCTAAAGAAAAACATGCTTATGAAGTAACAACTAGAGGTGGTGTTTCTACCCAGGATCCTCTATATCCTGAAGGGCACCCCAAAAGAATTGAACAAGATTCTCAACGAACTAAAGAAATTAGTAGTCCTTCTAAGAAAAAGAAGAAGAAACATAAAACTGTTGTAGAATCCTCTGAACCTGTTAATGATCCTAATAGTATTTCTATTT
Source organism: Lolium multiflorum (assembly GCA_030979885.1). Taxonomy (NCBI): domain Eukaryota; kingdom Viridiplantae; phylum Streptophyta; class Magnoliopsida; order Poales; family Poaceae; genus Lolium; species Lolium multiflorum. Next base: position 258,638,381 of record CM061750.1, on the reverse strand, counting down.
CTGATGCTGAAACTGAAAGTGGTAATGAACATGATGAAGATAATGATAAGAATGATACTCCTGATAAAGAAGAAATTGAAAAAGAACCTGAAAAGCATGATAAAAATAAGAAGTACACTAAAGAAGATTTTATTGCTGAGAAACATGGTAATGAAAGAGAACCTTGGGTTCAAAAGCAAATGCCTTTTCCTGCTAAGAAACTAAAATCAAAGGAGGAGGAACATTATAATAAATTTTGTGATTGGATGAAACCTTTATTTTTGCAAATCCCTTTGACTGATGCTATTAAATTGCCTCCTTATTCAAAGTATATGAAAGATATTGTCTCTAACAAAAGGAAAATTCCCAATGAGGAGATTTCCACTATGCTCGCTAATTACTCCTTTAATGGTAAGGTTCCAAAGAAGCTTGGAGACCCAGGTATACCGACTATTCCTTGTTCCATCAAGAATAATTATGTTAGAACTGCTCTATGTGATTTGGGAGCAGGTGTTAGTGTAATGCCTTTTTCTCTTTATAAGAGACTTGATTTAGATAAGTTGATACCAACTGATATATCTTTGCAAATGGCTGATAAATCTACTGCTATTCCTGTTGGAGTATGTGAAAATGTTCCTGTTCAAGTTACTGGATCCTCCTTAGTCACTCCAAAATGTACCAATTGATAGATGTGTTAACTTTGCTTAAAGGAAAAAATAATGTCATGTAAATGAGTTAACTTGGATTTCCTACCCTTGAATCCATAGGAAACTTTGCTCTAATGCACTATACTAATCAACCGAGTTTTTACACCAACAGGTCTGTCACTTACGTGTGGTGCCCATGCGTGAGGTCCCACACTTCAGTGAGCACAAGTCACGTGCAATAGGTACGCAAACTCCCAGCCATTTTCTTTGTCAAGAGAAGACGCATCAGGATGCGTATTGGAAGTCTCTGGGTCCTTCAGGATCCTTCGGTTGTCCCTCTCACAAAAAAAAACAAATCTCTCTCATTCTCGGCCTCGCTCGACTCGCTCGCTCGCTCGCTCGCACCTCCTGCTCACTGACAAACCCTGCACAACAGTCAACATCATCATCATCACCCGAAAAAGGGGAGACACCATAATGCTCTCCCTTCTTCTCTCCTTCCGAGTGATCCCTCTTCCTCCGAGTTTCACTCGACGGGCAAACACATATGTGCTGCATAGTAATAATAAAAAGGTAGAAAAATCGACCTACGAATCTATAATTAAATATACTAGGTTAAACTAGGGTTTTGCCCAGTACTACAGATCAAGGTTCAAAAAAATCCAACTACGGGGTTCGAACAACCCCATTTCTAATCAAAGATTTTTTTCGACGTCATCCAAATGGCCTCAAACTATAGCATGGGCGGATCCAGACTATAGCCAAGGGGGGCAGCTGCCCCCACTCAATTTTCTGAAACCTTGTAATATGATATTTGCATCACTTATCATATGTTTGCCCCCTCTAAAAATTTATCCTAGGTCCGCCCCTAAACTATAGGGTTAGCATCTAGTGCAGTATGTGTGAACATGTATGCACTATGTGTGCTATAACTTGTATGTCTTTCAAATTTGAACCAAATTTGAATAAGTTTAAAATATTTGAAATGGGGCTTTTGACTTAAATGTTTGAAACCCAAAACGACTTCTCTTCATGCTAGACTTCATAAGACCGAGTTTAGGGTTAGGGGGTAGATATATGATTTGTCTGGTTTGAATATGTCTAAACCTTGTTTATCAACTTGAATGCTTACTATATGACATAAGAAGACTATGTGCTTTTGTTTTTCATTTTTCTAATTTTTTTGAATTTTATGCCCATTTGAATCTTGGTCAAATCCTAGGTTTGACCAAGATTTAAACAAGTTTCAAACATGAAAATGAAAACGTAAGCCTGGATCCTTCTTAGTCACTCTAAAATGAAGCTTCTGGGAGGTTTTTGAAATTTCCATGTTTGAAACCCAAAACCACTTCTCTTCATGCTTGACTTCATAAGACATAGTTTAGGGGTTAGGGGTAGTGACATAGGCATCCCCAATGGGCCTGCCAAAGATGGTACCCGGGGTTTACTAAAGGCCCAGGACTCGAAGAATAAGAAGACTCGGAAGCCCATTTAGTGTTAAGGAAAGATAGATTGTATTAGGAAAGATAGAGATTTGTAATCTTACGGGTTGGGTACGAAACCCTCCCGAACTCTGTAACTTGTGTATTACGAAACCCTCGGCTCCACCCTCTATATAAGGGGGAGTCGAGGGACGAAGAAAGGATCGAATCTATTGTCAACAGAACCCTAGTTTTCACAATCAGCGAGTACTTTTCGGCTGAAACCTTCGAGATCTACTTGCCCTCTACTTCTAGCAAAACCCTAGTCTACAATCTGTAGGCATTGACAAATTAATCCTTTGTCAATTGGCGCCGTCTGTGGGAATTAGAGGTTGCAAGGAGCTGATCTCGATGGCACGTCCAGAATCGTCGACTCTAGCATATACTCCCATCGGGAAGACAAAATAAGTCATCAAATATGACTCGATAAAATGTGCTATTCCAACAGCCGAAAAGCACTCGACAATATATTCTCAGAGCGCTATAAGTCGCGAATAAATCTCTGAATGCCGCAAAACTTTGCGAAGGTAAGACCCCAGATCCGTTCTGAGCGGCGTGGCACCGTCTCTGACGGCGGATTGCTACTTTTTTCCGTATCAACAGATACGAAGAAAAATCCTAACGGACGCGTTAGGTACCCGATAAAATATGACTGGGACTCGACAGAATGGTAAGACCTTAAGCGGCACCTGTCGAAGTTTACACCAGTATCCCGAGATCATGTCCAGGGACGTGATCTTGAAGTAGGTTTTTGCGGATTGCCACTAGAGCAGTTAACTAGTACCTGATCCGTCAGATGAACTAGCCCCAACTACCGATATCCCTGTACAAAATAATATTTGCATATCGAAAGATTATGTAATGAGTAAAATTGGAGATTTTCCCTGATTCTTCGATTCAAGAAAAATCTCGGGGGCTACTGACATAGGCATCCCCAATGGGCCTGCCAAAGATGGTACCCGGGGTTTATTAAAGGCCCAGGACTCGAAGAATAAGAAGACTCGGAAGCCCATTTAGTGTTAAGGAAAGATAGATTGTATTAGGAAAGATAGAGATTTGTAATCTTACGGGTTGGGTACGAAACCCTCCCGAACTCTGTAACTTGTGTATTACGAAACCCTCGGCTCCACCCTCTATATAAGGGGGAGTCGAGGGACGAAGAAAGGATCGAATCTATTGTCAACAGAACCCTAGTTTTCACAATCAGCGAGTACTTTTCGGCTGAAACCTTCAAGATCTACTTGCCCTCTACTTCTAGCAAAACCCTAGTCTACAATCTGTAGGCATTGACAAATTAATCCTTTGTCAATTGGCGCATGTTGTGGAATATGTCTAGACCTTGTTTATCAACCTGAATGCTTACGATATGACATAAGAAGACTATGTACTTTGGTTTTCATTTTTCTGATTTTATTAATTTTGTGTCCATTTGAATCTTGGTCAAATCCTAGGTTTGACCAAAATTTGAACAAGTTTAAAACATGAAAATGAAAAGTTAATCATGGATCCTTCTTAGTCACTCTAAAATGAAGCTTTTGGGATGTTCTTGAAATTTCCATGTTTGAAACCCAAAATGACTTCTCTTCATGCTTGACTTCATAAGACATAGTTTAGGGTTAGGGGTAGATACATGATTTGTCTGGTTTGAATATGTCTAGACCTTGTTTATCAACTTTAATGCTTACTATATGACATAAGAAGACTATATATGTGCTTTGGTTTTTCATTTTTCTATTTTTTTGAATTTTATGCCCATATATTTGAATCTTTGTCAAATCCTAGGTTTGACCAGGATTTAAACAAGTTTAAAACATGAAAATGAAAAGGTAAGCCTAGATCCTTCTTACTAACTCTAAAATGAAACTTTTGGGAGGTTTTTGAAATTTCCATGTTTGAATCTTTTGGTCAAATCCTAGGTTTGACCAAGATTTAAACAAGTTTAAAACATGAAAATGAAAAGCGAAGCTTGTATCCTTCTTAGTCACTCTAAAATGAAGCTTTTGGGAGGTTTTTGAAATTTCCATGTTTGAAACCCAAAACCACTTCTCTTCATGCTTGACTTCATAAGACATAGTTTAGGGGTTAGGGGGTATAGATACATGATTTGTGTGGTTTGAATATGTCTAGACCTTGTTTGTCAACTTTAATGCTTACTATATGACATAAGAAAACTATGTGCTTTGGTTTTTCATTTTTCTGATTTTTTTATTTTGATGCCCATTTGAATCTTGTCAAATCCTAGATTTGACCAAGATAATTTAAACAAGTTTAAAACATGAAAATGAAAAGGGAAGCATGTATCGTTCTTAGTCACTCTAAAATGAAGTTTTTGGGAGGTTTTTGAAATTTCCATGTAGGAAACCCAAAACCACTTCTCTTCATGATTGACTTCATAAGACAGAGTTTAGGGTTAGGGGTAGATATATACATGATTTTCCTAGGTTTGACCAAGATTTAAACAAGTTTAAAACATGAATATGAAAAAGTAAGCATGTATCCTTCTTAGTCACTCCAAAATGAAGCTCTTAATTAGGAGGGTTTTTGAAATTTCCATGTTTGAAACCAAAAACCACTTATCTTCACCATGCATGCTTGACTTTATAAGACAGAGTTTAGGGTTAGGGGTAGATACATGATTTTTCAGGTTTAATATGTCTAGACCTTGTTTATCAACTTAATTGAATGCGCGCATACTATATGACATAAGAAGATCTTGGTATTCATTTTTTTTGAATTTTTATGCCCATTTGAATCTTGGTCAAATCCTAGGTTTGACCAAGATTTGAACAAGTTTAAAACATGAATATGAAAAGGTAAGCATGTATGCTTCTTAATTAGTCACTCCAAAATGAAGCTCTTGGAAGGGTTTTTGAAATTTCCATGTTTGAAACCAAAAACCACATCTCTTCATGCTTGACTTCATAAGACAGAGTTTAGGGTTAGGGGTAGCCACATACATGATTTTTCTGGTTTGAATATGTCTAGACCTTGTTTATCAACTTTAATGCTTACTATATGACATAAGAAAACTATGTGCTTTGGTTTTTCATTTTTCTAATTTTTTATTTTTGATGCCCATTTGAATCTTGGTCAAATCCTAGGTTTGACCAAGATTTAAACAAGTTTAAATCATGAAAATGAAAAGGGAAGCATGTATCCTTCTTATTCACTCTAAATGAAGTTTTTGGGAGGTTTTTCAAATTTCCATGTTTGAAACCCAAAACGACTTCTCTTCATGCTTGACTTCATAAGACAGAGTTTAGGGTTAGGGGTAGATACATGATTTGTATGGTTTGAATATGTCTAGACCTTGTTTATCAACTTTAATGCTTACTATATGACATAAGAAGATTATGTGCTTTGGTTTTTCATTTTTCTATTTTTTTTGAATTTTATGCCCATATATTTGAATCTTTGTCAAATCCTAGGTTTGACCAGGATTTAAACAAGTTTAAAACATGAAAATGAAAAGGTAAGCCTGGATCCTTCTTAGTCACTCTAAAATGAAGCTTTTGGGAGGTTCTTGAAATTTCCATGTTTGAAACCCAAAACCACTTCTCTTCATGATTGACTTCATAAGACATAGTTTAGGGTTAGGGGTAGATACATGATTTGTATGGTTTGAATATGTCTAGACCTTGTTTATCAACTTTAATGCTTACTATATGACATAAGAAGACTATGTGCTTTGGTTCTTCATTTTTCTGTTTTTTTATTTTCCGCCCATTTGAATCTCTGTCAAATCCTAGGTTTGACCAAGATTTAGACAAGTTTAACACGTGAAAACGAATAAGTAAGCCTCGATCCTTCTTAGTCACTCCAAAATGTACCAATTGATAGATGTGTTAACTTTGCTTAATGAAAAAATAATGTCATGTAAATGAGTTAACTTGGATTTCCTACCCTTGAATCCATAGGAAACTTTGCTCTAATGCACTATACTAATCAACCGAGTTTTTACACCAACAGGTCTGTCACTTACGTGTGGTGCCCATGCGTGAGGTCCCACACTTCAGTGAGCACAGGTCACGTGCAATAGGTACGCAAACTCCCAGCCATTTTCTTTGTCAAGAGAAGACGCATTAGGATGCGTATTGGAAGTCTGGGTCCTTCTGGATCCTTCGGGTGTCCCTCTCAAAAAAAAACAAATCTCTCTCATTCTCGGCCTCGCTCGACTCGCTCGCACCTCCTGCTCACTGACAAACCCTGCACAAAAGTCAACATCATCACCCGAAAAAGGGGAGACACCATAATGCTCTCCCTTCTTCTCTCCTTCCGAGTGATCCCTCTTCCTCCGAGTTTCACTCGACGGGCAAACACACATGTGCTGCATAGTAATAATAAAAAGGTAGAAAAATCGACCTACGAATCTATAATTAAATATACTAGGTTAAACTAGGGTTTTGCCCAGTACTACAGATCAAGGTTCAAAAAAATCCAACTACGGGGTTCGAACAACCCCATTTCTAATCAAAGATTTTTTTCGACGTCATCCAAATGGCCTCAAACTATAGCATGGGCGGATCCAGACTATAGCCAAGGGGGGCAGCTGCCCCCACTCAATTTTCTGAAACCTTGTAATATGATATTTGCATCACTTATCATATGTTTGCCCCCTCTAAAAATTTATCCTAGGTCCGCCCCTAAACTATAGGGTTAGCATCTAGTGCAGTATGTGTGAACATGTATGCACTATGTGTGCTATAACTTGTATGTCTTTCAAATTTGAACCAAATTTGAATAAGTTTGAAATATTTGAAATGGGGCTTTTGGCTTAAACGTTTGAAACCCAAAACGACTTCTCTTCATGCTAGACTTCATAAGACCGAGTTTAGGGTTAGGGGTAGATATATGATTTGTCTGGTTTGAATATGTCTAAACCTTGTTTATCAACTTGAATGCTTACTCTATGACATAAGAATACTATGTGCTTTTGTTTTTCATTTTTCTATTTTTTTTTGAATTTTATGCCCATTTGAATCTTGGTCAAATCCTAGGTTTGACCAAGATTTAAACAAGTTTCAAACATGAAAAGATTTAAACAAGTTTCACTCTAAAATGAAGCTTCTAGGAGGTTTTTAAAATTTCCATGTTTGAAACCCAAAACCAATTCTCTTCATGCTTGAATTCATAAGACATAGTTTAGGGGTTAGGGGTAGATACATGATTTGTATGGTTTGAATATGTCTAGACCTTGTTTATCAACTTGAATGCTTACGATATGACATAAGAAGACTATGTACTTTGGTTTTCATTTTTCTGATTTTTTAAATTTTGTGTCCATTTGAATCTTGGTCAAATCCTAGGTTTGACCAAGATTTAAACAAGTTTATAACATGAAAATGAAAAGGTAATCATGGATCCTTCTTAGTCACTCTAAAATGAAGCTTTTGGGATGTTCTTGAAATTTCCATGTTTGAAACCCAAAACGACTTCTCTTCATCATAAGACATAGTTTAGGGTTAGGGGTAGATACATGATTTGTCTGGTTTGAATATGTCTAGAACTTGTTTGTCAACTTTAATGCTTACTATATGACATAAGAAAACTATGTGCTTTGGTTTTTCATTTTTCTGATTTTTTTATTTTGATGCCCATTTGAATCTTGTCAAATCCTAGATTTGACCAAGATAATTTAAACAAGTTTAAAACATGAAAATGAAAAGGGAAGCATGTATCCATCTTAGTCACTCTAAAATGAAGCTTCTGGGAGGTTTTTGAAATTTCCATGTTTGAAACCCAAAACCACTTCTCTTCATGCTTGACTTCATAAGACATAGTTTAGGGGTTAGGGGGTATAGATACATGATTTGTCTGGTTTGAATATGTCTTGACCTTGTTTGTCAACTTTAATGCTTACTATATGACATAAGAAAACTATGTGCTTTGGTTTTTCATTTTTCTGATTTTTTTATTTTGATGCCCATTTGAATCTTGTCAAATCCTAGATTTGACCAAGATAATTTAAACAAGTTTAAAACATGAAAATGAAAACGTAAGCCTGGATCCTTCTTAGTCACTCTAAAATGAAGTTTATGGGAGGTTTTTGAAATTTCCATGTAGGAAACCCAAAACCACTTATCTTCATGCTTGACTTCATAAGACATAGTTTAGGGGTTAGGGGTAGATACATGATTTGTATGGTTTGAATATGTCTAGAACTTGTTTATCAACTTGAATGCTTACGATATGACATAAGAAGACTATGTACTTTGGTTTTCATTTTTCTGATTTTTTTAATTTTGTGTCCATTTGAATCTTGGTCAAATCCTAGGTTTGACCAAGATTTAAACAAGTTTATAACATGAAAATGAAAAGGTAATCATGGATCCTTCTTAGTCACTCTAAAATGAAGCTTTTGGGATGTTCTTGAAATTTCCATGTTTGAAACACAAAACGACTTCTCTTCATGCTTGACTTCATACGACATAGTTTAGGGTTAGGGGTAGATACATGATTTGTCTGGTTTGAATATGTCTAGAACTTGTTTTTCAACTTTAATGCTTACTATATGACATAAGAAAACTATGTGCTTTGCTTTTTCATTTTTCTGATTTTTTTATTTTGATGCCCATTTGAATCTTGTCAAATCCTAGATTTGACCAAAATAATTTAAACAAGTCTAAAACATGAAAATGAAAAGGGAAGCATGTATCCATCTTAGTCACTCTAAAATGAAGCTTTTGGGAGGTTGTTGAAATTTCCATGTTTGAAACCCAAAACCAGTTCTCTTCATGCGTGACTTCATAAGACATAGTTTAGGGGTTAGGGGTATAGATACATGATTTGTATGGTTTGAATATGTCTAGACCTTGTTTATCAACTTGAATGCTTACGATATGACATAAGAAGACTATGCACTTTGGTTTTCATTTTTCTGATTTTTTTAATTTTGTGTCCATTTGAATCTTGGTCAAATCCTAGGTTTGACCAAGATTTAAACAAGTTTATAACATGAAAATGAAAATGTAATCATGGATCCTTCTTAGTCACTCTAAAATGAAGCTTTTGGGATGTTCTTGAAATTTCCATGTTTGAAACCCAAAACGACTTCTCTTCATGCTTGACTTCATAAGACATAGTTTAGGGTTAGGGGTAGATACATGATTTGTCTGGTTTGAATATGTCTAGAACTTGTTTTTCAACTTTAATGCTTACTATATGACATAAGAAAACTATGTGCTTTGGTTTTTCATTTTTCTGATTTTTTTATTTTGATGCCCATTTGAATCTTGTCAAATCCTAGATTTGACCAAAATAATTTAAACAAGTTTAAAACATGAAAATGAAAAGGGAAGCATGTATCCATCTTAGTCACTCTAAAATGAAGCTTCTGGGAGGTTTTTGAAATTTCCATGTTTGAAACCCAAAACCACTTCTCTTCATGCTTGACTTCATAAGACATAGTTTAGGGGTTAGGGGGTATAGATACATGATTTGTATGGTTTGAATATGTCTAGACCTTGTTTATCAACTTGAATGCTTACGATATGACATAAGAAGACTATGTACTTTGGTTTTCATATTTCTGATTTTTTTAATTTTGTGTCCATTTGAATCTTGGTCAAATCCTAGGTTTGACCAAGATTTAAACAAGTTTATAACATGAAAATGAAAAGGTGAAGCTTTTGGGATGTTCTTGAAATTTCCATGTTTGAAACACAAAACGACTTCTCTTCATGCTTGACTTCATACGACATAGTTTAGGGTTAGGGGTAGATACATGATTTGTCTGGTTTGAATATGTCTAGAACTTGTTTTTCAACTTTAATGCTTACTATATGACATAAGAAAACTATGTGCTTTGCTTTTTCATTTTTCTGATTTTTTTTATTTTGATGCCCATTTGAATCTTGTCAAATCCTAGATTTGACCAAAATAATTTAAACAAGTTTAAAACATGAAAATGAAAAGGGAAGCATGTATCCATCTTAGTCACTCTAAAATGAAGCTTGGGAGGTTTTTGAAATTTCCATGTTTGAAACCCAAAACCACTTCTCTTAATGCTTGACTTCATAAGACATAGTTTAGGGGTTAGGGGGTATAGATACATGATTTGTCTGGTTTGAATATGTCTAGACCTTGTTTGTCAACTTTAATGCTTACTATATGACATAAGAAAACTATGTGCTTTGGTTCATTTTTCTGATTTTTTTATTTTGATGCCCCATTTGAATCCTAGATTTGACCAAGATAATTTAAACAAGTTTAAAACATGAAAATGAAAAGGGAAGCATGTGTATCGTTCTGAGTCACTCTAAAATAAAGTTTAGGTTTTTGAAATTTCCATGTTTGAAACCCAAAACCACTTCTCTTCATGATTGACTTCATAAGACAGAGTTTAGGGTTAGGGGTAGATATATACATGATTTTCCTAGGTTTGACCATGACTTAAACAAGTTTAAAACATGAATATGTAAAAGTAAGCATGTATCCTTCTTAGTCACTCCAAAATGAAGCTCTTAATTAGGAGGGTTTTTGAAATTTCCATGTTTGAAACCAAAAACCACTTATCTTCACCATGCATGCTTGACTTTATAAGACAGAGTTTAGGGTTAGGGGTAGATACATGATTTTTCAGGTTTAATATGTCTAGACCTTGTTTATCAACTTAATTGAATGCGCGCATACTATATGACATAAGAAGATCTTGGTATTCATTTTTTTTGAATTTTTATGCCCATTTGAATCTTGGTCAAATCCTAGGTTTGACCAAGATTTGAACAAGTTTAAAACGAGAATATGAAAAGGTAAGCATGTATGCTTCTTAATTAGTCACTCCAAAATGAACACTACAAGAAAAGTTCTGATAGACAACGTCCCAAAATCGTCCACTAAGGGGTATTTTTCGTCGCCTATGGGCCTAACCCGACGATATGGGTTCTGTTGTCGAAACTGCGTCAGGCAAAGTCCTACGACGTTTTTTTCGGTCCGTCGCGTTTGGGCGCCCTTCCGCCACGGAAAATCGGACCGTTGTACAAGTGTTTTCGGGAGCCCGTTGACTGCTGACGTCATGCAAACTGACACGTGGCAGACGCCGTTAACTGGCAGTTAACGGCGTTAACCGGCTGAAACCCCGTGGTAGATGGTAGGCCCACACGAGGCCTGCCACGTCTTAAGCGGGCCGGCCCATTAAGTTTGCGGGCCGGGCCAGCTGACTTAGTTTGACCGGTCAACTATATAGCTGGGCTGGTCCATTAAGTACGTGGGCCGAGCCTAACCTCTAAGGTTGACTGGTCAAAATTAAACGGGCCGGCCGACTAAGCATGTGGGCCGGGCCGAATGCACTCGTTTGACCGGTCAGCAGGCAAAAGGGCCGGCCCATAAGACATGCGGGGCCCACTTTCCTGTTATTGGGCCGGCCCATTTAACAAGTGGGGTCCACCTTCGAGCAACTGGGCCGGCCCAAGAAGTTAGTGGGTCGGCCCAATTAGCGTGTGGGTCCCACTTTCCTGTTAAAGGGCCGGCCCATTTAGCATGTGGGGTCCACCATATAGCGAGTGGGCCGGCCCAACAAGATAGTGGGCCGGGCAAAACCACAGGTGGGTCCCACTGTTAAAGGGCCGGCCCATTTAGTGTGGGGTCCACCTTATAGCAAGTGGGCTGGCCCAACAAGATAGCGGGGCCAAAACACAGGTGGTCCCACATTCCTGTTAATGGGCCGGCCCATTTAATATGTGGGGTCCACCATATAGCAAGTGGGCTGGCCCAACATGTTAGTGGGCCGGCCCAATAATAAATGTGGGGCCCTCTATCGTTTAACCGGGCCGGCCCAGTTAGCAAGTGGGGTCCACCATAAAGCTGGGCTGGCCCAACAAGTTAGTGGGCCGCCCAATAAGCTTGTGGGGCCCGCTTTTGTTACGGCCGCCCGTTGTGGGTGGGGTCCACATTAAAGAAAGTGGTCCGGCCCAATTAGACGGTGGGGTCCACCGAAATCAAGTGGGCTGGCCCACTCGTTTAGTTGCTGTTTATATGCCGGCATAATAGGCGCTTTAGGATTTTGCGGGCCGGCACTTATGTGATTTCGCTTAATTGGGCCGTTTAAGGTATGGGAATTTGTGATTTAGATACTGAGAATATTACATCAGCTGCAAGGCTTTGAAAAAATATTACAGAACCCAGAGAAATTGAATGGTAATTAAACCTAGCAATACAATGAAGCCATTCGGCAATCTTTTAAGTTGTCCATGCACCACCTATATCTGAAACAAAGACATCATCATTTCGTCGTTATAACAAGATCATTGTAATGCGCACAATAAGCAAACAAAGAGTGCATGCCGCATACCAACAGCCAATATAACAGAGCATGTTAGAATGAAACAGCAGACTTACTACTGTCGAGTCCCATGCAAACCAACATGTTCAGGGAGTACAAAATTGGCATGAACAACATAGTAGCAGGCTATAAATTTTGTAACAACGACTGAGCAAGATGAAGTTATGATGGCTACATCTACAGAGCAGGGAATGTAAACCAAAAATAGAAGTTACGATGGCAAAAGCTAAAGAGGAGGGAATGTGAACCAACATGTGCCAAGTGCAATTACTTCAAATTGGCCGTGAACTAAATAATACTCCTGAACTTATAGTGAAGGGGATGCAAATAATATAGTGGGATCACCTGTGAACTTGTATAAGAGGGAATGCAAACCAATATGTTCAGCATTCCATATGTGAGCGTCATGCCAAGTCAGAGAAACAAGTCAATAATGCAGCTTTTGAAGAACAAGATGGCACACAAAATTATTATCTAGTAGTATGACAAGTTTATTTGTACTACAGGCTAGATAGCAGAGTGATAGCATGCCAAACTAAGTCCTTACTTTGTTAGCTTACAATGAACTAGATACAAAACAATGGCATCACCTGTAGTACAGGGAATGCAAGCCAACATGTTCATGGAGTAAAAAATTGGCACAAACAACATAGTAGCAGGCCATAATTTTTGTAACAACAACTGAGCAAGATAAAGTTATGATGGCTAGATCTACAGAGCAGGGAATGTAAACCAAATATAGAAGTTACGATGCCAAAAGCTATAGAGCAGGGAATGCGAACCAACATGTGCAATTACTTAAAATTGGCCATGAACTAAATAATAGCAGGATGTTACTATAATAGCTAGGAATAAAACAGATAGGAGTTATAATGGCATCACTCATAAACTTGTAGATAAGGGAAACAAATCAATTTGTTTCGGGATATAAAGTTGTAATGAGCAACACATAGAGGATAGTTAATGCTACGGCTTAGGATGGACCAGAAACGGAATATAGTGGGATCACCTGTGAACTTGTAGAAGAGGGAATGCACACCAATATGTTCACCATTCTATATGTGAGCGCCATGCCAATTAAGAGAAACAAGTTAATATTGCAGCTTTTGAAGAATCAGATGGCAGACAAAATTATGATGGAAGTAGCTGCTGTGACGAGTTCAAATAAATTTGTACTGCAGGATGGCAGAGCGATAGCATGCAGGAACTAATAGCAGGCAGTTACTTTGTTAGCTTACGACGAAGTAGATAGAAATAACAATGGCATCACCTGTAGTACAGGGAATGCAAACCAACATGTTCAGGGAGAACAAGATTGGCATGAACAAAATAGTAGCAGCCTATAATTTTTGTAACAACGACTGAGCAAGATAGAAGTTATGATGGCTACATCTACAGAGCAGGGAATGCAAACCAAAATGTTCAATCGCTTAAAGTTAGCAATGAACTAGAAAATAGCAAGGTGTTACGGTCATAGCTAGGAATGAACTAAAAGAGCTTCAGACAAACAAGCATCTGAACCCAGAACATGGCGCTAAAACAAGGGACTTACATTAGGAGAAGCACTCTGTGGGAGTCACAACAGATCTTCCTGGGGTTGATAGATCCGGTGATGAAGTACACTACATGTGCTACTTGGGGTTGGAGAGACGGCCATTACACTTCATGGTTACTCATCTCATCTGCAAAAACGTAACGGCGCGTCGTTAGCACAAACAGGTTCCCCCAAGATTAAACAAGAACTTGCAGGCAAGCAATAGAAAAGCGACAGTAGAAGAGTTTAGATCATGCACGGCGCCGGTGAAGCAGATCCGGTTCGTGCACAGCGGTGTCGGTGAGCAAGATCCGATGCGGTGGACGACGGATCCGGCGAAGCGGCTCCGGTGGGGTGGACGATACCGCAGCTGAAGCGACTGCGGTAGACTGCTAGATGAGCATATGGTTTCGAGGTTCGGCGGGGATGATCCGATCCGGTTGATGACGGCGTCGATGAAGCGGCTCCGGCAGGCAGCCGGATGACGAGGATCGCGAGGCCTCGGGTAGGCCAGGGAAGTCCGGCGGGGATGTTCCGGTGCGGTGGTCGTGGAGGTGGTAGAGAGAGGGACTTGAGAAGTTCCGGTGGGTGGTCTCAGAGGAGAGACTGAGGGAAATGATTTTTTTTGGGAGGGTTTCCGGGCTAGGGAGGTGGTGATCCAAAAAATGACGGGCAGACCCCCCCACCAACCGACTTTGCTGTCATCTCCACAGGGGTAGAATGGGAATTTGGAAGCGTGTGAAATTTTTGTATTTTGTAGGCGGGAAGTTTTGCCGCTATGAGATTTTGAATTTCGCTAAGGTCCAAGTATAATGATAAAAAATTGTGAGACCGTACTAGTACCTCTGTTCAAGGCCGAGTGCAAAATCAAATCATCATCACCTTGAATATTGGTCACTACCATGGTCATGATCTATCTCTGAAATTAGCGTATCCGCTATATCTTGCAAAGTATAATGATAAAAAAAATTGTGAGACCGTACTAGTACTTCTATTCTAGGCCGAGTGCAACATCAAATCATCATCACGTTGAAAATTTGTTACCATGATCATGATCTATCTCTGAAATTGGCGCATCCGCTATATCTTTCAAAGTATAATGATAATAAAAATTGTGAGACCATACTAGTACTTCTGTTCAAGTTCGAGTGCAACATCAAATCATCATCACGTTGAAAATTTGTTACCATGATCATGATCTACCTCTGAAAATGGGCGCATCCGCTAAAACTTGCAAAGTATAATGATAAAAAATTGTGAGACCGTACTAGTACTTATGTTCAAGGTCGAGTGCAACATCAAATCATCATTACATTGAAAAGTGTGTTACCATGATCATGATCTATCTCTGAATTTGGCGCATCCGCTAAATCTCGCAAAGTATAATGATAAAAAATTGTGAGACTGTACTAGTACTTCTGTTCAAGTTCGAGTGCAACATCAAATCATCATCACGTTGAAAATTTGTTACCATGATCATGATCTATCTCTAAAATTGGCTCATCCGCCAAATCTTGCAAAGTATAATGATAAAAATTGAGAGACCGTACTAGTACTTCTGTTCAAGCCCGAGTGCAACATCAAATCATCATCACGTTGAAAATTTGTTACCATGATCATGATCTATCTCTAAATTTGGCGCATCCGCTAAATCTTGCAAAGTATAATGATAAAGAATTTGTGAGACAGTAGTAGTACTTCTGTTCAAGCCCGAGTGCAACATCAAATCATCATCACGTTGAAAATTTGTTACCATGATCATGATCTATCTCTGAATTTGGCGCATCTGCTAAATCTTGCAAAGTATAATGATAAAGAAATTGTGAGACAGTAGTAGTACTTCTGTTCAAGCCCGAGTGCAACATCAAATCATCATCACGTTGAAAATTTGTTACCATGATCATGATCTATCTCTGAATTTGGCGCATCCGCTAAATCTTGCAAAGTATAATGATAAAGAAATTGTGAGACAGTAGTAGTACTTCTGTTCAAGCCCGAGTGCAACATCAAATCATCATCACGTTGAAAATTTGTTACCATGATCATGATCTATCTCTGAATTTGGCGCATCTGCTAAATCTTGCAAAGTATAATGATAAAGAAATTGTAAGACAGTAGTAGTACTTCTGTTCAAGGTCGAGTGCAACATCAAATCATCATCACGTTGAAAATTTGTTACCATGATCCTCTGAAAATGGGCGCATCCGCTAAAACTTGCAAAGTATAATGATACAAAATTGTGAGACCGTACTAGTACTTATGTTCAAGGTCTAGTGCAACATCAAATCATCATTACATTGAAAATTGTGTTACCATGATCATGATCTATCTCTGAATTTGGCGCATCCGCTAAATCTCGCAAAGTATAATGATAAAAAAATTGTGAGACTGTACTAGTACTTATGTTCAAGGCCGAGTGCAGGATCAAATCATCATCATGTTGAAATTTGTTACAACGATCATGACATATCTCTAAAATTGGCGCATCCGCTAAATCTTGCACGTGGCGCATCTCGGTGCGGAGCAACAAGCCGGTGCTATCAAGGTTGAGGCGTCGGTAGCGTCATCGGGCTCTCCTCTTTTGATAGATCTTCTACATGGCGTGGCGCACCGCCCACCGAGAAGCAGTCACATGTGAGATCGAGGTGGAGACGTCGCCGGCATCCTCGAGGCGCGACCGCCCTTCTACGAGCCAGAGTCGACTCAAGGTATGAATCCATGCGCTGTCGCGTCCCTTCTGCATATGAAGTGGGATGCCTTAGATTTATTGTTCTTCTCTTACGATTATTTCTAGCCGAACATGTGTGCTCTTTCTCTGAATATATTGCTTGAAAAGCTAACCAAGTTACTTAAATTCACTTTGTTCTTAATCTTGCGTGCTAATTTTGTTATTTTTGCTGACAGTGGTGCGCGCAAGGAAATTTATTTCTGGGTGTGCTGAGCTGTTAGGCCTAAGTCGAAATCCTCAGCTAAACAAGGCCTCAGCTTAACACATAAAAAGGTGTTCAATCTCGCCCACAATGTCCTCTTCTTTCCTCTTCCTTTATTGGAACTTGTTTTGCAGACAAGGAAAGTGGCACGTGTAATGTGAGTAAAACCCTCTTAGCCAAAATCAGCTACGAGCAAGATTTTATGTATTGTAGATTCCCCAATTGACTCTCATCCCCAATGTAGTCTTTTTTATGTCAGTATAGACTTCTTTACTGGATGTATACTATCGTACATGGCATGCATTTGCCTAATGAGGAGCATTGTATTGCCATTCTAGCCAACCTGATCGATCTGTCAAGCTTCATGCACGAGATGCCATGTTTAATTTACTCCCTCGCTCCGATCCATATTTCTTGGTGTAAAATGAATGTGAATCGGAGGGAGTACTTTTCTTAGATAGTACTATACCAGTTCAAAAAAAAGTACTACTACATCACAAATGCATCAAAAGAGTACTACATCACAAGACCACCACGGTTGTACTAGTAGAGTTTAATGCTTAACTTCCAAAGGGAATAAGATTACACATATGAACTTTAAACAGGCGCTGTCCGATGTCTGCTTGTTTGGGAGCACAACATAAATAATACTACCCCCGTCCATACATAAGTGACTAAACTTTGTCTGAAGATGGTTTCATCTATATATGTTTTTAGTGTGTAGATACATCCGTATCTTGAAGGAAAAAGGTGAGCCGCTAACTTTTTGAATAGAGTGAGTAATACAATTCGGATAAACAATGGTGTAGTAAAACAAATACTCCTGCCCATCATAAAACAAAACACAGACTGACTCAAATATATGTACAGATCACAAAAAAGGTTTCATCAGAACCCGAACATATACATGCAGAGATGACCGTTTGATCACATAAAACAAAGGTTTCGTGGCATATTTATGCCCCCAAAACAAGCAGACGTAGGACAGCGCCAACGTACTAGCAGCTAGCACTATGGAGCTGCAGTACAAACAAATGGTGCAGCGACATTTCCACCAGAACGAAAACTAAAAGACATCAGACCAAACAAAAGCTGGGCTATCACTTCTTGCCCAAACAAGCCTTGCTCCTTCATATGCGACTTCCTTTTCTCTTATGGATGTTGAACTTTGAATTAGATGGGTTCCTGACAGCGCGTTCTTTTTCGTGTCCTTGATGTTGCACTCTGGATCAGGTCGGTTACTGTCAGGAAATGAACAAATTGATCAGCAAAAGTCATATGTAAATGAATGCAAAGGTTACATATGAATGACTAACCCGGTCTAACTGAGTAGGGATGTAAAGTGCACCAACGTCTAGCAGAATTGTACTTTCTCCACTGCCAGTTGCTCATATCTAATTGGAATACTCCCTCCTTTGCCCGTACAACCAGCTCATTTTTGTCCTCAAATACGCAGAGT
This sequence comes from Lolium multiflorum, assembly GCA_030979885.1. Taxonomy (NCBI): domain Eukaryota; kingdom Viridiplantae; phylum Streptophyta; class Magnoliopsida; order Poales; family Poaceae; genus Lolium; species Lolium multiflorum. Next base: position 258,620,072 of record CM061750.1, on the reverse strand, counting down.
AACCTTACTGCATGTTTCCAATTGTATGGAAATGATGTGTCAAGGCCAAAAAAAGTATCCAATTCAAAATTTATATGACATGTCCATGACTCGTGATCGCCTGTTGATGATCTTGTACTGGCCCATGTTTGTAGGGTGAAGTCTCTTATAACAGCAAGGGCAACATCTCCATTATGTCCCTTGAAGATGTGAATGTTAAGCATGAATATATCATGCGTCTCATGAGGGCACTGAATATATTTCAGAGCCTTCTTTGCATGGTCAAGCTCAATGATATATCTAGACTTCGTTGGCCAGTACAAAATACCCCCTATGAGAGTTGCCGGTCTACGGTCAATCTCTGACAGCATCGGAGTTGATCGAGCTAGAAACTCCCATTCTTTTGAATCTGGTGAGTAGATATGAGCCTGTGCATCGTAACGTTTAGTTGTTATCCAAACAACCGAGAACTTGCCACAATGTGTAAACGGTTCAGAGTTGTTTCTCGAACAGAGAATTGAGCCGCTGCTTTCAATTGTGTGATTGCGCCACAATGGTGGTTCTGGTATCGCTGTGAGAACTTGCCTAATTGGATCCCAGACTGATATATACCCACTGGATACATTAGAATGGAGTAGCACCATACCATCGCGGCATCCCAGGACATAGATTTTGGGACCGTTCACTTGAGACGGGATTGCCAGCATCTTCAAGATGGCCGGGTGAAGATCATGCTCTGTGATGAATCGATTGTCCTCGGAGTTGTTGGTGAAAAACCCTAGCAACGGGTTTCCTCCGTTGTGTGACACAGTTAGCTTTCTGAAATAATTGCTTCCCATACATTGCCTCCATGCTTTCTTGGTGCCTGATGCAGCTAGTAAGCAGGTTGGATGGGGAGGAAGCCTGACAAGAATCTGAGAGACTACATCTCCAGGCAGATCGTTGATTGTTGTGGGTGTCCTTCGACTGAAGCTGGTAGGATTATGCAAATCGCACGATGCATCGTCAAAATTATGTAAACAGCACACTGCATCATCTATTTTTTTAAACAAAATGCAACATCTAATTTGACTAAGCAGCAAAATGCATCATCTAATTCATCATCAAAGTTTCCTAAACTGCACGGTGCATCAGCAAAATCAAAATAGTGTAAACAGCACAATGCATCAGCAAAATCAAAATAATGTAAACAGGACAATGCATCAGCAAAATCAAAATAATGTGAACAGCACAATGCATCAGCAAAATCAAAATAATGTAAACAGGAAAAAAAAAACACCACAAAAATAGGACGCACCAACGGAAGGCAATCTCGCATATACAGTAATAATTGCTAACGTGTCAACACGATTGGAGGAAAAAGAGACCTCTACAGGACCCAAAACGCTGTGGTAACATCAGATGGGGTTAGCTTTGATATAGGTAATAAAATGTAAACAGCACAATACATCATCTAAGTTGACAGCAAAATTCTTCATCGAAATTTCCCACACTGCTCAAGGAATCAGAAAAATTACCTAAAAGGCTAAAAGAGCAAAATGCATCATCAGAGTAAAATATATGTAAACAGTACAATGCATCATCCAACTTTTGGCTAAACAGCAGAGAGCATTAGCTAGGTTGACAGAAAAACAAAAACAAAAAAAACCATGAAAAATTCCTGAAGAGGTGAGTGCATCAGAAAAATTACTACCTAAAAAGCATAATGAATCACCCAAATTACAAAAGAAGCAGAATGCATCATCAAAAATACAAAAACATCTCAATGCATCATCACGTCTGGTTTGGGCAAAAAACCCAATCCACCAGATCTAACCTCATTGCAGTTGGGGAAGGTAGAACTTACAAAGGGGTTGACGAGTCACGATCATATGCAACAAGCGCCGCCTTAGATGAAGTCACCATCCAAGCTCTCGACGCGTTCAAAGCAGCCAGCTTCGAAGCCTCCGACGGTTCTCCCGGCTGCGCCGCCAAAACTCTCGAAGCACGCGCCAAGACTTTCCAACAAAATGCAGCTTCGATACGAGCATTTGCCAGCGCCACAGCGCCCGGGCCCGTCCTAGCCACCGCCTTCGCCTTTGCCTCCGCATCCGCATCCGCATCCGCTTTACATGTCTCCGCCGATGCATGCAGAGCATCCGTCTCCGCTTTCCATGTATCCGCCGACGCAGTGTAGGCATCGAGCGACGCCGTTTTCATTTCCTAGAAAACCCAGTAAGTTACTCACATTGCAATCCCCAAATTAAGGTTATATCGAACACAATGACCGATGAACCTCTGTACTCGCCGGAGGTTGGAGATGTACATACCTGCGAAGATCGGTCCGGTGGTGCTTGACGGTGGTGCGTCGGGGACGGGGGAGAACTCGGCGGGGAGAATGGTGGCGCGGCCCAAGACGGCGGCGCGGAGAGGGGCGACGGTGCGGTCATCGAACCTCGGCAGACAGTATTTTGTATATATATATGAGAAGAAGAATAAAGTCTGGTCGAATGAGGCAGCGCGACCGGCAGAGTACAACCGAAGGCTACTAGTGCTACCTTGGAGTATTGTAGTAATATAACATAATAAAAATAATGGCCTTGTTTAAACCACTCTTGTCAGTGTGGCATCGCGTCCAAATTTAATGCATTCTGTGGAAATCGGAATAATGCTGTAAAAACTCTCATACTAGTGTGGTATATAGCATGCACCGACACTTTTCAACAAAATGTCGTCTCCATTTCATAGGAGACTGCTTGCACACTGGGATACGATGCTGACATGACGAAGGGCGCAGAAGTATTTTGGAGTATTTCATTCGAGCAGATCGGGGCGACGGTGCGTCTTTGGAGGGAATACCGTGTGGTGTGTCTTTGGAGGGAATACCGTACGTACTTAGGAGTATTTCATTCGAGCAGACTGCTTGCACACTGGGATACGATGCTGACATGACGAAGGGCGCAGAAGTTTGCGAAAATGGTTGTACTACCATCTGGCCATTAGTATAATCATTGCGCGATAGCTTACTGTCCTTGCACGCCGTGGAGCTGTATTTTGTCTCATCAAATCAGCTCTGGACAGTTTCAGCAGAGAAAAGATCCTTTGCCATCATCATGATATATTACCACGGGCCCACGGCAGTGCACATTCATCTTGTACTACCATATACTGTACTGCTCTATATGTTGCACAAACCACCACTTGGACATTTTTTTTGCAGTTTCCACCATGTGGTGGTCTAATATGTTGCAAATTTCACCACTTGGTTATCTAATCAGCTAGTTAGTCATGTTGATAGCAAAATCGACAAGTGGGTTCAACATGTCAATGCTCCAATTAATGTTTTAGAAAAAATAAATTTTTCAAAATTCATACTTCTTTTATTTAGCTATTTAAAAATGCTTATTCATTTATTTCAACAAATATTGTGCGGTCTTGAATTTTTTTCAAACAAATATTATGGCATCGGGTTCGGGACTCCTGAAAAGGACTGGCCGTGGTACGGGAACCCGAAATGATGCCCACAACATGGTCGAAAGTGGCAAGGAACCCGTCGAGGTGGATGAACTCGGGAAACCTTGGTAGAGGTAGGGATCTTGAGGAGGCCATTAGGGTTAGCCTACCCCCCAATAAGCGTATGAACGAAAAAAATTCACATAAGTAGTAGCTATTATTAAAATTTCACAAATATTACGCGCTTTTGAATATTTCAAAAGTATTGTGGCGTCACGCTGGCCTTGCCCGAATTTTACCTTTCAGGCTGGATGTCACGAGCATGATCACTCAACCAACCGGGTCCAAACATATATATACAATTGGCCTCCTCGAGCCTACACCGACCAGATTGTCGCTGAAACTGGATCATATAGTTTCTATTGGATTGATGTCCTAAGGAAATATTCCAACAACGGAAGTTGTTTGATTCGTTGTATTATATTCCTTTGGAATCTTGTTGGGCTTGTTTGGTTCGAAGAAAATTCATAGAAATTTTGTGGGATTCAAATCTCAGTGGCTCCTTTGATTCTTGAATACATGATAATTCATACTAATTCACGTGTTTTTTGTGTAGCACTACAACCAAAGACACGTTCAACCCCAAGAGGAAGGTATGATGCGCACAGTGGCAAGTTTTCCTCAGTAAGAAACCAAGGTTTAATCGGACCAGTAGGAGTCAAGAAGCACGTTGAAGGTTGATGGTGGCGAAATATGATGCGGCGCAACAACAGGGATTCCGGCGCCAACGTGGAACCTGCACAACACAACCAAAGTACTTTGCCCCAACGAAACAGTGAGGTTGTCAATCTCACCGGCTTGCTGTAACAAAGGATTAAGCGTATCGAGTGGAAGATGTTTGCAAAGAAAACAGTAAACAAGTATTGCAGTAGATTGTATGCTATGTAAAGAATAGGACCGGGGTCCACAGTTCACTAGAGGTGTCTCTCCCATAAGAGAAAAGCATGTTGGGTGAACAAATTACAGTCGGGCAATTGACAAATAGAGAAGGGCATAACAATGCATATACATGATATGATAAATATAGTGAGATTTAATCCGGGCATTACGACAAAGTACATAGACCGCCATCCAACTGCATCTATGCCTAAAAAGTCCACCTTCAGGTTATCATCCGAACCCCATTCAGTATTAAGTTGCAAAGCAACAGACAATTGCATTAAGTATGGTGCGTAATGTAATCGACAACTACATCCTTAGACATAGAATCAATGTTTTATCCCTAGTGGCAACAGCACATCACAACCTTAGAACTTTCTGTCACTGTCCCAGGTGTCAATGAAGGCATGAACCCACTATCGAGCATAAATACTCCCTCTTGGAGTTAAGAGTACAAACTTGGCCAGAGCCTCTACTAATAACGGAGAGCATGCAAGATCATAAACAACACATAAACAATATATTGATAATCACCATAACATAGTATTCTCTATCCATCGGATCCCGACAAACACAACATATAGTATTACATATAGATGATCTTGATCATGTTAGGCAGCTCACAAGATCCAACAATGAAGCACAACAAGGAGAAGACAACCATCTAGCTACTGCTATGGACCCATAGTCCAGGGGTGAACTACTCACTCATCACTCCGGAGGCGATCATGGCGATGAAGAGTCCTCCGGGAGATGAATCCCCTCTCCGGCAGGGTGCCGGAGGCGATCTCCTGAATCCCGAGATGGGATTCGCGGCGGCGGCGTCTCAGTAAGGTTTTCCGTATCGTGGCTCTCGGTACTGGGGGTTTCGCGACGGAGGCTATAAGTAGGCGAAAGGGTAGGTCAAGAGGCGGCGCGAGGGCCCAGGGGGCAGGCCGGCGCGGCCAGGGCCTGGGCCGCGCCGCCCTATCCCCTGGCCACCTCGTGGCCCCACTTCGACTCCCCTTCGGTCTTCTAGAAGCTTCGTGGCAAAATAGGACCCTGGGCGTTGATTTCGTCCAATTCCGAGAATATTTCGTTACTAGGATTTCTGAAACCAAAAACAGCAGAAAACAGCAACTGGCTCTTCGGCATCTTGTTAATAGGTTAGTTCCAGAAAATGCGTAAATACGACATATAATGTGCATAAAACATGTAGGTATCATCAATAAAGTAGCATGGAACATAATAAATTATCGATACGTTGGAGACGTATCAGCATCCCCAAGCTTAGTTCTGCTCGTCCCGAGCAGGTAAAACGATAACAAAGATAATTTCTGAAGTGACATGCCATCATAATCTTGATCATACTATTTGTAAACATATGTAATGAATGCAGCGATCAAAACAAAGGTAATGACATGAGTAAACAACTGAATCATAAAGCAAAGACTTTTCATGAATAGTACTTCAAGACAAGCATCAATAAGTCTTGCATAAGAGTTAACTCATAAAGCAATAAATCAAAGTAAAGGTATTGAAGCAACACAAAGGAAGATTAAGTTTCAGCGGTTGCTTTCAACTTATAACATGTATATCTCATGGATATTGTCAACATAAAGTAATATAACAAGTGCAATATGCAAGTATGTAGGAATCAATGCACAGTTCACACAAGTGTTTGCTTCTTGAGGTGGAGGGAGATAGGTAAACTGACTCAACAATAAAAGTAAAAGAATGGCCCTTCAAAGAGGAAAGCATCGATTGCTGTATTTGTGCTAGAGCTTTTATTTTGAAAACATGAAACAATTTTGTCAACGGTAGTAATAAAGCATATGAGTTATGTAAATTATATCTTACAAGTTGCAAGCCTCATGCATAGTATACTAATAGTGCCCGCACCTTGTCCTACTTAGCTTGGACTACCGGATCTTTGCATGCCATGTTTCAACCAAGTGTCACAAAGGGGTACCTCCATGCCGCCTGTACAAAGGTCTAAGGAGAATGCTCGCATTTTGGATTTCTCGCTTTTGATTATTCTCAACTTAGACATCCATACCGGGACAACATGGACAACAGATAATGGACTCCTCTTAAATGCATAAGCATGTAGCAATGATTATTATTCTCATATGAGATTGAGGATATATGTCCAAAACTGAAACTTCCACCATGATTCATGGCTTTAGTTAGCGGCCCAATGTTCTTCTCTAACAATTTTGCATGCTCCAACCACTAAGGTGATAGATCCTTCAGACAAGACGGACATGCATAGCAACTCACATGATATTCAATAAAGAGTAATTGATGGCGTTCCCCAGAAGCATGGTTATCGCACAACAAGCAACTTAATAAGAGATAAAGTGCATAAGTACATATTCAATACTACGATAGTTTTTAAGGCTATTTTGTCCCATGAGATATATATTGCAAAGGTGAATGATGGAATTTTAAAGGTAGCACTCAAGAAATTTACTTTGGAATGGCGGAGAAATACCATGTAGTAGGTAGGTATGGTGGACACAAATGGCATAGTAGTTGGCTCAAGGATTTTGGATGCATGAGAAGTATTCCCTCTCGATACAAGGTTTAGGCTAGCAAGGTTATTTGAAGCAAACTCAAGGATGAACCGGTGCAGCAAAACTCACATAAAAGACATATTGTAAACATTATAAGACTCTACACCGTCTTCCTTGTTGTTCAAAACTCAATACTAGATATTATCTAGACCTTAGAGAGACCAAATATGCAAATCAAATTTTAGCAAGCTCTATGTATTTCTTCATTAATGGGTACAAAGCATATGATGCAAGAGCTTAAACATGAGCACAACAATTGCCAAGTATCACATTTATCCAAGACATTTTAGAATTACTACATGTAGCATTTTCCAATTCCAACCATATAACAATTTAACGAAGAAGAAACTTCGCCTTGAACATTATGAGTAAAGCCTAAGGACATATTTGTCCATATGCAACAGCGGAGCGTGTCTCTCTCCCACAAAGTGAATGCTAGGATCCATTTTATTCAAACAAAAACAAAAACAAAAACAAACCGACGCTCTAAGTAAAGAACACAAGATGTGACTGAATAAAAATATAGTTTCAGGGGAGGAACCTGATGATGTTGTCGATGAAGAAGGGGATGCCTTGGGCATCCCCAAGCTTAGACGCTTGAGTCTTCTTAAAATATGCAGGGATGAACCACGGGGGCATCCCCAAGCTTAGAGCTTTCACTCCTCTTGATCATAGTATATCATACTCCTCTCTTGACCCTTGAAAACTTCCTTCACACCAAACTTCAAGCAAACTCATTAGAGGGTTAGTGCACAATTAATAATTCACATGTTCAGAGGTGGCACAATCATTCTTTACACTTCTGGACATTGCATAAAGCTACTGGACATTAATGGATCAAAGAAATTCATCCAACATAGCAAAAGAGGCAATGCGAAATAAAAGGCAGAATCTGTCAAAAACAGAACAGTCCGTAAAGACGAATTTTAAGATGGCACCAGACTTGCTCAAATGGAAAAACTCAAAACTAATGAAAGTTGCGTACATATCTGGGGATCACGCTCGTAAATTGGCAGATTTTTTCGAATTTTCTACAGAGACCTGTGCCCAGATTCGTGACAGACAGCAATGCTGTTTCTGCGCAGCGATCCCAAATATAACATCAACTTTGACATAGAAACTTTACTTGGCACAAAAACATGATAAGGAGAGGTTGCTACAGTAGTAAACAACTTCCAATACTCAACAAAACAAAAATTGCTGTAGTAAAAAACATGGGTTGTCTCTCATAAGCGCTTTTCTTTAACGCCTTTCAGCTAGACGCAGAAAGTGCAAATCAAGTAACATCAAGAGATGAAACATCAACATTATTTCCTTTCATGCAAACACAACTTGTTGCAGGGGGTACTTTAGGTGCTCCATTATCTAAATTTTCTATGGTGGTGCTAGGGATTTTAGCAATTTTAGGCCTATAGTAATTCTTTTGTTTAGGCACTTTAGAGGCATACATGAATTTTTGCTCTTTACCCACATAGGCTTTCTCATTATACTTGAGAGAAGAAAAGGTTGAACCCAAGGTTCCCATAGCTTTTTCAAGTTCATCAATCCTATTGGTTTGATTATCATGAACAACACAAGTTCCTAGGACACTAATTCTTTCATCAATTCCTCCTAAGGATTTATCAAGTTCATCAGTTTTATCAAATAACATTTCCAATTTAGTTTCAATACTTGGAAAAATTTTCTCTATGGTTTCCAATTTTTTCATAACATCCTCAAGAGAGATTTCAATTTTAACTTCATTAACAGGTGGTATTCCGACAAGACTCTCAATGATGCAACTAGCTTCTAAAGCGGGAGTACCTAGGAAATTACCTCCCGAAAGAGTATCAAGAACATACCTATTCCAACTAGATAAACCAACATAAAAGTTCCTAAGAAGGATAGTAGTGGAGTGTTTCTTAATGCACCTATGATGAGCATTACTAATTCTGTACCAAGCATCTTTAAAACTTTCTCCACCTTGTTGCTTAAAAGAACGAACTTCAACTTCAGGATTACTCATTTTAGTAGCAATAAAGTAAACTAGGCAAATAAAGTAAAGACAAGTAACTAATTTTTTTGTGTTTTTGATATAGAGAGCAAGACAGTAAATAAAGTAAAACTAGCAACTAATTTTTTTGTGTTTTGTTTAGGTGCAGCAAACAAAGTAGTAAATAAAATAAAGCAAGACAAAAACAAAGTAAAGAGATTGAGAAGTGGAGACTCCCCTTGCAGCGTGTCTTGATCTCCCGGCAACGGCGCCAGAAATTTGCTTGATGCGCGTAGATGTACACGTCCGTTGGGAACCCCAAGAGGAAGGTATGATGCGCACAGTGGCAAGTTTCCCTCAGTAAGAAACCAAGGTTTAATCGGACCAGTAGGAGTCAAGAAGCACGTTGAAGGTTGATGGTGGCGAAATATGATGCGGGCAACAACAGGGATTCCGGCGCCAACGTGGAACCTGCACAACACAACCAAAGTACTTTGCCCCAACGAAACAGTGAGGTTGTCAATCTCACCGGCTTGCTGTAACAAAGGATTAAGCGTATCGAGTGGAAGATGTTTACAAAGAAAACAGTAAACAAGTATTGCAGTAGATTGTATGCTATGTAAAGAATAGGACCGGGGTCCATAGTTCACTAGAGGTGTCTCTCCCATAAGATAAAAGCATGTTGGGTGAACAAATTACAGTCGGGCAATTGACAAATAGAGAAGGGCATAACAATGCATATACATGATATGATAAATATAGTGAGATTTAATCCGGGCATTACGACAAAGTACATAGACCGCCATCCAACTGCATCTATGCCTAAAAAGTCCACCTTCAGGTTATCATCCGAACCCCATTCAGTATTAAGTTGCAAAGCAACAGACAATTGCATTAAGTATGGTGCGTAATGTAATCGACAACTACATCCTTAGACATAGAATCAATGTTTTATCCCTAGTGGCAACAGCACATCACAACCTTAGAACTTTCTGTCACTGTCCCAGGTGTCAATGAAGGCATGAACCCACTATCGAGCATAAATACTCCCTCTTGGAGTTAAGAGTACAAACTTGGCCAGAGCCTCTACTAATAACGGAGAGCATGCAAGATCATAAACAACACATAAACAATAGATTGATAATCACCATAACATAGTATTCTCTATCCATCGGATCCCGACAAACACAACATATAGTATTACATATAGATGATCTTGATCATGTTAGGCAGCTCACAAGATCCAACAATGAAGCACAACAAGGAGAAGACAACCATCTAGCTACTGCTATGGACCCATAGTCCAGGGGTGAACTACTCACTCATCACTCCGGAGGCGATCATGGCGATGAAGAGTCCTCCGGGAGATGAATCCCCTCCGGCAGGGTGCCGGAGGCGATCTCCTGAATCCCCCGAGATGGGATTCGCGGCGGCGGCGTCTCATTAAGGTTTTCCGTATCGTGGCTCTCGTACTGGGGGGTTTCGCGACGGAGGCTATAAGTAGGCGAAAGGGTAGGTCAAGAGGTGGCGCGAGGCCGAGGGGCAGGCCGGCGCGGCCAGGGCCTGGGCCGCGCCGCCATCCCCCGGCCACCTCGTGGCCCCACTTCGACTCCCCTTCGGTCTTCTGGAAGCTTCGGGCAAAATAGGACCAGGCGTTGATTTCGTCCAATTCCGAGAATATTTCGTTACTAGGATTTCTGAAAACCAAACAATCTTCGGCATCTTGTTAATAGGTTAGTTCAGAAAATGCGTAAATACGACATATAATGTGCATAAATGTAGGTATCATCAATAAATCATGAATACATGAAATTATCGATACGTGTTTTTTGTGTAGCACTACAACCAAAGAACATGCAATTCAAATTTGTGTGATTTCTTTCATATAGGATTAATTCAACATGCAATCATATTCAATTCCTACATTATTTCTATTTTAACATTTTGTACACATCATGCATGCGACCCAAACAATGCGTACATGGTGGGGGGGTTGTTTCGTTGCAAAAGCAGTTGGTCACACCACAAACAAACATGCAACAATTAATCTAAATTCACGCGGTTTCCCCGCGATGCAACCAAACAATATTCGATGAAACTAAGCATGGCATAAACATATACAATACACACCATACATTTTGGCTGCTTTGATTATTCGCAAGATTTTCAAAGTGCGGGAATATGAAAATTGTATGATTAGAGAGTGATGATCATCTCCAAATATATAGGATTGAGAAACAACGGTATTTGGATCCAATAACATTTGATTGCGTGTGAAAACCAAAAGAAATACTAGTAGTAACATACGGTTACACAATGAAGGATTTTTTGTTTTTGTATAAAAATGTATTGTCAATGAATTCTGAAAATTGCAATCCTATGAATTAAACAATCAGAAATCGTGTCAGACTAATTCCTACGTTTCGAGATTCTAGTACGGAGTATGATTTCTTTGAAGGGGCGCAGAGGGACGTGGGTAGCAATGTCTAGTCCCTGTCTTGTCTGTATACACTGTACTTACGTCAGACTAGTGTTGCTCATGAAGTCTTAATCTGACGTACTCTGAAGCTAGATGCATCACCGTTTCCAGTCTCTGTCCTCGTTTTTTCGGCAAAATAGACAGAAATAACCCAAAGTCGAAAAGATTGGGAAAAACAAACTTTCGACATACTAGCAAGATTGGGTTATTTTTGTCCAAATTCTCGTTTTTTTCTCTTGGCTTCCCTACCCTTGAATCCATGTCACTTACGTGTGTTGCCCATGCATGCGTCATGTCCCACACTTCAGTGAGCACAAGTGACGTGCTGTACGTACGCAAACTCCCAGCGATCTTCTTTGTCAAGAGAAGACGCATCAAGATTCAAGACCCGATCGCATTTCTTGCTTTCAGCCTGGGGTCCTCCATGTAAAAGTTAGGGATTTAGATGTAATTTCATGTTTATTTTGTGTGCTGTTGTAAACTGTTGATTTTTTATGTCCATTTGAATCTTGGTCAAATCCTAGGTTTGACCTAGATTTAAACAAGTTTAAAACATGAAAATGAAAAAGTAAGCCTGGATCCTCCTTAGTCAATCCAAAATGAAGCTTTTGGGAGGTTTTTAAATTTCCATGTTTGAAACCCAAAACCACTTCTTTTCATGCTAGACTTCATAAGACATAGTTTAGGGATAGGGGTAGATACATGATTTGTCTGGTTTCAGTATGTCTAGAGCTTGTTTATCCACTTGAATGCTTACTATATGACATAAGAAGACTATGTGCTATGGTTTTTCATTTATCTATTTTTTTGAATTTTATGCCCATTTGAATCTTGGTCAAATCCCAGGTTTGACCAGGTTTTAAACAAGTTTAAAACATGAAAATGAAAAGGTGTAAGCATGGATCCTTCGTAGTCACTCTAAAATGAAGCTTTTGGGAGGTTCTCGAAATTTCCATGCATGCTTGAAACTCAAAACCACTTTTCTTCATGCTTGACTTCATAAGACAGAGTTTAATTAGGGTTAGGGGTAGATACACGATTTTTCTGGTTTGAATATGTCTAGACCTTGTTTATCAACTTGAATGTTTACTATATGACATAATTAAGAAGGCTATGTGCTTTGGTTTTTCATTCTTTAGATTTTTGTCTGAATTTTTATGCCCATTTGAATCTTGGTCAAATCCTAGGTTTGACCAAGATTTAAATAAGTTTAAAACATGAAAATGAAAAGATAAGCATCGATCCTTCTTAGTCGCTCTAAAATGAAGCTTTTGGTAGGTTTTTGAAATTTCCATGTTTGAAACCCAAAACCACTTCTCTTCATGCTTGACTTCATAAGACGAAGTTTAGGGTCGATAGGGGGTAGATACATGATTTGTCTGGTTTGAATATGTCTAGACCTTGTTTATGAACTTGAATGCTTACTATATGACATAAGAAGACTATGTGCTTTGGTTTTTTATTTTTTTTTTTTTATTTTATGCCCATTTTAATATTGGTCAAATCCTAGGTTTGACCAAGATTTAAACAAGTTTAAAACATGAAAATGAAAAGGTAAGCCTGGATCCTTCTTAGTCACTCTAAAATGAAGCTTTTGGGAGGTTTTTGAAATTTCCATGTTTGAAACCAAAAACCACTTCTCTTCATGCTTGACTTCATAAGACAGAGTTTAGGGTTAGGGGTAGATACATGCTTTGTCTTATTTGAATATGTATAGACCTTGTTTATCAACTTTTGAATGCTTACTATATATATATGTGACATAAGAAGACTATGTGCTTTTGTTTTTCATTTTTCTGATTTTTTTAATTTTATGCCCATTTAAATCTTGGTCAAATCCTAGGTTTGACAATGATTTAAACAAGTTTAAAATATGAAAATGAAAAGGTAAGCATGGATCCTTCTTAGTCACTCTAAAATGAAGCTTTTGGTAGGTTTTTGAAATTTCCATATTTGAAACCCAAAACCACTTCTCTTCATGCTTGACTACATAAGACAAAGTTTAGGGTTAGGGGGTAGATACATGATTTTTCTTGTTTGAATATGTCTAGACCTTGTTTATCAACTTTAATGCTTACTATATGACATAAGAAAACTATGTGCTTTGGTTTTTCATTTTTCTGAATTTTTTGGAATTTTGATGCACATTTGAATCTTGGTCAAATCCTAGGTTTGACCAAGATTTAAACAAGTATAGAACATGAAAATGAAAAGGGAAGCCTGTATCCTTCTTAATTAGTCACCCTAAAATGAAGTTTTTGGGAGGTTTTTGAAATTTCCATGTTTGAAACCCAAAACCACTTATCTTCATGCTTGACTTCGTCATAAGACAGAGTTTAGGGGTTAGGGGGTAGATACATGATTTGTCTAGCTAGTTTGAATATGTCTAGACCTTGTTTATCAACTTTAATGCTTACTATATGACATATAAGAAGACTATGTGCGCTTTGGTTTTTCATTTTTCTGTTTTTTTATTTTATGCCCATTTGAATCTTTGTCAAATCCTAGATTTGACCAAGATTTAAACAAGTTTAAAACATGAAAATGGAAAGGTAAGCCTGGATCCTTCTTAGTCGCTCTAAAATGAAGCTTTTGGGATGTTCTTGAAATTTCCATGTTTGAAACCCAAAACGACTTTTCTTCATGCTAGACTTCATAAGATCGACAGGGAGTAGATACATGATTTGTCTGGTTTGGATATATCTAGACCTTGTTTATCAACTTGAATGCTTACGATATGACATAAGAACACTATGTGCTTTTTTTTTTTTATTTTTTTGTGCCCATTTGTATCTTGGTCAAATCCTAGGTTTGACCAAGATTTAAACAAGTTTAAAACATGAAAATGAAAAGGGAAGCATGTATCCTTCTTAGTCACTCTAAAATGACTTCCATGTTTGAAACCCAAAACCACTTCTCTTCATGCTTGACTTCATAAGACATAGTTTAGGGGTTAGGGGTAGATACATGATTTGTATGGTTTGCATATGTCTAGACCTTGTTTATCAACTTTAATGCTTACTATATGACATAAGAAGACTATGTGCTTTGGTTTTTCATTTTTCTGTTTTTTTTGAATTTTCTGCCAATTTTGTTTGACCAAGATTTAGACAAGTTTTACACGTGAAAACGAATAAGTAAGCCTGGATCCTTCTTAGTCACTCCAAAATGTACCAATTGATAGGTGCGTTAACTTTGCTTCATGGAAAAAATAATGTCATGTAAATGAGTTAACTTGGATTTCCTACCCTTGAATCCATAGGAAACTTTGTTCTAATGCACTATAATAATCAACCGAGCTTTTACACCAACAGGTCTGTCACTTACGTGTGGTGCCCATGCGTGAGGTCCCACACTTCAGTGAGCACAAGTCACGTGCAATAGGTACGCAAACTCCCAGCCATTTTCTTTGTCAAGAGAAGACGCATCAGGATGCGTATTGGAAGTCTGTGGGTCCTTCTGGATCCTTCGGTTGTCCCTCTCACAAAAAAAACAAATCTCTCTCATTCTCGGCCTCGCTCGACTCGCTCGCTCGCACCTCCTGCTCACTGACAAACCCTGCACAAAAGTCAACATCATCACCCGAAAAAGGGGAGACACCATAATTCTCTCCCTTCTTCTCTCCTTCCGAGTGATCCCTCTTCCTCCGAGTTTCACTCGACGGGCAAACACACATGTGCTGCATAGTAATAATAAAAAGGTAGAAAAATCGACCTACGAATCTATAATTAAATAGGTTAAACTAGGGTTTTGCCCAGTACTACAGATCAAGGTTCAAAAAATCCAACTACGGGGTTCGAACAACCCCATTTCTAATCCAAGAATTTTTTCGACCTCATCCAATGGCCTCAAACTATAGGGTTAGCATCTAGTGCAGTATGTGTGAGAATGTATGCACTATGTGTGCTATAACTTGTGTGTCTTTCAAATTTGAACCAAATTTGAATAAGTTTGAAATATTTGAAATGGGGCTTTTGGCTTAAACGTTTGAAACCCAAAACGACTTCTCTTCATGCTAGACTTCATAAGACCGAGTTTAGGGTTAGGGGTAGATACATGATTTGTCTGGTTTGAATATGTCTAAACCTTGTTTATCAACTTGAATGCTTACTATATGACATAAGAAGACCATGTGCTTTTGTTTTTCATTTTTCTATTTTTTTTAAGAATTTTATGCACATTTGATTCTGGTCAAATCCTAGGTTCAACCAAGATTTAAACAAGTTTCAAGCATGAAAATGAAAACGTAAGCCAAGATCCTTCTTAATTAGTCACTCTAAAATATATGAAGCTTTTGGGACGTACTTGAAATTTCCATGTTTGAAACCCAAAACCAATTCTCTTCATGATTGACTTCATAAGACAGAGTTTAGGGTTAGGGGTAGATATACACATGATTTTTCTGGTTTGAATATGTCTAGACCTTGTTTATCAACTTGAGTGTTTACTATATGACATAATTAAGAAGGCTATGTGCTTTGGTTTTTCATTCTTTAGATTTTTTGTCTGAATTTTTATGCCCATTTGAATCTTGGTCAAATCCTAGGTTTGACCAAGATTTAAATAAGTTTAAAACATGAAAATGAAAAGGTAAGCATCAATCCTTCTTAGTCGCTCTAAAATGAAGCTTAATTTTGGGAGGTTTTGAAATTTCCATGTTTGAAACCCAAAACCACTTCTCTTCATGCTTGACTTCATAAGACGAAGTTTAGGGTCGATAGGGGGTAGATACATGATTTGTCTGGTTTGAATATGTCTAGACCTTGTTTATCAACTTGAATCTATACCTAATAATAAAAGGAGAAACGTTTCCGTGGTTCGGTACGTTTGGTCCTTCATGTATGGTTTTCTTATCCGTCGTCCGTCGTGTGTGTTTTCTTGTCGCGTTGGTTTGGCTTGCACCACAAAGAGAGTAAGAGACCAACCCGTTTACGTCAGCTCAAAGCGATCTGTATTAGGCCAGGGTCTCCAGCTCTGAGCTGGCACAAGCATGCACGTATTAGGTTCGGTTTCCATGTTGCACGCGCTCATATATACACCGGGTGACCGAGCCACCAAGGTATCCATCGACAAATCGAATAGCTAAATCTTTTCCGACGAGTGGCCAATGAATCGACTAGATGAATTTAGGGAGGCGTACTTGCTAGCCAATCTGACCGGCCGGGAACCCGAACACGACCAAGGCGGACGGCCCCAAGATCGTCGAGTCGATTCGTGCTCCGGCTGCAGCTGTTCATGCCTTGGCATCGCACACGTGCTCATCCCAAAATTCATCGCTACGCCATCGAACCTGAGACAACCGTTGCTCCATCGATACTTTCGTCGCCGCGGACGATGAACTTCGCCGATCCGAGACCATCAGCCTTCTGTAGCGCCGTGAAACCGCGACCTCGTTTCACTGTTGTTGAGGAGCTTCACTTCTTCAGCGCCAAAGGGATCCCCCAAGTCATCACTGTCGTTGACTTTCTTGGAAGGATTGTCGTACAAACCCCCCGTAGCTGTAGTCTTCCATGGATGGAGAGTGGAGGGGCCGCACCTAGCACCACCACTGGCGGGGGCGCAAGGGTGCCCTCCTTGGTCGCGTTTGGTTTTCGATAGGTCGCGCCAGGGTGTCTCCTGCACCTGCTTGGTCGCGCTCGATCGGTTTCCGGGCTAGCGCCTCCAGAAATTCATGTCGATCGGATCATCCATGTATAGCTGCGTCGGGCGCCTCCGAAAATTCATGTCGATCCCTTATTCTGATGTAGTTGGTTGATCCGATGAAATTTTCCCTTGATTGGTTGAATTTCAGAACGTGGTGCGTGTGTGGGAACTGCCACCTTCAAAATTCCAATCCAAAGTGACGTTGTTTTCTGAATTCTGAGTACAGGATGCACTGGACGTGGTTCCGCCAATGCATGCAGCTAATATGGCACTGTAAGTTGGTGCAGTAATTCTTGGTTCAGCTATTTAACTTAGTGACACTGATGGTAGCTGCCTGCAGGTTGTCTTCACTCACCAGCTTGGTGTACATCCTGTCAATTATGTCTTGTAGGAAAGTAGCCAAGTGGGCTGACACATGTTCATCCGTTATCAGCTGAGGATTGGCTAAGCTCTCGTTATGGTCTTTTTGCTGAGTATCTTATAAATAAAACACTAAAGTGCGGGAAGTTATTTAGTGTGTGGGTACAATTAACCGTACGAGAATCACCTTTTCAATTGAAAACCCCTTCAGTATGTTCTTGTGTCAATGGATTCCGGGAAATCTCGATTTTTTTTATATATTTTGGTCACTAATTAAAATGTTAGTTGTACATCTAAAATGTTAGCCGAACAAATGTTGTCTAGACATCATTTATTTTCTCCGTAGTCTACTAATTACATCTTTATATTCTATAATATAGTAAGACCATATCAAAAACTGCAAATTTTAGTTCGTATTATCACTTTGTACTTTTGCCAGTTGATTTAAGTAAATCTCATATTTATACAGTATAGATGGCAAGGTGCACTAAAAGACCTCGCAAATTTATTAAGTCCTGTGTTGAAAGCAAAATTCAACCTTTAATACATGGAAGAGGGACAAACTGGAAAATCAAGAGTATTTTTTTGTATCACGGAATACTAAAAAAAATTCTCTTGCAACACTCGAGCATATTTCTTATACTAAATAATACTCCCTCCGTTCCTTTCTATAGTGCCTATTGTTTTTTGGCACGGAAATTAGCGCGAGCCATTTTTTTGACACAAAAACCCCTAACGATATCACAAATAAATAGGAAACTCAAAATAGATCTCAGAAATACATGACCATATTGGTTTCGACATTTTCTGGACTTAGACCTGATCGGTGGAAGGGGTTCTTTGCAAAAAAAACATAGCTTTACTCTTATATTCTGAAACAAATGCGAAAAAACAATAGGCATTATAGAAAGGAACGGAGGGAGTATGTATTTCTGGGCACGATGTACCAACAAAAATTTACTTTATGCTTCTCTTCCCGGTGCAACGCACGGGTATTTTTCCTAGTGCTTACTATATGACATAAGAGGACTATGTGCATTGGTATTTCATTTTTTGATTTTTATGCCCATTTGAGAATCTTGGTAAAATCCTAGGTTTGAGCAAGATTTAAACAAGTTTAACATGTGAAAATGATAAGGTAATTAAGTCTGGATCTTTCTCTTAGTAACTCTAAAATGAAGCTTTTGGGAGGTTCTTGAATTTACCATGTTTGAAACCCAAAACCACCGTACTTCTGTTCATGCTTGACTTCATAAGACAAAGTTTAGGGTTAGGGGTAGATACATGATTTTTTTGGTTTGAATATGTCTAGACCATGTTTATCAATTTGAATGCTTACTATATGACATAAGAAGGCTATGTGCTTTGGTTTTTCATTCTTTCGATTTTTTCTGAATTTTTATGCCCATTTGAATCTTGGTCAAATCCTAGGTTCGACCAAGATTTAAACAAGTTTAAAACATGACAATGAAAAGGTAATTAATCATGGATCCTTCTTAATTAACCAGTCAGTCTAATTAAAATGAAGCTTTTGGGAGGTTTTTGAAATTTCCATGTTTGAAACCCAAAACCACACTTCTCTGCTTCATGCTTGACTTCATATATAATTAAGACAAAGTTTAGGGTTAGGGGGTACATGATTTGTCTGGTTTGAATATGTCTAGACCTTGTTTATGAACTTGAATGCTTACTATATGACATAAGAAGACTATGTGCTTTGGTTTTTTATTTTATTTATTTTTTTATTTTATGCCCATTTGAATATTGGTCAAATCCTAGGTTTGACCAAGATTTAAACAAGTTTAAAACATGAAAATGAAAAGGTAAGCCTGGATCCTTCTTAACTAGTCACTCTAAAATGAAGCTTTAATTTTGGGAGGTTTTTGAAATTTCCATGTTTGAAACCAAAAACCACTTCTCTTCATGCTTGACTTCATAAGACAGAGTTTATGGTTTTAGAGGGGTAGATACATGATTTGTCTTATTTGAATATGTCTAGCTAGACCTTGTTTATCAACTTTTGAATGCTTACTATATATATATATGTGACATAAGAAGACTATGTGCTTTTGTTTTTCATTTTTCCGATTTTTTTAATTTTATGCCCATTTAAATCTTGGTCAAATCCTAGGTTTGACCAAGATTTAAACAAGTTTAAAATATGAAAATGAAAAGGTAAGCATGGATCCTTCTTAGTCACTCTTTTTGAAATTTCCATATTTGAAACCCAAAACCACTTCTCTTCATGCTTGACTACATAAGACAAAGTTTAGGGTTAGGGGGTAGATACATGATTTTTCTTGTTTGAATATGTCTAGACCCTTGTTTATCAACTTTAATGCTTACTATATGACATAAGAAAACTATGTGCTTTGGTTTTTATTTTTCTATTTTTTTGGAATTTTGATGCACATTTGAATCTTGGTCAAATCCTAGGTTTGACCAAGATTTAAACAAGTATAGAACATGAAAATGAAAAGGGAAGCCTGTATCCTTCTTAGTCACCCTAAAATGATGTTTTTGGGAGGTTTTTGAAATTTCCATGTTTGAAACCCAAAACCACTTATCTTCATGCTTGACTTCGTCATAAGACAGAGTTTAGGGGTTAGGGGTAGATACATGATTTGTCTAGCTAGTTTGAATATGTCTAAACCTTGTTTATCAACTTTAATGCTTACTATATGACATATAAGAAGACTATGTGCGCTTTGGTTTTTCATTTTTCTGTTTTTTTATTTTATGCCCATTTGAATCTTGGTCAAATCCTATATTTGACCAAGATTTAAACAAGTTTAAAACATGAAAATGGAAAGGTAAGCCTGGATCCTTCTTAGTCGCTCTAAAATGAAGCTTTTGGGATGTTCTTGAAATTTCCATGTTTGAAACCCAAAACGACTTTTCTTCATGCTAGACTTCATAAGATCGACAGGGAGTAGATACATGATTTGTCTGGTTTGGATATATCTAGACCTTGTTTATCAACTTTAATGCTTACGATATGACATAAGAACACTATGTGCTTTTGTTTTTCATTTTTTTATTTTTTTGTGCCCATTTGTATCTTGGTCAAATCCTAGGTTTGACCAAGATTTAAACAAGTTTAAAACATGAAAATGAAAAGGGAAGCATGTATCCTTCTTAGTCACTCTAAAATGAAGTTTTTGGAAGGTTTTTGAAATTTCCATGTTTGAAACCCAAAACCACTTCTCTTCATGCTTGACTTCATAAGACATAGTTTAGGGGTTAGGGGTAGATACATGATTTGTATGGTTTGAATATGTCTAGACCTTGTTTATCAACTTTAATGCTTACTATATGACATAAGAAGACTATATGCTTTGGTTTTTCATTTTTCTGTTTTTTTTTGAATTTTCTGCCAATTTTGTTTGACCAAGATTTAGACAAGTTTTACACGTGAAAACGAATAAGTAAGCCTGGATCCTTCTTAGTCACTCCAAAATGTACCAATTGATAGGTGCGTTAACTTTGCTTCATGGAAAAAATAATGTCATGTAAATGAGTTAACTTGGATTTCCTACCCTTGAATCCATAGGAAACTTTGTTCTAATGCACTATAATAATCAACCGAGCTTTTACACCAACAGGTCTGTCACTTACGTGTGGTGCCCATGCGTGAGGTCCCACACTTCAGTGAGCACAAGTCACGTGCAATAGGTACGCAAACTCCCAGCCATTTTCTTTGTCAAGAGAAGACGCATCAGGATGCGTATTGGAAGTCTGTGGGTCCTTCTGGATCCTTCGGTTGTCCCTCTCACAAAAAAACAAATCTCTCTCATTCTCGCTCGCACCTCCTGCTCATTGACAAACCCTGCACAAAAGTCAACATCACCAGACACCATAATGACACCATAATCTCTCCCTTCTCTCCTTCCGAGTGATCCCTCTTCCTCCGAGTTTCACTCGACGGGCAAACACACATGTGCTGCATAGTAATAATAAAAAGGTAGAAAAATCGACCTACGAATCTATAATTAAATAGGTTAAACTAGGGTTTTGCCCAGTACTACAGATCAAGGTTCAAAAAATCCAACTACGGGGTTCGAACAACCCCATTTCTAATCCAAGAATTTTTTCGACCTCATCCAATGGCCTCAAACTATAGGGTTAGCATCTAGTGCAGTATGTGTGAGAATGTATGCACTATGTGTGCTATAACTTGTGTGTCTTTCAAATTTGAACCAAATTTGAATAAGTTTGAAATATTTGAAATGGGGCTTTTGGCTTAAACGTTTGAAACCCAAAACGACTTCTCTTCATGCTAGACTTCATAAGACCGAGTTTAGGGTTAGGGGTAGATACATGATTTGTCTGGTTTGAATATGTCTAAACCTTGTTTATCAACTTGAATGCTTACTATATGACATAAGAAGACCATGTGCTTTTGTTTTTCATTTTTCTATTTTTTTTAAGAATTTTATGCACATTTGATTCTGGTCAAATCCTAGGTTCAACCAAGATTTAAACAAGTTTCAAGCATGAAAATGAAAACGTAAGCCAAGATCCTTCTTAATTAGTCACTCTAAAATATATGAAGCTTTTGGGACGTACTTGAAATTTCCATGTTTGAAACCCAAAACCAATTCTCTTCATGATTGACTTCATAAGACAGAGTTTAGGGTTAGGGGTAGATATACACATGATTTTTCTGGTTTGAATATGTCTAGACCTTGTTTATCAACTTGAGTGTTTACTATATGACATAATTAAGAAGGCTATGTGCTTTGGTTTTTCATTCTTTAGATTTTTTGTCTGAATTTTTATGCCCATTTGAATCTTGGTCAAATCCTAGGTTTGACCAAGATTTAAATAAGTTTAAAACATGAAAATGAAAAGGTAAGCATCGATCCTTCTTAGTCGCTCTAAAATGAAGCTTAATTTTGGGAGGTTTTTGAAATTTCCATGTTTGAAACCCAAAACCACTTCTCTTCATGCTTGACTTCATAAGACGAAGTTTAGGGTCGATAGGGGGTAGATACATGATTTGTCTGGTTTGAATATGTCTAGACCTTGTTTATCAACTTGAATGCTTACTATATGACATAAGAGGACTATGTGCATTGGTATTTCATTTTTTGATTTTTATGCCCATTTGAGAATCTTGGTAAAATCCTAGGTTTGAGCAAGATTTAAACAAGTTTAACATGTGAAAATGATAAGGTAATTAAGTCTGGATCTTTCTCTTAGTAACTCTAAAATGAAGCTTTTGGGAGGTTCTTGAATTTACCATGTTTGAAACCCAAAACCACCGTACTTCTGTTCATGCTTGACTTCATAAGACAGAGTTTAGGGTTAGGGGTAGATACATGATTTTTCTGGTTTGAATATGTCTAGACCATGTTTATCAATTTGAATGCTTACTATATGACATAAGAAGGCTATGTGCTTTGGTTTTTCATTCTTTCGATTTTTTCTGAATTTTTATGCCCATTTGAATCTTGGTCAAATCCTAGGTTCGACCAAGATTTAAACAAGTTTAAAACATGACAATGAAAAGGTAATTAATCATGGATCCTTCTTAATTAACCAGCCAGTCTAATTAAAATGAAGTTTTTGGGAGGTTTTTGAAATTTCCATGTTTGAAACCCAAAACCACTTATCTTCATGCTTGACTTCGTCATAAGACAGAGTTTAGGGGTTAGGGGGTAGATACATGATTTGTCTAGCTAGTTTGAATATGTCTAGACCTTGTTTATCAACTTTAATGCTTACTATATGACATATAAGAAGACTATGTGCGCTTTGGTTTTTCATTTTTCTGTTTTTTTATTTTATGCCCATTTGAATCTTGGTCAAATCCTAGATTTGACCAAGATTTAAACAAGTTTAAAACATGAAAATGGAAAGGTAAGCCTGGATCCTTCTTAGTCGCTCTAAAATGAAGCTTTTGGGATGTTCTTGAAATTTCCATGTTTGAAACCCAAAACGACTTTTCTTCATGCTAGACTTCATAAGATCGACAGGGAGTAGATACATGATTTGTCTGGTTTGGATATATCTAGACCTTGTTTATCAACTTGAATGCTTACGATATGACATAAGAACACTATGTGCTTTTGTTTTTCATTTTTTTTATTTTTTGTGCCCATTTGTATCTTGGTCAAATCCTAGGTTTGACAAAGATTTAAACAAGTTTAAAACATGAAAATGAAAAGGGAAGCATGTATCCTTCTTAGTCACTCTAAAATGAAGTTTTTGAGAGGTTTTTGAAATTTCCATGTTTGAAACCCAAAACCACTTCTCTTCATGCTTGACTTCATAAGACATAGTTAAGGGGTTAGGGGTAGATACATGATTTGTATGGTTTGAATATGTCTAGACCTTGTTTATCAACTTTAATGCTTACTATATGACATAAGAAGACTATGTGCTTTGGTTTTTCATTTTTCTGTTTTTTTTGAATTTTGATGCACATTTGAATCTTGGTCAAATCCTAGGTTTGACCAAGATTTAAACAAGTATATATAGAACATGAAAATGAAAAGGGAAGCCTGTATCCTTCTTAGTCACCCTAAAATGAAGTTTTTGGGAGGTTTTTGAAATTTCCATGTTTGAAACCCAAAACCACTTATCTTCATGCTTGAGCAAGATTTGACCAAGATTTAAACAAGTTTAAATCATGAAAATGGAAAGGTAAGCCTGGATCCTTCTTAGTCGCTCTAAAATGAAGCTTTTGGGATGTTCTTGAAATTTCCATGTTTGAAACCCGGCCAAAACGACTTTTCTTCATGCTAGACTTCATAAGATCGACACGGGGTACATACATGATTTGTCTGGTTTGGATATATCTAGACCTTGTTTATCAACTTGAATGCTTACGATATGACATAAGAACACTATATGCTTTTTGTTTTTGTTTTTTTGTGCCCATTTGTATCTTGGTCAAATCCTAGGTTTGACCAAGATTTAAACAAGTTTAAAACATGAAAATGAAAAGGGAAGCATGTATCCTTCTTAGTCACTCTAAAATGAAGTTTTTGGGAGGTTTTTGAAATTTCCATGTTTGAAACCTAAAACCACTTCTCTTCATGCTTGACTTCATAAGACAGAGTTTAGGGTTAGAGGGGTAGATACATGATTTGTCTTATTTGAATATGTCTAGCTAGACCTTGTTTATCAACTTTTGAATGCTTACTATATATATATGTGACATAAGAAGACTATGTGCTTTTGTTTTTCATTTTTCCGATTTTTTTAATTTTATGCCCATTTAAATCTTGGTCAAATCCTAGGTTTGACAATGATTTAAACAAGTTTCAAATATGAAAATGAAAAGGTAAGCATGGATCCTTCTTAGTCACTCTAAAATGAAGCTTTTGATAGGTTTTTGAAATTTCCATATTTGAAACCCAAAACCACTTCTCTTCATGCTTGACTACATAAGACAAAGTTTAGGGTTAGGGGGTAGATACATGATTTTTCTTGTTTGAATATGTCTAGACCCTTGTTTATCAACTTTAATGCTTACTATATGACATAAGAAAACTATGTGCTTTGGTTTTTCATTTTTCTGATTTTTTTGGAATTTTGATGCACATTTGAATCTTGCTCAAATCCTAGGTTTGACCAAGATTTAAACAAGTATAGAACATGAAAATGAAAAGGGAAGCCTGTATCCTTCTTAGTCACCCTAAAATGAAGTTTTTGGGAGGTTTTTGAAATTTCCATGTTTGAAACCCAAAACCACTTATCTTCATGCTTGACTTCGTCATAAGACAGAGTTTAGGGGTTAGGGGGTAGATACATGATTTGTCTAGTTTGAATATGTCTAGACCTTGTTTACCAACTTTAATGCTTACTATATGACATATAAGAAGACTATGTGCGCTTTGGTTTTTCATTTTTCTATTTTTTTATTTTATGCCCATTTGAATCTTGGTCAAATCCTAGATTTGACCAAGATTTAAACAAGTTTAAAACATGAAAATGGAAAGGTAAGCCTGGATCCTTCTTAGTCGCTCTAAAATGAAGCTTTTGGGATGATTTTGAAATTTCCATGTTTGAAACCCAAAACCAATTCTCTTCATGCATGCTTGACTTCATAAGACAGAGTTTAGGGTTAGGGGGTTAGATACATTATTTGTCTAGTTTGAATATGTCTAGACTTTGTATATCAACTTGAATATATTATTGTACCATGTCTCCACACAGCCCAAAATGCACATATTTTCAAAAGTTTTCATGCATGAGTACTTGTAACTAGTAAAAATAGAAAGTAAAAATAGGAACCCCATGTATGAAGGATACTAAAAAGAACTCTTTCACATTTTTTGGTATAGATTATGAGTTTGCTTGGCTTCATACACAAGTGAGTACATGTCATGCAAAAATTAACACGAAATTTAGTTATCATGACCCATTTTTGGCAGGCATTGTGCATATCGCCTTGAGAAACATCTTTGCGAGCTAGTGTATTAAACGTTTATTCACATATAATGGATTTTTTTACTTTATTAGTGCACACAATGACAGAATCGGCCAAATGTGTATGATTTTTGTGAAGGTGCTAGAAAAACAAGATGCACTACGATGAAGCATGAAAGGAGGCAAGGGGAGGGATAGTGAAGAGGTGGGAGAGACCGAGAGATGAACCGCAAGGTAATTAAAAAATTGGGGCCAAAACGATTCCAACTTCCTAGGCATTGACCAACTTTGCCCCTCTTAACCCAACGTGGCAGTGAACCCGTATAAGCAACAACTTCCTCTTACTCCGCTTCTCCGAAATGGTAAGAGAACCTCTCCAGCTTAAGTGACCAATCGACATAGCTATGGCCTTCCGACTTGGCTCTGGTCGCCGCGCGCGTAGTCCTACCACCGACGAGGAAGCGGAGCATCAGCGCCGCCTTCGCTTCGTCCATCGCGCACCAAGGCATAACCCGCCCGCTCTGCACTGGCCGGTTGTTCAGCCCGCGGCGGCGGCGCTGGCCGTGGAGCCCCTCGCCAGCCGCTTCCCGTGCGGGCCGATGGATGCAGAGGCAGGGATCTCCCACGCAACCCCGCATGCGACGCCCGCTCGGCCCTGGCCGGCTTTTCCGCCCGCGCATGCCGCATGGTTTTCTTTGCCAGCAGGTGAGATCCCCTTCCCGGCCGGCGCGAACGATGCGGAGGCAGGGAGCTCCCGTGGCCAGCCGCCTAATCCGACCGCACTTCAGGCGGTGCCGGCCGTGGAGCCAGGCCGTTCTTTCGAAGCGCATCACGGCGACGCCCTTTGCAGGAGCAACACCGCCAAGGAGCTCGTATATAACGTGATGTTCCCGGCACTCTATAGATGCCGGGATGCTCTGCAAGCTTTCGTGCAGGCTAAGAATGCGGCGGCTGCAAATCCCAGGGACGCAGCATTGCAGCGGCGCGCCGATGAGGCTAAGGTGGCGCACGCTTTCCACCAGGCGTGCCTCGACAGGCTTAACATCCAGCACGGCTTCGTGCAACCGCCAAACGCCGCTCCAGCTAAGATCCAAAAATACTCCGGTGAGCATATCACTCCGGAGTAGAACAATCCAATTTCTAGTACTGTAGGAGTACTTTATTAGTGCACAAACCTGGCGAAATTAAAGGTGTGTTCTTTGTGTGTGATGTAAATCTAAAAATTTGAAGGTTCTAGCAAAAACATTTCTTCACAAATATTCGATGTGTTTGCTTGGCCTTATCTATATATCCGGTGAGCATATATGGATGCCAAATCCTTTACAAACTTATATTTTTTAAGAGATCGATGTGCATGCATCTATCTCGCCATGGTAAATTAATGAAACAAGTTGCATATTTGCCAGAATTCCAAACTTCGTGAGCAGTATAGAGATCGAGACCTTAATTAATTATTATGGGTAGGATGCATGCATGCATGGCCATTTTCTAGGGTTTTAAAGGATACTAGAGCTTTTCTAGGTTAATTTGCAACTATATGTATATTTGTTTTCTAGTTCTGGGCTGATCATTAAACTCAACATTGAGTTGTAGATTATGTGAAATTAGTACATGCCATAAAATATAGTAATTTTTTATGTACCCTACGAGGCAGTACGTGTGGTGTACCCTTAATTATTAATTGGTAGACATGTACCGTTGGCATGTTTGAAGAAAATTTGAATTTGGAAGAAGTTTTTAAGTAAAATTAACGCAAGCACAAAATCATGTGTGATGGTGAAATTTCTAGAACAAATTAATACAAACCTAGTAATATGAGTTTGTTTGGCTTTCTGCCCACAAGTGAGTATTGTGCGCATGTACTTTGATGCAAAATCCCGCCATACAAAACTTTTTAGTTATCATATGACCTCAAGTTTGGAAGAGATCGTATTTTAAGCAACTTCACAAACAAGAGATTCTAACAATTATATGCATGCATGAAAGAATGATTTCCCTTTTTTATTACTGTACAAAAATGGCTAGATGTGTGTTATTTGTGAAGGAGGGCTACCAAATTTTAACAGTTGCACATTATTGTCATAATTCCACCTTTTGGAAGCAGTAGGGTAGACATGCTTTCCGCTTGGTAGGATGTGTTAGTGCCATCAATTTTGTAGATATAGGTTCAAGGATTTGTTCATCTTAATCTGCAACTATATATGGATTTTTAAGCTTTTGCCTAGTAATTAAACTCATAATTGAAATAATGTAGGTTATTTAACTACATACATGCCATAAATTCTGACAGGAAATACTTGGACGTGCCTTGCGAGGGTGGTAACAAACAAGAACACAATGACCAAACTTCAAATGCCAATCCACCCACCAAGCTATACGATTGGCATGTACAATCGATCGACTCCTTCTAATCAAATTTGAATACAATAGAAGAAGTTTTAAAAAAATTCAAAATGAGATCAACTTGTGCATTGAGTCATCCTTTGTTATTTATTTGCTTGTAAAAATAGAAACATAGGCATATGAATGTATTCGAAACACTTCACTTTTCAACGGGGAAGGGACCCGAAGGTCCCAGAAAAACAAAAAAAGATTACAATAGTAGTACTCCTTTGAGAAGGCAGTAGAAGAAGGATCCTCGAAGAGCCAAATGCTTTTATTATCCACAGCTGTTCGGCTCTTTTCCTTCTCGTGTAAGCTATCGCGCAATGATTATACTAATGGTCGGATGGTAGTACAACCATTTTCGCAAACTTCTGCGCCCTTCGTCATGTCAGCATCGTATCCCAGTGTGCAAGCAGTCTGCTCGAATGAAATACTCCTAAGTACGTACGGTATTCCCTCCAAAGACACACCACACGGTATTCCCTCCAAAGACGCACCGTCGCCCCGATCTGCTCGAATGAAATACTCCAAAATACTTCTGCGCCCTTCGTCATGTCAGCATCGTATCCCAGTGTGCAAGCAGTCTCCTATGAAATGGAGACGACATTTTGTTGAAAAGTGTCGGTGCATGCTATATACCACACTAGTATGAGAGTTTTTACAGCATTATTCCGATTTCCACAGAATGCATTAAATTTGGACGCGATGCCACACTGACAAGAGTGGTTTAAACAAGGCCATTATTTTTATTATGTTATATTACTACAATACTCCAAGGTAGCACTAGTAGCCTTCGGTTGTACTCTGCCGGTCGCGCTGCCTCATTCGACCAGACTTTATTCTTCTTCTCATATATATATACAAAATACTGTCTGCCGAGGTTCGATGACCGCACCGTCGCCCCTCTCCGCGCCGCCGTCTTGGGCCGCGCCACCATTCTCCCCGCCGAGTTCTCCCCCGTCCCCGACGCACCACCGTCAAGCACCACCGGACCGATCTTCGCAGGTATGTACATCTCCAACCTCCGGCGAGTACAGAGGTTCATCGGTCATTGTGTTCGATATAACCTTAATTTGGGGATTGCAATGTGAGTAACTTACTGGGTTTTCTAGGAAATGAAAACGGCGTCGCTCGATGCCTACACTGCGTCGGCGGATACATGGAAAGCGGAGACGGATGCTCTGCATGCATCGGCGGAGACATGTAAAGCGGATGCGGATGCGGATGCGGAGGCAAAGGCGAAGGCGGTGGCTAGGACGGGCCCGGGCGCTGTGGCGCTGGCAAATGCTCGTATCGAAGCTGCATTTTGTTGGAAAGTCTTGGCGCGTGCTTCGAGAGTTTTGGCGGCGCAGCCGGGAGAACCGTCGGAGGCTTCGAAGCTGGCTGCTTTGAACGCGTCGAGAGCTTGGATGGTGACTTCATCTAAGGCGGCGCTTGTTGCATATGATCGTGACTCGTCAACCCCTTTGTAAGTTCTACCTTCCCCAACTGCAATGAGGTTAGATCTGGTGGATTGGGTTTTTTGCCCAAACCAGACGTGATGATGCATTGAGATGTTTTTGTATTTTTGATGATGCATTCTGCTTCTTTTGTAATTTGGGTGATTCATTATGCTTTTTAGGTAGTAATTTTTCTGATGCACTCACCTCTTCAGGAATTTTTCATGGTTTTTTTTTTTTTTTTTTCTGTCAACCTAGCTAATGCTCTCTGCTGTTTAGCCAAAAGTTGGATGATGCATTGTACTGTTTACATATATTTTACTCTGATGATGCATTTTGCTCTTTTAGCCTTTTAGGTAATTTTTCTGATTCCTTGAGCAGTGTGGGAAATTTCGATGAAGAATTTTGCTGTCAACTTAGATGATGTATTGTGCTGTTTACATTTTATTACCTATATCAAAGCTAACCCCATCTGATGTTACCACAGCGTTTTGGGTCCTGTAGAGGTCTCTTTTTCCTCCAATCGTGTTGACACGTTAGCAATTATTACTGTATATGCGAGATTGCCTTCCGTTGGTGCGTCCTATTTTTGTGGTGTTTTTACATTGTCCTGTTTACAATATTTTGATTTTGCTGATGCATTGTGCTGTTCACATTATTTTGATTTTGCTGATGCATTGTCCTGTTTACATTATTTTGATTTTGCTGATGCATTGTGCTGTTTACACTATTTTGATTTTGCTGATGCACCGTGCAGTTTAGGAAACTTTGATGATGAATTAGATGATGCATTTTGCTGCTTAGTCAAATTAGATGTTGCATTTTGTTTAAAAAAATAGATGATGCAGTGTGCTGTTTACATAATTTTGACGATGCATCGTGCGATTTGCATAATCCTACCAGCTTCAGTCGAAGGACACCCACAACAATCAACGATCTGCCTGGAGATGTAGTCTCTCAGATTCTTGTCAGGCTTCCTCCCCATCCAACCTGCTTACTAGCTGCATCAGGCACCAAGAAAGCATGGAGGCAATGTATGGGAAGCAATTATTTCAGAAAGCTAACTGTGTCACACAACGGAGGAAACCCGTTGCTAGGGTTTTTCACCAACAACTCCGAGGACAATCGATTCATCACAGAGCATGATCTTCACCCGGCCATCTTGAAGATGCTGGCAATCCCGTCTCAAGTGAACGGTCCCAAAATCTATGTCCTGGGATGCCGCGATGGTATGGTGCTACTCCATTCTAATGTATCCAGTGGGTATATATCAGTCTGGGATCCAATTAGGCAAGTTCTCACAGCGATACCAGAACCACCATTGTGGCGCAATCACACAATTGAAAGCAGCGGCTCAATTCTCTGTTCGAGAAACAACTCTGAACCGTTTACACATTGTGGCAAGTTCTCGGTTGTTTGGATAACAACTAAACGTTACGATGCACAGGCTCATATCTACTCACCAGATTCAAAAGAATGGGAGTTTCTAGCTCGATCAACTCCGATGCTGTCAGAGATTGACCGTAGACCGGCAACTCTCATAGGGGGTATTTTGTACTGGCCAACGAAGTCTAGATATATCATTGAGCTTGACCATGCAAAGAAGGCTCTGAAATATATTCAGTGCCCTCATGAGACGCATGATATATTCATGCTTAACATTCACATCTTCAAGGGACATAATGGAGATGTTGCCCTTGCTGTTATAAGAGACTTCACCCTACAAACATGGACCAGTACAAGATCATCAACAGGCGATCACGAGTCATGGACATGTCATATAAATTTTGAATTGGATACTTTTTTTGGCCTTGACACATCATTTCCATACAATTGGAAACATGCAGTAAGGTTACTCTGCGTATTTGAGGACAAAAATGAGCTGGTTGTACGGGCAAAGGAGGGAGTATTCCAATTAGATATGCGCAACTTTTAGTCAGTGGCGCACTAGTGGTGCGCCACTACTATCACGCCACTGCTAACTTTTAGTAGTGGCGCACTAGTGGTGCGCCACTACTATGTGACATGCCAATGGCGCACTAGGTGGTGCGCCACTACTACTTGCTAACAGTGACGCACTGCATTACTTCACCGTGCACCACTCGGTACGGTTTTTTCATTAAAAAATATAGGCTGGCTACCACGTCCAATGAGCTGCGGTTGATTTTAAATATATACAGGGGTCTGCGTGCAAAACATGATATCCATATCTAATCCATATATCACATATTACAGGGGCCTGGACGCAAAAACGTCATTACAACTCTAATCTAATGTCCAAAATTACAGGGGCCTAGACGCAAAAAGTCAGATCCAGATCGGATCGAATCCTCTACGCCGGCGATGGTGCTCGGCGGCGTTGAACGCGAGGTGCTCGGCGGCGTTGAACGCGAGGTGCTCCTGGCGCGTGTTGGAGGCGGTCGGAATCCTCCACGCCGGCGGTGGTGCTCGGTGGCGTTGAGGAGGCAACTTCCTGGAGCGCATCACGACAACGACCGTGAGCCTGCGCGCCTAGGGCTCGATGCGGTGCGCGCCAGAACCGCACGGCCCAGTTCGCCGCCGCCAACGCGCCTTCACCAGTCCAGAAACGGTCGACGGCGTGAGCTCGAGCGTCTTCCTCGCCGCGCAAGCCGGCAACAACACCATCCGCGAAGATGGCGGCCCATGGTGGGGGTAGCGGCGGTCGTAGGCACGCGCCGCCGCTGTCGCCGGTGCCCTCCGCTCCGCTGGCCTCCAGCCCCTGCCGCGGGAGCGGTCGATTTGGGGGATTTGGGCTCCGCTGCCGCGGGCGCGGTCGATTTGGCCTCCGCAGAACGAGCAGGAAGCAGGGACGCAGAGAGAGAAGGGCAGCGAGGGCGGAGTGGTTGGGGACTTTGGGCGGATTTGGTGCTATCAGACAGGCGGCAGAGATGCAACTCTTCGTCGGGGTGGTTTACTGGTTTGGTTCCATGGTGCGACGCTTGGGAAGAAAGAGGGGCGGAGGGAGACGGACGGTGTGAGAAGTGGAGATGCTTTCGTGCACAGCGCGCAGAGATAATAACTATGCATCTGCGCCATGTGCCCATGTGTAAGGAATTCAATTCCTCGAACCTTGCACGCACGTATCGTGCTCCACCCTGTCAAGACTTGTCGTTAGCTGCTTGTTTCCTTCCTCGGTTGCAGAAGTACACGATACCACATCGCTCGCTTGTTTTTTCTTGTTGGATATACTAGCAAGAGATGGCGCGGCGGCACGCCACGCCCATAACGTGGTTGCGACCATCTACCAAACAAAAGTATATGGGTACATTGAGATGCAGAATAGCTACATCCTGGATGTTAATTCATCATGTATGGCTACATTGATGTGCATAATAGCTACCAAGTTTAGATCTGTCTCAAATTTTACTACACCATTGAAAATGAAATGAAACAATAAAAAAATTTGAATTCAAGAACTCGACACACTTGGTAACCAGAGAAACCATAGGATACCCGACACCAAGTACTCCAAATATCGAGGACACCAATTCAGTTGGGCAGCACGGCACAACAATCTTGCCATTCTATCTTGCCATTCTATCGTGGAAACTCTAACTAATATCTAGGATTATTTTAGATTGGTGAGATGTTGAGGTATAAGACTAAATTTTACAATCTTTGCAAGTTTTTACAGTAGTTAGTTATGTCTTACATCAAGATCTAACAGAGCTTTTTCAAGTATCTCGTATAGGAATGGAATACAGACAAAAAGCTTACAATATGACATGTGCATTTGGTTTATCTCAGAATAAAAAAACGATAATGCCCACAACCACAAACTTTGCAATGACAGGCTCATTGGCTGAGTTGACCCCAAGGAATGACAACCGATTATCCCCCGGATAAAGGAGATAATTTGTTTGATAGTGACAATAGCAAATGGATATTTAAAATTTATCCTCCATAATTCATTACTACTATTAAAAGCAGGGAGACCATAATTATATCCTCACCCCAAAGGGTGCTCTACATAAGGTGATACATGGAACATATATGTCAGCATATATACATTGATATATAAATTACTGAAATTAACTATTTGATGTTTCTTTTTCACCATAATCTCCGCTACCCAAACCCTAAGAATAGAAAAACGCATGCATATCATTGACAAAGAACTGCCGAAACACATAAAATGGATACAATATGCAGCAGCAACATCCATAATTTCCAACTGATCTTACTTTCTGGACAGCACAGACAACATTCCTGTATGACCTACTTGGGAATCATTTGGCCTTCCCTTCCTTGAGATACTGAGAGAGAAAAATATAGAGCATCAATCAGAACACGTACAAAAATTAGTAGAAGAGACTAAATCCAATAATTTTGAACTACTCGAACTTATTCACCAAAAATATGCTCATCCTTTGGACGACATAGTAATTTACTAATCTGGCCCGCAACATGACACACACATTGTAGGATTGTGATTTCAGCAGACATCACGGAGAAGTAGAGAACTCAAACAACACATATCACTTCTGGAACTGTCATTTTCAGTCAATGTGCTGATACAACTTCCTCCATGTTGTGCACTTGTGCTTTGTTGTTACTCTGGTGTTGTTCAAGTGCAGGACACTGATTTCCCCCTCACGTTTGGCGTGCATGACCAAACATGCAGTTGGATAAAGACAGGAAATAACATAATAAATCAAAGATAAATTGAGGAGTAGGTACTCTGTTACGCTACCAGAAACAGAACATTTCGGAGCTGAACTTTCGTAAGACTTACTTCCTGACACCACCATTATCTAATGAGTGGTGAAATGGTACTGCACCTGTAGTAATTGTCAATGTGTCTTTCATGCTATGAGTATCTCGAATCAAATCAAGAAAGGATTTGGTGCTTTCATAACGTAGAAATGCATCGGCAGACTTTAAAATCTCTAAGAGTAAGAGCAAATTAGGAAAACAACACAATAGTACCACTGGGAACTATATCACGTCTTAATAAATGGAGAGAACAGCAAAATAGTACCACTACTTACTCATCCGTACCTTGGGTTGATTTCAGTTTTATCCTTCTACAAAAAGCTCTCTAAAATACGATGTTACCAAAATCCATATTAAAAAAGGCTATGCTATCACAGATATTAAAAGGTTGCCTACTAAGCTCTACTCACAGATCATGTTGCATACCAGCATTGAAGTAGATATTGGCAATCTTTTGTTGGGGTTTCAAATCCTGAGGCACATGTACATGCATGAGAAATATCTGCATTGGAAAAATACTGAGGTTAATATTTATATGGAACTGAACTATATACCCAGAACAATTATTTGAGATGATCCACATGTTTGTTAGCTCGAATATGATTTCCCTGATCTTTCATCTTCCATAATGACTTCGCATAGGGATGATTAATGCCAATCCTTTGAAAAGGAATAAGGTAAAAAAATGTCAAATATTTCCCTCTTGAATAATCTCTTGCTGCAAATTCAGAGATAAAAAAGATATTGCATAAGAATTTTGGTGATTGCATCTCTTAATAGGGATATGGTCTTCCCACAGGAACAATTCATTAGCAGTTCTAGTTTTGGTGCTTGGACAGTTCGACTTACAGGCACGGCATCTCCTCACATGAAAATATATTTTCTAGAGCAAGGAAAATTCATGTCAACAGCTATGACCTGTGCTAGAAGAGTGATATAGTGGCAAAGAACAACAAATACATCTACTCTGTGGAACATGAATGTAGAACATGCATGGGCAAACCAGAACTGTACTGAAGTTACTAAATAGTTCAGTATAAGAAAAGAACATTTGGACATATCATTAATTATTTCCTTGAATAAAGAAAAACTCAATTGCATGAAAGAATCAATATATATTTCTCAATTCATGTGTAGTGCAGCTGCAGTAGAGAGAAGCACCATAAAGGCCCAAAACTTCCATAATCAAATCTCACCAAGATTATGCTGGAATGTTTAATAAAAACTTTCAGTTGGTAACCTATTTATATTGATATGTAGGAAATCTACCGTTCTGGTTGTTGCATTTTCGTAGCACTAAGAAAGTAAATGCATTGTAGGAAAACATAGGAAGTTTTGATTAATTAAGACAAAGCAAGTATATGCAATGCTTACTCCATGAATGGCACTGTATATCAATACATCTATATTGTCAATGCAGAGTAATACATTCCAAATACCTAACTATTCTATATGAGATAACAACTACAAAATACCTACTATTTTCTTCGTGTCATATGTAGCAATAAAACCAACACCTGAATTCCTTTGTTGTGCAAGCCAGAAAGCTTCGGCTCCCAATGAGAGGTTCTTCGTGACACTCTGAAATGCAAAGTGGTAAAATATGCACTCTTATGATCTAAGTCTCAAAAAGACCGAAACAGATTTATCCTATATACTACAATATCTCAGTTTTTTTCAAAGTTTAAACTCTTCAGTTGCATATAAATTGAATACAATATGAGAAAAACAGTCTTAGCTCTATAATTGTCTCACCATCTAGACTATTCAACATACTTATAGGTAAAACACTTACCCATTTACTGCCTAGCTAAATACTGGATGATAGTTCCATGGTTAGTGTACAAATTTTAGGTTGCATCTGGTTTCAGAAACATTTTTAATTATTCTTGATACGAATATCGAGCTTCATTGGACAGGTAAATTTTGAGCATACTGAACAAAGCTAAGATCTTTATTTTCTATTCTATAGGTCTTGAGTTGTGCAAAGAGAGGAACACTAAGAATCGTCTGAACTTAAGTCCGTATGCACATTGGGCGGCCTAAGGATGCAAATAAGAGCATGACGATCTACTGCGTCAACACCATGCCAGCCTACCACCCGACCATCTTTACTCTCTCCAGAATACTAAAAGAACTGATTCAATACAACGAATGTATATAGGAATTGTGCAATAAGAGAGGGAGGGAGGGCGGAGAGCCGTACCTGAGGCAGCAAGCTAGAGCTCCGTGATACAGCGGCATCAAGATCATCAAGGGCATGGCGTGCACGCCACCATCCTTGTCCTAGTCTGCACGGGTCGTGGTCAATCCCATGGCACGCTGGAGCATTTCTTGGTTGGTCGCGCGGTGCTGCTAGACTCCATCTTTGTCGGCCGCTCCCAAATTCTGCTCACCGCCGCCTCGCGACGGCCGCATCACCCTGCTCGCCTTGGTTGGCGCCCTTTGACACCATGGACGCTCCCACGATTACGACCGTCGTGCCTCCATCCACGTAGGGCGTGAAGCCTCGTCGTCTCTCGGCTTCCACCCCGAGAGAGAGATGAAGAGGGTGGAGGGGGGAGGGAGTACCGCCCGTCGAGCTCATTCACCCACCGGGTCATCGTCCTGGGGAACGCCGGGGCGGCTGGCGGCTCCATGAAATAGATGTTAGGTATTCACCGTAAAAAAACCTCAGTACAATGTACGAACTAAAACAGCAGATATAAATAAGTGATAAGACCATAATTTTAGTACTCGAAGGTTCCACCTTTTAATCAAGTACCAATACTACAATACATGAGAAATAAAATCATAATTCCATAATAATAATTAATACTACACTAAGTAATAAATTTGTCAGCAGCACTCTTCTTCATTACATTAAAAAGGGGAAAATTCAGGAATTCTGAAGCTTGCATCTAGAAAATTAAATCTGCTAGTGCTAGTCTACTAATCTGCTAAACAGTTGAAGTTCTTAATCTATGTGGCCGAATACACTCATTAGCATGAGCGGCCAGTTCCTAATCTGCTAGGAAATTATATGCACATCAGCACATGCGGCCGAAGACTTGAGGTAGTACCTGGTCCGCCATCGTTGGCCCTGGCCTGGCCGCGCCCGCTGATACGCTTCCCGCAGGCCGCCGATTGCCATCGCTGCTTCGCTGAGGCGCTGACTCCGCCCTCGCTACTCGATACGGATGTCGCGCCGCCTGCCGCTGTGCGAGTTAACCCTTCCGAATCGAGAGGAGAGGCAATCTTGTCGAATCTCAGAGTCAGAGAGAGCGAAGAGAGTCTGAGCAGTGTTGTATGCTGGCCTGTTGGGTTGTATGGGCTATGGGCTCCGTGAGGGAACCACACGGACTAAACCGCTATCCCCATAGCCTCCAGGGGCCAGCGAAGGGGGAGGGACGACCAATCGCTGGTGTCGCACAATTCGCTGCTATCCTGGAGGACGGGGGCACATCCAGACGTTTTAGATGGAGATGGACGACGTACCTGCGCACCGGCGCGTGTAGCTGCTCGTTGCCGCCGGACCTGTGGTCGCGAGCGTCTCCATCGTTCCCGCTCCATGCTCGCTGGGCCGCATGCTTGCCGATGGCGTCGTCGTCCCAAATTCCTTCGGCCTGCTTCCACACCGACGCTATCGCGGCCACCCCAACTGTCTCCCGAGGTCGCGCCCCGCCCCGACGCCATGGAGCCGCCGCCTGCTGATAGGGAATAGAGAGGGTGCGCCCTTTCCCTGCTTGCTGGCCTGCCTCCACGCCGACGTCTTCGCTGCCACCCGAACCGCCGCACGCAGATCGGCGCGCGTCCCACCCCGATGCCATAGCGCGGCCGCCTACTGAAGGGGAATGGGAGAGGACGCGCGCATAGGGGAAAGCACCGGTGGCGGAGAAATGGAAGGGGAGGAGGAGGGTGCGGAAAAGTGCGGCGGCGCTGCTTGTGGGCTTGTGGCCACGGAGGGGAGCGGCACCGTGCCGGCGATGGGGAGGAAGAGGAGAGTGAGAAATACAGACGGTAAATTGGCTGGTCTCGGGAACCGACACAGCGTTAAGCGGTGGAGGCACCGCTTTGACCATCCTCACCAAGGCTACAGTTACGGGCAGAAGGAAGAAGAAAAAGAAAGCAACTGCACATGTGTTTTCTAGGCTTCCTAAAAATGCTAGAGAGCACCAAACGTGCACATAAAAGAATCAATCTATTGCTAGAGAGCATTGAAAGTGCACCCAGAAGAATCAAACTATCTAAATCTACACGTGTTAACCCAGGGTTAATCCCAAAAAAAATTCAAAATTGTGAGAAAAAAGAAGTTTGTTACCAAATAGTATAGTACTTATACGCTCGTGACAGCTTGCCTCATGTACGTGTCTGGTGCAGTGGTGCCTGATGCAGTTGACAGTCATGCGTGGTAGGGTCGTGGGACACTCAGGCATGTGCGTGGTGGTTCGGTAACCAACTTTCTGGCGCACCAACATCCAGGTGCTCCACTGCTAATTCAGGTAGCAGTGGCGCACCACTACCAATCTACCACGGTGCGTCACTGGTAAGTCCGTGATGGATCTGGACCCTAAAAAAATATATAGCAATGGCGCATGGATGCAGTGGTGCGCCATGGTATTTTATCTAGTAGTGGCGCACCTGAAAGTGGTGCGCCACCGGTAAGTCTGCGGTGGTTTTAGAATCTGAAAAAACATAGCAATGGCGCATGGATACCATGGTGCGCCATGGTATTTACCTAGCAGTGGAGCACCTGAAAGTGGTGCGCCACTGCTATATAGCAGTGGCGCACCACTATCATGGTGCGCCACTGATAGTGATCTTACGGCTAGGCCTTTTCCTAGTAGTGAGTATTCCAATTAGATATGAGCAACTGGCAGTGGAGAAAGTACAATTCTGCTAGACGTTGGTGCACTTTACATCCCTACTCAGTTAGACCGGGTTAGTCATTCATATGTAACCTTTGCATTCATTTACATATGACTTTTGCTGATCAATTTGTTCATTTCCTGACAGTAACCGACCTGATCCAGAGTGCAACATCAAGGACACGAAAAAGAACGCGCTGTCAGGAACCCATCTAATTCAAAGTTCAACATCCATAAGAGAAAAGGAAGTCGCATATGAAGGAGCAAGGCTTGTTTGGGCAAGAAGTGATAGCCCAGCTTTTGTTTGGTCTGATGTCTTTTAGTTTTCGTTCTGGTGGAAATGTCGCTGCACCATTTGTTTGTACTGCAGCTCCATAGTGCTAGCTGCTAGTACGTTGGCGCTGTCCTACGTCTGCTTGTTTTGGGGGCATAAATATGCCACGAAACCTTTGTTTTATGTGATCAAACGGTCATCTCTGCATGTATATGTTCGGGTTCTGATGAAACCTTTTTTGTGATCTGTACATATATTTGAGTCAGTCTGTGTTTTGTTTTATGATGGGCAGGAGTATTTGTTTTACTACACCATTGTTTATCCGAATTGTATTACTCACTCTATTCAAAAAGTTAGCGGCTCACCTTTTTCCTTCAAGATACGGATGTATCTACACACTAAAAACATATATAGATGAAACCATCTTCAGACAAAGTTTAGTCACTTATGTATGGACGGGGGTAGTATTATTTATGTTGTGCTCCCAAACAAGCAGACATCGGACAGCGCCTGTTTAAAGTTCATATGTGTAATCTTATTCCCTTTGGAAGTTAAGCATTAAACTCTACTAGTACAACCGTGGTGGTCTTGTGATGTAGTACTCTTTTGATGCATTTGTGATGTAGTAGTACTTTTTTTTGAACTGGTATAGTACTATCTAAGAAGAGTACTCCCTCCGATTCACATTCATTTTACACCAAGAAATATGGATCGGAGCGAGGGAGTAAATTAAACATGGCATCTCGTGCATGAAGCTTGACAGATCGATCAGGTTGGCTAGAATGGCAATACAATGCTCCTCATTAGGCAAATGCATGCCATGTACGATAGTATACATCCAGTAAAGAAGTCTATACTGACATAAAAAAGACTACATTGGGGATGAGAGTCAATTGGGGAATCTACAATACATAAAATCTTGCTCGTAGCTGATTTTGGCTAAGAGGGTTTTACTCACATTACACGTGCCACTTTCCTTGTCTGCAAAACAAGTTCCAATAAAGGAAGAGGAAAGAAGAGGACATTGTGGGCGAGATTGAACACCTTTTTATGTGTTAAGCTGAGGCCTTGTTTAGCTGAGGATTTCGACTTAGGCCTAACAGCTCAGCACACCCAGAAATAAATTTCCTTGCGCGCACCACTGTCAGCAAAAATAACAAAATTAGCACGCAAGATTAAGAACAAAGTGAATTTAAGTAACTTGGTTAGCTTTTCAAGCAATATATTCAGAGAAAGAGCACACATGTTCGGCTAGAAATAATCGTAAGAGAAGAACAATAAATCTAAGGCATCCCACTTCATATGCAGAAGGGACGCGACAACGCATGGATTCATACCTTGAGTCGACTCTGGCTCGTAGAAGGGCGGTCGCGCCTCGAGGATGCCGGCGACGTCTCCACCTCGATCTCACATGTGACTGCTTCTCGGTGGGCGGTGCGCCACGCCATGTAGAAGATCTATCAAAAGAGGAGAGCCCGATGACGCTACCGACGCCTCAACCTTGATAGCACCGGCTTGTTGCTCCGCACCGAGATGCGCCACGTGCAAGATTTAGCGGATGCGCCAATTTTAGAGATATGTCATGATCGTTGTAACAAATTTCAACATGATGATGATTTGATCCTGCACTCGGCCTTGAACATAAGTACTAGTACAGTCTCACAATTTTTTTTATCATTATACTTTGCGAGATTTAGCGGATGCGCCAAATTCAGAGATAGATCATGATCATGGTAACACAATTTTCAATGTAATGATGATTTGATGTTGCACTAGACCTTGAACATAAGTACTAGTACGGTCTCACAATTTTGTATCATTATACTTTGCAAGTTTTAGCGGATGCGCCCATTTTCAGAGGATCATGGTAACAAATTTTCAACGTGATGATGATTTGATGTTGCACTCGACCTTGAACAGAA
This sequence comes from Lolium multiflorum, assembly GCA_030979885.1. NCBI lineage: Eukaryota > Viridiplantae > Streptophyta > Magnoliopsida > Poales > Poaceae > Lolium > Lolium multiflorum. Next base: position 258,578,724 of record CM061750.1, on the reverse strand, counting down.
GTACTACTACTGTCTTACAATTTCTTTATCATTATACTTTGCAAGATTTAGCAGATGCGCCAAATTCAGAGATAGATCATGATCATGGTAACAAATTTTCAACGTGATGATGATTTGATGTTGCACTCGGGCTTGAACAGAAGTACTACTACTGTCTCACAATTTCTTTATCATTATACTTTGCAAGATTTAGCGGATGCGCCAAATTCAGAGATAGATCATGATCATGGTAACAAATTTTCAACGTGATGATGATTTGATGTTGCACTCGGGCTTGAACAGAAGTACTACTACTGTCTCACAAATTCTTTATCATTATACTTTGCAAGATTTAGCGGATGCGCCAAATTTAGAGATAGATCATGATCATGGTAACAAATTTTCAACGTGATGATGATTTGATGTTGCACTCGGGCTTGAACAGAAGTACTAGTACGGTCTCTCAATTTTTTATCATTATACTTTGCAAGATTTGGCGGATGAGCCAATTTTAGAGATAGATCATGATCATGGTAACAAATTTTCAACGTGATGATGATTTGATGTTGCACTCGAACTTGAACAGAAGTACTAGTACAGTCTCACAATTTTTTTATCATTATACTTTGCGAGATTTAGCGGATGCGCCAAATTCAGAGATAGATCATGATCATGGTAACACACTTTTCAATGTAATGATGATTTGATGTTGCACTCGACCTTGAACATAAGTACTAGTACGGTCTCACAATTTTGTATCATTATACTTTGCAAGTTTTAGCGGATGCGCCCATTTTCAGAGGTAGATCATGATCATGGTAACAAATTTTCAACGTGATGATGATTTGATGTTGCACTCGAACTTGAACAGAAGTACTAGTATGGTCTCACAATTTTTATTATCATTATACTTTGAAAGATATAGCGGATGCGCCAATTTCAGAGATAGATCATGATCATGGTAACAAATTTTCAACATGATGATGATTTGATGTTGCACTCGGCCTAGAATAGAAGTACTAGTACGGTCTCACAATTTTTTTTATCATTATACTTTGCAAGATATAGCGGATACGCTAATTTCAGAGATAGATCATGACCATGGTAGTGACCGATATTCAAGGTGATGATGATTTGATTTTGCACTCGGCCTTGAACAGAGGTACTAGTACGGTCTCACAATTTTTTATCATTATACTTGGACCTTAGCGAAATTCAAAATCTCATAGCGGCAAAACTTCCCGCCTACAAAATACAAAAATTTCACACGCTTCCAAATTCCCATTCTACCCCTGTGGAGATGACAGCAAAGTCGGTTGGTGGGGGGGTCTGCCCGTCATTTTTTGGATCACCACCTCCCTAGCCCGGAAACCCTCCCAAAAAAAATTCATTTCCCTCAGTCTCTCATCTGAGACCACCCACCGGAACTTCTCAAGTCCCTCTCTCTACCACCTCCACGACCACCGCACCGGAACATCCCCGCCGGACTTCCCTGGCCTACCCGAGGCCTCGCGATCCTCGTCATCCGGCTGCCTGCCGGAGCCGCTTCATCGACGCCGTCATCAACCGGATCGGATCATCCCCGCCGAACCTCGAAACCATATGCTCATCTAGCAGTCTACCGCAGTCGCTTCAGCTGCGGTATCGTCCACCCCACCGGAGCCGCTTCGCCGGATCCGTCGTCCACCGCATCGGATCTTGCTCACCGACACCGCTGTGCATGAACCGGATCTGCTTCACCGGCGCCGTGCATGATCTAAACTCTTCTACTATCGCTTTTCTATTGCTTGCCTGCAAGTTCTTGTTTAATCTTGGGGGAACCTGTTTGTGCTAACGACGCGCCGTTACGTTTTTGCAGATGAGATGAGTAACCATGAAGTGTAATGGCCGTCTCTCCAACCCCAAGTAGCACATGTAGTGTACTTCATCACCGGATCTATCAACCCCAGGAAGATCTGCTGTGACTCCCACAGAGTGCTTCTCCTAATGTAAGTCCCTTGTTTTAGCGCCATGTTCTGGGTTCAGATGCTTGTTTGTCTGAAGCTCTTTTAGTTCATTCCTAGCTATGACCGTAACACCTTGCTATTTTCTAGTTCATTGCTAACTTTAAGCGATTGAACATTTTGGTTTGCATTCCCTGCTCTGTAGATGTAGCCATCATAACTTCTATCTTGCTCAGTCGTTGTTACAAAAATTATAGGCTGCTACTATTTTGTTCATGCCAATCTTGTTCTCCCTGAACATGTTGGTTTGCATTCCCTGTACTACAGGTGATGCCATTGTTATTTCTATCTACTTCGTCGTAAGCTAACAAAGTAACTGCCTGCTATTAGTTCCTGCATGCTATCGCTCTGCCATCCTGCAGTACAAATTTATTTGAACTCGTCACAGCAGCTACTTCCATCATAATTTTGTCTGCCATCTGATTCTTCAAAAGCTGCAATATTAACTTGTTTCTCTTAATTGGCATGGCGCTCACATATAGAATGGTGAACATATTGGTGTGCATTCCCTCTTCTACAAGTTCACAGGTGATCCCACTATATTCCGTTTCTGGTCCATCCTAAGCCGTAGCATTAACTATCCTCTATGTGTTGCTCATTACAACTTTATATCCCGAAACAAATTGATTTGTTTCCCTTATCTACAAGTTTATGAGTGATGCCATTATAACTCCTATCTGTTTTATTCCTAGCTATTATAGTAACATCCTGCTATTATTTAGTTCATGGCCAATTTTAAGTAATTGCACATGTTGGTTCGCATTCCCTGCTCTATAGCTTTTGGCATCGTAACTTCTATATTTGGTTTACATTCCCTGCTCTGTAGATCTAGCCATCATAACTTTATCTTGCTCAGTTGTTGTTACAAAAATTATGGCCTGCTACTATGTTGTTTGTGCCAATTTTTTACTCCATGAACATGTTGGCTTGCATTCCCTGTACTACAGGTGATGCCATTGTTTTGTATCTAGTTCATTGTAAGCTAACAAAGTAAGGACTTAGTTTGGCATGCTATCACTCTGCTATCTAGCCTGTAGTACAAATAAACTTGTCATACTACTAGATAATAATTTTGTGTGCCATCTTGTTCTTCAAAAGCTGCATTATTGACTTGTTTCTCTGACTTGGCATGACGCTCACATATGGAATGTTGAACATATTGGTTTGCATTCCCTCTTATACAAGTTCACAGGTGATCCCACTATATTCTGTATCTGGTCCCCTTCACTATAAGTTCAGGAGTATTATTTAGTTCACGGCCAATTTGAAGTAATTGCACTTGGCACATGTTGGTTCACATTCCCTCCTCTTTAGCTTTTGCCATTGTAACTTCTATTTTTGGTTTACATTCCCTGCTCTGTAGATGTAGCCATCATAACTTCATCTTGCTCAGTCGTTGTTACAAAATTTATAGCCTGCTACTATGTTGTTCATGCCAATTTTGTACTCCCTGAACATGTTGGTTTGCATGGGACTCGACAGTAGTAAGTCTGCTGTTTCATTCTAACGTGCTCTGTTATATTGGCTGTTGGTATGCGGCATGCACTCTTTGTTTGCTTATTGTGCGCATTACAATGATCTTGTTATAACGACGAAATGATGATGTCTTTGTTTCAGATATAGGTGGTGCATGGACAACTTAAAAGATTGCCGAATGGCTTCATTGTATTGCTAGGTTTAATTACCATTCAATTTCTCTGGGTTCTGTAATATTTTTTCAAAGCCTTGCAGCTGATGTAATATTTAGTTAGTTTTTATAGTTCTTTCGCGCATTTTTTCTATGGTGCTTGTGGTAAGTGAGGCTATCCGACAGAAATCATGTGCTGCGTAAATATTCTCAGTATCTAAATCACAAATTCCCATCCCTTAAACGGCCCAATTAAGCGAAATCACATAAGTGCCGGCCCGCAAAATCCTAAAGCGCCTATTATGCCGGCATATAAACAGCAACTAAACGAGTGGGCCAGCCCACTTGATTTCTGGTGGACCCCACCGTCTAATTGGGCTGGACCACTTTCTTTAATGTGGACCCCACCCACAACAGGGCCAGCCCTGAAAAGCGGGCCCCACAAGCTTATTGGGCCGGCCCACTAACTTGTTGGGCCAGCCCAACTGCTTTTATGGTGGACCCTGATACGTCTCCAACGTATCGATAATTTCTTATGTTCCATGCTACTTTATTGATGATACCTACATGTTTTATGCACATTATATGTCATATTTATGCATTTTCGGAACTAACCTATTAACAAGATGCCGAAGAGCCAGTTGCTGTTTTCTGTTTTTGGTTTCAGAAATCCTAGTAAAGAAATATTCTCGGAATTGGACGAAACTTTCGCCAGGGTCCTATTTTTGCACGAAGCTTCCGAAGACCGAAGACCTAACGAAGTGGGGCCACGAGGAGGCCAGGGGTGGCCGGCGGCCAGGCCCCGGCCGCGCCGACCTATCCCCTGGGCCCTCGTGTGGCCCCTCGCGTTGACCTTCCGCCTACTTAAAGCCTCCGTCGCGAAACCCCCAGTACGAGAGCCACGATACGGAAAACCTTACAGAGACGCGCCGCCGCGAATCCCATCTCGGGGATTCGGAGATCGCCTCCGCACCCTGCGGAGAGGGGATTCATCTCCCGGAGGACTCTACACCGCCATGGTCGCCTCCGGAGTGATGAGTGAGTAGTTCACCCCTGGACCATGGGTCCATAGCAGTAGCTAGATGGTCGTCTTCTCCTTGTTGTGCTTCATTGTTAGATCTTGTGAGCTGCCTAACATGATCAAGATCATCTATATGTAATTCTATATGTTGTGTTTGTCGGGATCCGATGGATAGAGAGTACTATGATTATGGTGATTATCAATCTATTGTTCATGTGTTGTTTATGATCTTGCATGCTCTCCGTTATTAGTAGAGGCTCTGGCCAAGTTTTTACTCTTAACTCCAAGAGGGAGTAATTATGCTCGATAGTGGGTTCATGCCTTCATTGATACCTGGGACAGTGACAGAAAGTTCTAAGGTTGTGATGTGCTGTTGCCACTAGGGATAAAACATTGATGCTATGTCTAAGGATGTAGTTATTGATTACATTATGCACAATACTTAATGCAATTGTCTGTTGCTTTGCAACTTAATACTGGAGGGGGTTCGGATGATAACCTGAAGGTGGACTTTTTAGGCATAGATGCAGTTGGATGGCGGTCTATGTTCTTTGTCGTAATGCCCAATTAAATCTCACTATATTTACCATGTCATGTATATGCATTGTTATGCCTTTCTCTATTTGTCAATATCCATAATTTCATAGCGGTTATCCATAACACGTTCAATAATTTTCATAGGTATTTTATATGGTACTACTTCCTCACCTGGCGCTTCATCCACTACCGTTGCAGTAGTAGTAGATTTCCCAAATAGAAATTGAAGAGAAGATCTCTCCATAATGATTATAGCAGCAGGCAGAAATAAAATCAGCACAAACAGTAAAGGTTTTCCTTACCAATTCCACTTACCAATAGCGCTTCACTCCCCGGCAACGGCGCCAGAAAATAGTCTTGATGACCCACAAGTATAGGGGGTGTATCGTAGTACTTTCGATAAATAAGAGTGTCGAACCCAACGAGGAGCAGAAGGTGTTGACAAGCAGTTTCGATGAAGGATTCACTGTAAATGCTCACAGACAAGTATTCAGGGGGTTTTGATATTGCAGATAAATAAAGTACAAGTAAATAAAATGCGAGAGAAATAATTGCAGCGAGTGGCCCAATCCTTTTTAGCACAAAGGACAAGCCGGTTTGATTACTTATAATGACCAAACGTTCCTGAGGACACACGGGGATTTTAGTCTAGTGCTTTCGCTACATACAGCTGATTAATCTTCATTGTTTTGATAAGTGTTGTGTGGGTGAACCTATGCTAATGCACCGCCCTTCCTAGGACTAATACATACTTGTGATTATACCCCTTGCAAGCATCCGCAACTACAAGAAAGTAATTAAGATAAATCTAACCACAGCCTTAAACTCTGAGATCCTGCGATCCCTCCTGCATCGATATACTAACGGGGGCTTAGGTTTCTGTCACTCCGGCAACCCCGCAATTAGCAACCGAATACAAGATGCACTCCCCTAGGCCCATAAATGGTGAAGTGTCGTGTAGTCGACGTTCACACGACACCACTAGAAGAATGACACCACAACTTAAATATCATAACATTGAATATTACTCAACCATAATTCACTACTAGCATTTAGACTTCACCCATGTCCTCAAGAACTAAACGAACTACTCACGAGACATCATATGGAATACAATCAGAGGTGATATGATGATGAATAACAATCTGAACATAAACCTTGGTTCAATGGTTTCACTCAATAGCATCTACAACAAGTATAGAATAACACCGGGAGAGTTTCCCCTATCAAACAATCAAGATTTAACCCGAATTGCTACAGCGATGACGAGGTGCAGCGGTGGTGATGGCGGTGTAGATGGTGGAGATGATGATGATGATGATGGAGATGATGTCCCGCTCGATGACGATGGCGATGGCGTCGATTTCCCCCTCCGGGAGGGAATTTCCCCGGCGGATTCCTGCCCGCCGGAGAGCTCTTTTCTCTCTGGTGCTCTCCGCCCCGCAGAGGCGGCTGTAACCCTTCGTGAGGATCCCTCTGTGGCTTAGGTTTTCGGGACGAAGGAGTACGCGAAGAAAAGGAGGCGAAAAGGGTCGTGGGCCCCCCAGAGCATAGGGTGGCGCGGCCAGGGCCTGGGCCGCGCCGCCCTATGGTCTGGGCCCACAGTGGCCCCTCTCTTCTCCCCCTTCTGGCTACCTCCGTCATTTGGAAAAATAGGAATTTACGTGAAATTCCCTTCCACAGTTGATCTTCTGAAATATTGTGTTCTGACGGTGCTTTTTCCAGCAGAATCCTGGCTCCGGTGCTTGATCCTCCAATGATGATGAAACATGCAAAATAGATGAAATAACATAAGTATTGTGTCCCAATATGAAATATATCAATGAATAACAGCAAATTATGATACAAAATAGTGATGCAAATTGGACGTATCAACTCCCCCAAGCTTAGACCTCGCTTGTCCCCAAGCGAAACTGAGCTCGATAAACAAGACCACATGTTTATGGAGTGAAGAGTCGATAAATAAAATACGGACAAGAAGCATCATATTCATTCACACAAGACATTCTAGTAAACAACTTCCTCATATAACTCATCTCGAAATAAGTAAAGAGAAATCACAAGTAAAGGTGCATAAGAAATCATAGTTGGTGATGGCAAACTTTGTTCTTGGTCAGAGAACTGCTAACGGATTGTACTTCTAAGCAAAGCTTTCATATTAGAATTTATAGCTGAGCCTTCATATTTAAGCATAACAATCTCTTCATAATCATTGATAACTTCAAAGTCATATTCATTCAGATAAAATTGGTACTAAACAAGAAAGTATAAAAGACATGATCAACTGAATCATAGCATAAATGATTGGTTCACAACAACTCAATTGCTTGCTTGAGATAGAGGGAAATAGGTATACTGACTCAACATAAAAGTAAAAGACAGGCCCTTCGCAGAGGGAAGCAGGGATTAAATCATGTGCTAGAGCTTTTCAAGTTTTGAAATCATATAAAGAGAATAAAAGTAAAATTTTGAGAGGTGTTTGTTGTTGTCAACGAATGGTAGCGGGCACTCTAACCCCCTTGCCAAACGAACCTTCCAAGAGCGGCTCCCATGAGGGACGGCATCTCTACCAGCAAGGTAGATCATCCCCCTTCTCTTTTGTTTACACATGTATTTTAGTTTTATTTAGGATGACACTCCCCCCAACCTTGGCTTTCTCAATCCATGGCTAACCGAATCCTCGGGTGCCTTCCAACATTCACATACCATGGAGGAGTGTCTATTGCAAAATTAAGTTGCTTACTGATGAATCAGAGCAAAACATGTGAAGAGAATTATTAATGAAAGTTATTAATTGAGGCTGGGAACCTCATTGCCAGCTCTTATTGCAAAGTTATTGGGTAAGCGGATGTGCCGCTAGTCCATTAGGAAAAGTTCGCCCAACAAGATTGAAAGATAAAACACCACATACTTCCTCATGAGCTATAAAACATTGACACAAATAAGAAGTAGTATAGTTTGAATAATTTAAAGGTAGCACATGAAGTATTTACTTGGAATGGCAGAAAATACCATGTAGTAGGTAGGTATGGTGGACACAAATGGCATAGGTTTGGTCTAAGGTTATGGATGTATGAGAAGCATTCCCTCTCGATACAGGTCTTTGGCTAGCAAGGTTTGATAGCAAGCATAAAGGTTGAGGGAAACAAACAAATATACATATGATAGAAACAATCATGCATCTTTCTCATAAGCACAAGCAATTTTAACTTAAGAATACTAAGCATAGAGATAATGGAGTAATGTATCTAAGTGTATTTCTCTCTTTTATTAAACATCAGGATGTTGTTGCTATTGACCAATGCTAAGTTTGCCAAAACCAAATAGATTTACTTGATGCTCCCAAAGTGATATCAATACTCATGTCAAGAGTAATCATATAATGGAGATTGCAAACTAAAATAAGGTGTGCAAAAAGTAAATGATAAGACTTCTCATTAATATTCCATAACGATAACTCACACCAACGGATACATCGATAACTAACTAAGAGAGATACTTCCACATTGCATACTATTCTATATGATAACTTCCCTACTCATGATATGACACTACTTAATAGTAAAAGATAAAGGTGGTGATGTGATACCGCGGCACTCCCCCAAGCTTGGAACAAACCAAGGGGATGCCAATACCGATGATGAATTACTCCTTCGGCGATGGTGGTGATGAATTCCTGACAAGCTTCTCAATAAGCTCCTGGAGCTCGTCAATCCTGTATATGAGATTGCGAATCATCTCTGAATTGTGCTCGACGCGGTTAAGGAGTCTGTCCGACGGTGAGTCCCAACTCTTGGAGTTATTTCCCCACTCTTCAGCCTCAGGCTCCTTCTCTCCTGCAGTGTTAGAGCGATCTATATCCCACTGGCTAGGCAATGCTGCCTTGGGAGTCCCTTCAATTTGATTATTGAAAATTAGATTGTGGAAGGGTTGATGAGTGCCTGATAGAGATGACTTTGGAGCTAGGTAATGACGTGGAACCGCTCCTCCAGTGCGAATTCTTGCGCTCTTGTTTGCGCTAAAAGGGTTGTCCACCACCTTGATGCTTGCGATAGTAGCACGCGGGTGCGTGCGCGAATCTTCATCCACCTCTTCTTCATCCTCTTCCTTGACGTCCTTGTCTTCCTCTTTCCGCCCAAGATCTTGATTATCTTCTTCCGGAAACTCCTTGCCCTTGTTCTTGGAGACCATGGCGCTTCTAAACTGAAAACAGATCTGGCAGAAAACAGCTCGAAACAAAACACGACGAGAAAACGATATTACGGACCTCCAGGGGTCCGGGGAATTATATAGCAAATATTTTTACGACAAAAGGAAGGTTCCAGGCCGAAAACGAGTGGAAACGGGACGCCGAGGTGCCGTCACCATAGGTCGGCGCGGCCAGGGTGGGGCCCGCGCCGGCCTGTGGTGACGGGCCCTCGCGCGTCTTTTCCACTCCGTTTCGATTCCGTAATTTTTCATATTTTCCAAAAACAGCAGAAATAATGTTCGGAAAGGTAAACGCGGACTTTTTATTACCTATACTGTTACCTATTCAAAGTCCAGTTCTGGCGGACTGTCAATTTGTCCTTTGATGAAAGCCTCCGGTGTTTCCACTTGAATAATATCAACATCAACATTATAAGAATCGCCCGAGATATAATGCTTGAGTCTTTGTCCATTCACCACTTGTGTGGCATTGCCTTGGAGAGAGCTAATTTTAATTGCTCCTGAACGATACACCTCCTCAACAACATATGGTCCTTCCCACTTCGAGAGTAATTTCCCTGCAAAGAATCTGAGACGAGACCGATACAATAGAACTTGATCTCCAACATTAAATTCTCTTTTGATGATCCTTCTATCATGCCATTTCTTAACTTTTTCTTTAAAGAGTTTAGCATTTTCATAAGCTTCACTTCTCCATTCATCTAGAGAACTTAATTGCAACAACCTCTTATTACCGGCTAATTTAGGATCTTTATTTAGTTCTCTAACAGCCCAATAAGCTTTGTGCTCTAGTTCTAAAGGTAAATGACAAGCTTTTCCATAAACCATTTTATAAGGCGACATTCCCATAGGATTTTTATAAGCAGTTCTATAAGCCCATAACGCTTCTTTCAATTTGCTAGGCCAATTCTTTCTAGATTTATTAACAGTCTTACCCAAGATAGCTTTAATCTCTCTATTTGATAATTCTACTTGACCACTAGTTTGAGGGTGATAAGCAGAAGCAATTCTATGATTAATACCATACTTAGCAAGAGTTTTTCTAAAACCTCCATGAATGAAATGAGAACCTCCATCAGTCATAATATATCTAGGTACTCCAAATCTAGGAAATATAATATCTACAAGCATTTTTATAGAGGTCTCACCATCAGCACTTTTTGTAGGTATAGCTTCTACCCATTTAGTAACATAATCAACAGCGACAAGTATATGAGTGTTACCGTCTGAAGAAGGGAAAGGTCCCATGAAGTCGAATCCCCAACAATCGAATGGTTCAATAACAAGAGTATAATTCATAGGCATTTCATTGCGTCTGGAGATATTACCAACTCTTTGACATTCATCACAAGATAAAATAAATTTCCTTGCATCTTTGAAGAGTGTTGGCCAATAAAAACCTGATTGTAGAACCTTCTGCGCGGTTCTATCTCCAGCGTGATGTCCTCCATAAACACTACCATGACATTTACTCAATATCTCCTGTTGTTCATATTCAGGAACACATCTTCGCATAATACCATCCACTCCTTCTTTATATAAGTGTGGGTCATCCCAAAAATAATGCCTCAAGTCATAAAAGAATTTCCTCCGTTGCTGAGCTGAAAAGGTTGGAGGCAAATACTTCGAAACAATAAAGTTAGCATAATCTGCATACCAAGGGCTCTCTCGCGAGCTCACCTTTATTACAGCCAATTGTTCATTTGGAAAACTATCATTAACAGGAACAGGATCATAAGCAATATTTTCCAATCTAGACAAATTATCAGCAACAGGATTATCAGCACCTTTCCTATCTATAATATGTAAATCAAATTCTTGCAACAGAAGTACCCATCTAATAAGCCTTGGCTTAGCATCTTTCTTTGTCATAAGGTATCTAATTGCAGCATGATCAGTATGAATTGTAACTTTTGAATCAACAATATAAGGTCTAAACTTATCACAAGCAAAGACTACAGCTAACAATTCCTTTTCAGTTGTAGCATAATTTCTTTGAGCAGCATCAAGAGTCTTACTAGCATAATGAATAACATTTAATTTTTTATCTACTCGCTGTCCAAGAACAGCGCCTACAGCAAAATCACTAGCATCACACATAATTTCAAAAGGCAAATTCCAATCAGGAGGTTCAACTACAGGAGCAGTTGTTAAGGCTTTCTTTAAAGTTTCAAAAGCTTCCTTACAATCATCATCAAAAACAAAAGGTACATCTTTTTGAAGAAGATTAGTAAGAGGCTTTGAAATTTTAGAGAAATCTTTAATAAATCTCCTATAAAACCCAGCATGACCAAGAACACTACGAATACCTTTAACATCCCTTGGATAAGGCATCTTCTCAATTGCTTCAACTTTAGCTCTATCAACTTCAATACCTCTCTCGGAAATTTTATGTCCCAATACAATTCCTTCATTAACCATAAAGTGGCATTTCTCCCAATTAAGAACAAGGTTAGTTTCTTCACATCTCTGCAAAACTTTATCGAGGTTTCGCAAGCAATTATCAAAAGAATTCCCATAGACAGAAAAATCATCCATGAACACCTCTACAATACTTTCGCAAAAACCATGAAAAATAGCAGACATGCATCTTTGAAAAGTAGCAGGAGCATTACATAAACCAAAAGGCATACGCCTGTAAGCATAAGTTCCATAAGGACAAGTAAAAGTGGTTTTCTCTTGATCTTTAGCTTTAACAGCAATTTGTGAAAACCCAGAATAACCATCAAGAAAACAAAAATGAGTATTTTTAGACAATCTTTCTAGCATTTGATCAATAAAGGGTAAAGGGTAATGATCTTTCTTAGTAACTTTATTAACTTTTCGAAAATCAATGCACATTCTATAACCTACAACTATTCTTTGAGGAATAAGCTCATCATTATCATTAGGCACAACAGTCATTCCTCCTTTCTTAGGAACACAATGCACAGGACTAACCCATCTACTATCAGCAATAGGATATATAATACCAGCTTCAAGCAGTTTTAATACCTCATTCCTTACCACTTCCTTCATCTTCGGAATTAGACGACGTTGATGTTCAACAACAGGCTTTGCATCTTCTTCCATATTAATAGCATGTTGGCAAATAGAAGGAGAAATCCCCTTCAAATCATCAAGAGTATAGCCAATAGCTCCTCGGTGTTTCTTCAATATTTCCAATAACCTTTCTTCCTCAATCTCTGAAAGCTTAGAACTAATAATAACAGGATATATTTTCTTATCATCAATATGAGCATATTTAAGATTATCAGGTAAAGGCTTTAGATCAAAAACAGGATCTTCCTTCGGTGGCGGTGTTGTACCCAGATCTTCCACCGGTAAATCATGCTTGAGAATAGGTTGGCGACGAAAAATTTCCTCAAGCTCATCTCTTTCTTTCCTAAAAGCTTCACTTTCACTATTCTCCAAATGTTGCTGCAAAGGATTATTAGGAACAAGAACAATAGATGCACACTGCTCCATTTTAAAATCATTACTAGGCAAGTCAACTTTATAAGGAGTTTTGGTAAATTTAGAAAAGTTAAATTCATAAGGTTCACCAGCAAATCTAGTCAAAATTTTCTCTTTCTTACAATCTATAATAGCTCCACAAGTATTTAGAAAAGGTCTACCAAAAATGATAGGACAATAATCACTAGCAGCAGAACCAAGTACCAAAAAGTCAGCAGGATATTTAATCTTACCACATAGAACTTCCACATCTCGAACAATACCAATTGGAGAAATAGTTTCTCTATTAGCCAGATGAATAACCACATCAATATCTTCAAGTTCACAAGAACCAATTTCGTGCATAATCTCCGTGTAAAGTTCATAAGGTATAGCACTAACACTTGCACCAATATCACATAAACCATAATAGCAATGATCACCAATTCTAACAGATAGCATAGGAACACTAACTTGTTTGGATTTATTAGGATGTGAAACAATATTAGAAGCATCTTCACAGAAAATAATATGACCATCCTCCACATTTTCAGTCACAAGATCTTTAACTATAGCAACAGCAGGTTCAATTTTAATTTGTTCTTCAGGTTCTTTAGGTTTCTTTTCACTTTTATTAACCGCACTAGATATGACAGAGTACTCCTTCATTTTAGCAGGGAAAGGAGTTTTTTCAATATAAGCTTCAGGAATAACATTATCAACAGTTTCAATCACTACACATTTGTTTACAGATGAATCAACTTTATCTTTATACGGTTCATGATACTTATCAAAATTCTTCTTAGGCAGTTCATAATGAGAGGCAAAAGCTCTATAAAGATTTGCAACAACTTGGGAATCAAGACCATATGTAGCACTCATATTACGAAATTTATCAGTATCCATAAAAGCTTCAATGCATTTATAATCATAAATTATACCTGATTCTCTATCTTTGTCGTTCTCCCATCCTTCAGTATTTTCTTGGATCCGATCAAGAAGGTCCCTTTTAAACTCTTCATTCTTGCGTGTAAATGATCCAGAACAAGAAGTATCCAGCAAGGTCTTGTCTTGAAAAGAAAGTCTTGCATAGAAATTATCAATAATAACATTACCAGGAAGCTCATGAATGGGGCATTTGAGCATTAAAGACTTCAATCTCCCCCAAGCTTGGGCAATACTTTCTCCATCATGAGGCCAGAAATTATATATGCGGTTCCGATCTTTGTGAATTTCACTTGGAGGATAAAATTTGGAATAAAATAAAGGCACAATGTCCTCCCAATCAATAGAATCACCATTCTTCAGCAATTTATACCAGTGCGCCGCTTTACCAGACAGCGATATAGTGAATAGTTTCTTCCTAACTTCATTCATGGAAATACCTGCACATTTGAATAACCCGCATAATTCATGCAAAAATAGTAAATGATCACCAGGATGGACAGTTCCATCCCCTTCATAGCGGTTATCCATAACACGTTCAATAATTTTCATAGGTATTTTATATGGTACTACTTCCTCACCTGGCGCTTCATCCACTACCGTTGCAGTAGTAGTAGATTTCCCAAATAGAAATTGAAGAGAAGATCTCTCCATAATGATTATAGCAGCAGGCAGAAATAAAATCAGCACAAACAGTAAAGGTTTTCCTTACCAATTCCACTTACCAATAGCGCTTCACTCCCCGGCAACGGCGCCAGAAAATAGTCTTGATGACCCACAAGTATAGGGGGTGTATCGTAGTACTTTCGATAAATAAGAGTGTCGAACCCAACGAGGAGCAGAAGGTGTTGACAAGCAGTTTCGATGAAGGATTCACTGTAAATGCTCACAGACAAGTATTCAGGGGGTTTTGATATTGCAGATAAATAAAGTACAAGTAAATAAAATGCGAGAGAAATAATTGCAGCGAGTGGCCCAATCCTTTTTAGCACAAAGGACAAGCCGGTTTGATTACTTATAATGACCAAACGTTCTGAGGACACACGGGGATTTTAGTCTAGTGCTTTCGCTACATACAGCTGATTAATCTTCATTGTTTTGATAAGTGTTGTGTGGGTGAACCTATGCTAATGCACCGCCCTTCCTAGGACTAATACATACTTGTGATTATACCCCTTGCAAGCATCCGCAACTACAAGAAAGTAATTAAGATAAATCTAACCACAGCCTTAAACTCTGAGATCCTGCGATCCCTCCTGCATCGATATACTAACGGGGGCTTAGGTTTCTGTCACTCCGGCAACCCCGCAATTAGCAACCGAATACAAGATGCACTCCCCTAGGCCCATAAATGGTGAAGTGTCGTGTAGTCGACGTTCACACGACACCACTAGAAGAATGACACCACAACTTAAATATCATAACATTGAATATTACTCAACCATAATTCACTACTAGCATTTAGACTTCACCCATGTCCTCAAGAACTAAACGAACTACTCACGAGACATCATATGGAATACAATCAGAGGTGATATGATGATGAATAACAATCTGAACATAAACCTTGGTTCAATGGTTTCACTCAATAGCATCTACAACAAGTATAGAATAACACCGGGAGAGTTTCCCCTATCAAACAATCAAGATTTAACCCGAATTGCTACAGCGATGACGAGGTGCAGCGGTGGTGATGGCGGTGTAGATGGTGGAGATGATGATGATGATGATGGAGATGATGTCCCGCTCGATGACGATGGCGATGGCGTCGATTTCCCCCTCCGGGAGGGAATTTCCCCGGCGGATTCCTGCCCGCCGGAGAGCTCTTTTCTCTCTGGTGCTCTCCGCCCCGCAGAGGCGGCTGTAACCCTTCGTGAGGATCCCTCTGTGGCTTAGTTCCAGAAAATGCATAAATATGACATACAATGTGTATAAAACATGTAGATATCATCAATAAAGTGGCATGGAACATAAGAAATTATCGATACGTTGGAGACGTATCAGCATCCCCAAGCTTAGTTTTTGCATGAATTATGCGGGTTATTCAAGTGTGCAGGTATTTCAATGGATGAAGTTAGAAAGAAATTATTTGATATGTCGCTGTCTGGTAAAGCGGCGCATTGGTATAAACTATTGAAGGACGGGCGCTCTCTTGATTGGAAGGATATTGTGCCTCTATTTTATTCCAAGTTCTATCCTCCAAGTGAAATTCACAAAGATCGAAACCATATATATAATTTTTGGCCTCATGATGGAGAGAGTATTGCCCAAGCATGGGAGAGATTGAAGACTTTAATGCTCAAATGCCCCAATCATGAGCTTCCAGGTAATATCATCATTGATAATTTCTATGCAAGACTTTCTTTTCAAGATAAGACCTTGCTGGATACTACTTGTTCTGGATCATTCACGAGCAATAAAGAAGAGTTTAAAAGGGACCTTCTTGATCGGATTAAGGAGAACGCTGAAGATTGGGAGAACGACAAAGGTAAAGAGTCAGGTATAAATTATGATTATGAATGCATTGAAACTTTCATGGATAGTGGTAAATTTCGAAATATGAGTGCTACTTATGGTCTTGACTCTCAAGTTGCTGCAAATCTTTATAAAGCCTTTGCTTCTCATTTAGAATTGCCTAAAAAGAATTTTGATAAGTATCATGAACCTTTTAAAGAGGCTTGCATGAAGAATGACATTGTTGTTAATGATTGCAATAAGCATGCTCAAACTCCTAAGAATGCTATTTCCTATAAGCATGTTAATTTTTGTGGAATACATAGACCTTGTGGAATTAATCAAATAGAAGATGAATATTGTATCCATCACAGAAATGAAAAAACTAGAAAATGGTCTAGAGCTCTAGATGATCTTGGAGAAAAAGTGTGTGCCCTCTATCCTTTTATTTGTGAACTTTGCCATAGAGTTGGTCATTTTAATTTTCAATGTTCCTCCAATGATAATTCAAACCCCATGAGTGCTGCAAATTTGTATTGTGATGATGAAATTACTCCTAATCAGCATGATGAACTTACCTTATTTTTGAAGTGTGAAGAGTTATCAAGAAAAATTTCTTTGTTAAATATTAACGATCTTGATATTGATGATGTCCTGCATGGTTGTCTTTCTTACTGCATTAATAATTGCCATACAAATACTTACATACAGAATATTTTAGAAGATGACACCTTGCCAAAATATGATAGGACCGCTGTGTGTTTTCAACTAATTAATGAAAAGGAGGGATCCTCCCAAGTTTCTTCTATTGTTTCTAAAAGTAAATCAGGTTATGCGGACAAGCCACCCTTCAAGCCTCTTCCTCCTAAAGAAGGGAATGAGGAGAAGGAAGAGAAGAAGAAGAAGAAGAAGAAGAAGGGAACGAAGAAGAAGAAGAAGAAGGAGAATAAAAAGAAAGAGGTAACGGCGTATCCCCGCGTGAATGAGATAACGCTAGGTAACCGTAAGTATGTTGCTCCTAATGATTATTGTGATAATGAATCTGAATACGATGATCTTCCTATGCCCTTTACATACATTAGCGATCATGATTTGAATGAGCACACTACCTTTGATATTGGAAATCTCTTTGGTACTGATTATGAAATTAATGATGATAGCATTATTCATGTCCCCTTAAACGATGATATTGAAAGCCCTAAGCTTGGGGATGTTGTGCTTGAAGATCCTATATTTGAGACTTCTACTTTTAGTGAAAATGATGATATTACATATTCAGGTTTAGATAATTACTGTAGAGATGTATATGACACATGCTACAATTATCCTTATGAAACTTGTCATAGTTATGATGGGCTTGCCAAAAACAATTCTTTTAATATGCAACTTGTTTACCATGTTCAAATTCTTGATAATAATCTTGCTCCAATTACTATTAATGAGAATAACTCTTCTTATGCCAAAATTAATGATACTTCTATGCATATGAACCATGATAAGAATGTTTTAAGTGACGGGTATATTGTGGATTTTATCAATGATGCTACTGAAAGTTATTATGAGAGAGGGAAATATGGTTATATGCATCTTAATAATATTAAGTTTCCCCTCTTTATGTTGAGAATCTTTAAGTTACTCGTGTTTTATCCTCTTATGCTTGCCACTTTGCTCTTCATGAATTCATTTGTGTATAAGATTCTTTTGCATAGGAAGCATGTTAGGCTCAAATGTGTTTTGAATTGCCTCTTGAAGCTCTCTTTTGCTTCAAATACTATTTCTTGCGGGTGCATCACCAAAATTGCTGAGCCCATCTTAATGGCTATAAAGAAAGAACTTCTTGGGAGATAACCCATGTGTTATTTTTCTACAGTACTTTGTTTTATATTTGTGTCTTGGAAGTTGTTTACTACTGTAGCAACCTCTCCTTATCATGTTTTTGTGCCAAGTAAAGTTTCTATGTCAAAGTTGATGTTATATTTGGGATCGCTGCGCAGAAACAGCATTGCTGTCTGTCACGAATCTGGGCTCAGTTCTCTGTAGAAAATTTGAAAAAATCTGCCAATTTACGAGCGTGATCCTCAGATATGTACGCAACTTTCATTAGTTTTGAGTTTTTCCATTTGAGCAAGTCTGGTGCCATCTTAAAATTCGTCTTTACGGACTGTTCTGTTTTTGACAGATTCTGCCTTTTATTTCGCATTGCCGCTTTTGTTAAGTTGAATGAGTTTCTTTGTTCCATTAACTTTCAGAAGTTATGTGCAATGTCCAGAAGTGAAAAGAATGTTTGTGTCACCTCTGAACATGTGAATTTTTGATTATGCACTAACCCTCTAATGAGTTTGCTTGAAGTTTGGTGTGAAGGAAGTTTTCAAGGGTCAAGAGAGGAGGATGATATACTACGATCAAGAAGAATGAAAAGTCTAAGCTTGGGGATGCCCCGGTGGTTCATCCCTGCATATTTCAAGAAGACTCAAGCATCTAAGCTTGGGGATGCCCAAGGCATCCCCTTCTTCATCGACAAAGTATCAGGTTCCTTCTCTTGAAACTATATTTTTATTCAGTCACATCTTGTGTTCTTTACTTGGAGCGTCTGTATGCTTTTGTTTTTGTTTTTGTTTGAATAAATGATTGTTTGGGAGAGAGACACGCTCCGCTGGTTCGTATGAACACATGTGTTCTTAGCTTTTAATTTTCATGGCGAAGGTTGAAACTGCTTCGTTAATTGTTATATGGTTGGAAACGGGAAATGCTACATGTAGTAATTGGTGTAATGTCTTGAATAATGTGATACTTGGCAATTGTTGTGCTCATATAGATCTTGTTTAAGCTCTTGCATCATGTACCTTGTACCCATTAATGAATAATTACATAGAGCTTGTTAAAATTTGGTTTGCATGATTGGTCTCTCTAAGTCTAGATATTTTCTGGTTGAGGTGTTTGAACAACAAGGAGACGATGTAAAGTCTTATAATGCTTACAATATGTTTATATGTGAGTCTTGCTGCACCATTTCATACTTGAGTTTGCTTCAAATAACCTTGCTAGCCTAAACCTTGTATCGAGAGGGAATACTTCTCATGCATCCAAATACTTGAGCCAATATTCATGCCATTTGTGTCCACCATACCTACCTACTACATGGTATTTCTCCGCCATTCCAAAGTAAATTGCTTGAGTGCTACCTTTAAACAATTCAAAAGTTATTACCTCTTATTTGTGTCAATGTTTTATAGCTCATGAGGAAGTATGTGGTGTTTATCTTTCAATCTTGTTGGGCAACTTTCACCAATGGACTAGTGGCTTCATCCGCTTATCCAATAATTTTGCAAAAAGAGCTGGCAATGGGATTCCCAGTCCCAAATTAATTAACAAAAATAGACACTCCTCCATGGTATGTGATTGTTGGACGGCACCCGAAGGATTCGGTTAGCCATGGCTTGAGAAAGCAAAGGTGGGGAGGAGTGTCATCATAATAAAACTAAAATAAAAAGGCACTCCTTCATGGTATGAGATTGTTGGCAGGCACCCGAGGATTCGGTTAGCCATGGTTTGTGAAAGAAAGGTTGGAAGGAGTGCCACCCAAAAACAAAATAAAATGGGAGCCGCTCTTTGAAGGTTTGCCTGGCAAGGGGGTTAGAGTACCCGCTACCATTCGTTGACAACAACAAACACTTCTCAAAACTTTACTTTTATGCTCTCTATGTGTTTTCAAAATCAAAGCTCTAGCACAAATATAGCAATCAATGCTTTCCTCTTTGAAGGACCATTCTTTTACCTTATTGTTGAGTCAGTTTACCTATTCTTTCTATCCTAGAAGCAAACACTTGTGTAAATTGTGTGCATTGATTCTTACATGTTTACCTATTGCACTTGTTATATTACTTTGTGTTGACAATTATCTACGAGATATACATGTTAAAGTTGAAAGCAACCGCTGAAACTTATATCTTCCTTGTGTTGTTTCAAAGCTTTCTACTAAGAATTTATTGCTTATGAGTTAACTCTTATGCAAGACTCATTGATGCTTGTCTTGAAAGTATTATTCATGAAAAGTCTTTGTTATGTGATTCATTTGTTTACTCATTATCTTCATCATTGCTTCGAATCTCTGCATTTATCTCATGTGCTTTACAATAGTATGATCAAGGTTATGATGGCATGTCACTTCAGAAATTATCTTTGTTATCGTTTTACCTGCTCGGGACGAGCAGAACTAAGCTTGGGGATGCTGATACGTCTCCAACGTATCGATAATTTCTTATGTTCCATGCCACTTTATTGATGATATCTACATGTTTTATACACATTATATGTCATTATTATGCGTTTTCCGGAACTAACCTATTGACGAGATGCCGAAAGGCCAGTTGCTGTTTTTGGTTTCAGAAATCCTAGTAACGAAATATTCTCGGAATCGGACGAAATCACCGCCAAAGTTCCTATTTTTCCCGGAAGCTTCCAGAGCACCGGAGGGGGATGAGAGGGGAGCCAGGGGGGCCCCACACCACACCCCGGCGCGGGCCAGGGGGGGCGCGCCCCCCTAGGGTGTGGGCACCCCGTGGCCCCTCCGACTCCCTCTCGGCGCCTATTTAAGCCTCCCTGACCTAAAAACACCGCCAGAGACCACGATACGGAGAAAAACCTTCCAGAGCCGCCGCCATCGCGAAATCAAGATTCGGGGGACAGAAGTCTCTGTTCCGGCACCCTGCCGGACGGGGAATTGCCCCCGGAAGCCGTCTCCACCGCCATCTTCACCGCCATCGCTGTTCCCATGATGAGGAGGGAGTAGTTCTCCCCCGGGGCTGAGGGCTCCGCTGTAGCTATGTGGTTCATCTCTCTCTTTATGTGATCTAGTTGAATATCGTCTATGTGCTACTCTAGTGATGTTATTAAAGTACTCTATTCCTCCTCCATGTGTGTAATGGTGATAGTGTGTGCACCGTGTGAGTACTTGGCATAGGCTATGATTATGATCTCTTGTAGATTATGAAGTTAATTATTGCTATGATGGTATTGATGTGTATTATTCCTCCTACATATGCATGATGGTGACAGTGTGCATGCTATGTTAGTTCTTGGTGTAATTATGTTGATCTATCTTGCACTCTAAGGTTATTTAAATATGAACATTGCATTGTGGAGCTTGTTAACTCCGGCATTGAGGGTTCGTGTAATCCTACGCAATGCGTTCATCATCCAACAAAAGAGTGTAGAGTAGTCCTATTATGTGATCATTGTTGAGAGTGTCCACTAGTGAAAGCAGGATCCCTAGGCCTTGCTTCCAAGCATCGAATCTCCGTTTGTTTACTGTTTTATTGCATGTTTACTCGCTGCCATATTTTATTCAGATTGCTATTACCACTCATATACATCCATATTACTTGTATTTCACTATCTCTTCGCCGAACTAGTGCACCTATACACCTGACAAGTGTATTTGGTGTGTTGGGGACACAAGAGACTTCTTGCTTTGTGATTACAGGGTTGCTTGAGAGGGATATCTTTGACCTCTTCCTCCCTGAGTTCGATAAACCTTGGGTGATCCACTTAAGGGAAACTTGCTGCTGTTCTACAAACCTCTCCTCTTGGGGGCCCAACACTGTCTACACAAGCGTCTAAGCTTGGGGGGAGTTGATACGTCCAATTTGCATCACTATTTTGTATCATAATTTGCTGTTATTCATTGATATATTTCATATTGGGACACAATACTTATGTTATTTCATCTATTTTGCATGTTTCATCATCATTGGAGGATCAAGCACCGGAGCCAGGATTCTGCTGGAAAAAGCACCGTCAGAACACAATATTTCGGAAGATCAACTGTGGAAGGGAATTTCACGTAAATTCCTATTTTTCCAAATGACGGAGGTAGCCAGAAGGGGGAGAAGAGAGGGGCCACTGTGGGCCCAGACCATAGGGCGGCGCGGCCCAGGCCCTGGCCGCGCCACCCTATGCTCTGGGGGGCCCACGACCCTTTTCGCCTCCTTTTCTTCGCGTACTCCTTCGTCCCGAAAACCTAAGCCACAGAGGGATCCTCACGAAGGGTTACAGCCGCCTCTGCGGGGCGGAGAACACCAGAGAGAAAAGAGCTCTCCGGCGGGCAGGAATCCGCCGGGGAAATTCCCTCCCGGAGGGGGAAATCGACGCCATCGCCATCGTCATCGAGCGGGACATCATCTCCATCATCATCATCATCATCTCCACCATCTACACCGCCATCACCACCGCTGCACCTCGTCACCGCTGTAACGATTTGGGTTTGATCTTGATTGTTTGATAGGGGAAACTCTCCCGGTGTTATTCTATACTTGTTGTAGATGCTATTGAGTGAAACCATTGAACCAAGGTTTATGTTCAGATTGTTATTCATCATCATATCACCTCTGATTGTATTCCATATGATGTCTCGTGAGTAGTTCGTTTAGTTCTTGAGGACATGGGTGAAGTCTAAATGCTAGTAGTGAATTATGGTTGAGTAATATTCAATGTTATGATATTTAAGTTGTGGTGTCATTCTTCTAGTGGTGTCGTGTGAACGTCGACTACACGACACTTCACCATTTATGGGCCTAGGGGAGTGCATCTTGTATTCGGTTGCTAATTGCGGGGTTGCCGGAGTGACAGAAACCTAAGCCCCCGTTAGTATATCGATGCAGGAGGGATTGCAGGATCTCAGAGTTTAAGGCTGTGGTTAGATTTATCTTAATTACTTTCTTGTAGTTGCGGATGCTTGCAAGGGGTATAATCACAAGTATGTATTAGTCCTAGGAAGGGCGGTGCATTAGCATAGGTTCACCCACACAACACTTATCAAAACAATGAAGATTAATCAGCTGTATGTAGCGAAAGCACTAGACTAAAATCCCCGTGTGTCCTCAGGAACGTTTGGTCATTATAAGTAAACAAACCGGCTTGTCCTTTGTGCTAAAAAGGATTGGGCCACTCGCTGCAATTATTTCTCTCGCATTTTATTTACTTGTACTTTATTTATCTGCAATATCAAAACCCCCTGAATACTTGTCTGTGAGCATTTACAGTGAATCCTTCATCGAAACTGCTTGTCAACACCTTCTGCTCCTCGTTGGGTTCGACACTCTTATTTATCGAAAGTACTACGATACACCCCCTATACTTGTGGGTCATCAAGACTATTTTCTGGCGCCGTTGCCGGGGAGTGAAGCGCTATTGGTAAGTGGAATTGGTAAGGAAAACCTTTACTGTTTGTGCTGATTTTATTTCTGCCTGCTGCTATAATCATTATGGAGAGATCTTCTCTTCAATTTCTATTTGGGAAATCTACTACTACTGCAACGGTAGTGGATGAAGCGCCAGGTGAGGAAGTAGTACCATATAAAATACCTATGAAAATTATTGAACGTGTTATGGATAACCGCTATGAAGGGGATGGAACTGTCCATCCTGGTGATCATTTACTATTTTTGCATGAATTATGCGGGTTATTCAAATGTGCAGGTATTTCCATGAATGAAGTTAGGAAGAAACTATTCACTATATCGCTGTCTGGTAAAGCGGCGCACTGGTATAAATTGCTGAAGAATGGTGATTCTATTGATTGGGAGGACATTGTGCCTTTATTCTATTCCAAATTTTATCCTCCAAGTGAAATTCACAAAGATCGGAACCGCATATATAATTTCTGGCCTCATGATGGAGAAAGTATTGCCCAAGCTTGGGGGAGATTGAAGTCTTTAATGCTCAAATGCCCCATTCATGAGCTTCCTGGTAATGTTATTATTGATAATTTCTATGCAAGACTTTCTTTTCAAGACAAGACCTTGCTGGATACTTCTTGTTCTGGATCATTTACACGCAACAAAGAAGAGTTTAAAAGGGAC
Source organism: Lolium multiflorum (assembly GCA_030979885.1). Classification (NCBI taxonomy): domain Eukaryota; kingdom Viridiplantae; phylum Streptophyta; class Magnoliopsida; order Poales; family Poaceae; genus Lolium; species Lolium multiflorum. The sequence continues at coordinate 258,554,655 of CM061750.1, read as the reverse complement.
CTTCTTGATCGGATCCAAGAAAATACTGAAGGATGGGAGAATGATAAAGATAGAGAATCAGGTATAATTTATGATTATAAATGCATTGAAGCTTTTATGGATACTGATAAATTTCGTAATATGAGTGCTACATATGGTCTTGATTCCCAAGTTGTTGCAAATCTTTATAGAGCTTTTGCCTCTCATTATGAACTGCCTAAGAAGAATTTTGATAAGTATCATGAACCGTATAAAGATAAAATTGATTCATCTGTAAACAAATGTGTAGTGATTGAAACTGTTGATAATGTTATTCCTGAAGCTTATATTGAAAAAACTCCTTTCCCTGCTAAAATGAAGGAGTACTCTGTCATATCTAGTGCGGTTAATAAAAGTGAAAAGAAACCTAAAGAACCTGAAGAACAAATTAAAATTGAACCTGCTGTTGCAATAGTTAAAGATCTTGTGACTGAAAATGTGGAGGATGGTCATATTATTTTCTGTGAAGATGCTTCTAATATTGTTTCACATCCTAATAAATCCAAACAAGTTAGTGTTCCTATGCTATCTGTTAGAATTGGTGATCATTGCTATTATGGTTTATGTGATATTGGTGCAAGTGTTAGTGCTATACCTTATGAACTTTACACGGAGATTATGCACGAAATTGGTTCTTGTGAACTTGAAGATATTGATGTGGTTATTCATCTAGCTAATAGAGAAACTATTTCTCCAATTGGTATTGTTCGAGATGTGGAAGTTCTATGTGGTAAGATTAAATATCCTGCTGACTTTTTGGTACTTGGTTCTGCTGCTAGTGATTATTGTCCTATCATTTTTGGTAGACCTTTTCTAAATACTTGTGGAGCTATTATAGATTGTAAGAAAGAGAAAATTTTGACTAGATTTGCTGGTGAACCTTATGAATTTAACTTTTCTAAATTTACCAAAACTCCTTATAAAGTTGACTTGCCTAGTAATGATTTTAAAATGGAGCAGTGTGCATCTATTGTTCTTGTTCCTAATAATCCTTTGCAGCAACATTTGGAGAATAGTGAAAGTGAAGCTTTTAGGAAAGAAAGAGATGAGCTTGAGGAAATTTTTCGTCGCCAACCTATTCTCAAGCATGATTTACCGGTGGAAGATTTGGGTACAACACCGCCACCAAAGGAAGATCCTGTTTTTGATTTAAAGCCTTTACCTGATAATCTTAAATATGCTCATATTGATGATAAGAAAATATATCCTGTTATTATTAGTTCTAAGCTTTCAGAGATTGAGGAAGAAAGGTTATTGGAAATATTGAAGAAACACCGAGGAGCTATTGGCTATACTCTTGATGATTTGAAAGGGATTTCTCCTTCTATTTGCCAACATGCTATTAATATGGAAGAAGATGCAAAGCCTGTTGTTGAACATCAACGTCGTCTAATTCCGAAGATGAAGGAAGTGGTAAGAAACGAGGTATTAAAACTCCTTGAAGCTGGTATTATATATCCTATTGCTGATAGTAGATGGGTTAGTCCTGTTCATTGTGTTCCTAAGAAAGGAGGAATGACTGTTGTGCCTAATGATAATGATGAGCTTATTCCTCAAAGAATAGTTGTAGGTTATAGAATGTGCATTGATTTTCGAAAAGTTAATAAAGTTACTAAGAAAGATCATTACCCTTTACCCTTTATTGATCAAATGTTAGAAAGGTTATCTAAAAATACTCATTTTTGCTTTCTTGATGGATATTCTGGGTTTTCACAAATTGCTGTTAAAGCTAAAGATCAAGAGAAAACCACTTTTACTTGTCCTTATGGAACTTATGCTTATAGGCGTATGCCTTTTGGTTTATGTAATGCTCCTGCTACTTTTCAAAGATGCATGTCTGCTATTTTTCATGGTTTTTGCGAAAGTATTGTAGAGGTGTTCATGGATGATTTTTCTGTCTATGGGAATTCTTTTGATAATTGCTTGCGAAACCTCGATAAAGTTTTGCAGAGATGTGAAGAAACTAACCTTGTTCTTAATTGGGAGAAATGCCACTTTATGGTTAATGAAGGAATTGTATTGGGGCATAAAATTTCTGAGAGAGGTATTGAAGTTGATAGAGCTAAAGTTGAAGCAATTGAGAAGATGCCCTATCCGAGGGATGTTAAAGGTATTCGTAGTGTTCTTGGTCATGCTGGGTTTTATAGGAGATTTATTAAAGATTTCTCTAAAATTTCAAAGCCTCTTACTAATCTTCTTCAAAAAGATGTACCTTTTGTTTTTGATGATGATTGTAAGGAAGCTTTTGAAACTCTAAAGAAAGCCTTAACAACTGCTCCTGTAGTTGAACCTCCTGATTGGAATTTACCCTTTGAAATTATGTGTGATGCTAGTGATTTTGCTGTAGGCGCTGTTCTTGGACAGCGAGTAGATAAAAAATTAAATGTTATTCATTATGCTAGTAAGACTCTTGATGCTGCTCAAAGAAATTATGCTACAACTGAAAAAGAATTGTTAGCTGTAGTCTTTGCTTGTGATAAGTTTAGACCTTATATTGTTGATTCAAAAGTTACAATTCATACTGATCATGCTGCAATTAGATACCTTATGACAAAGAAAGATGCTAAGCCAAGGCTTATTAGATGGGTACTTCTGTTGCAAGAATTTGATTTACATATTATAGATAGGAAAGGTGCCGATAATCCTGTTGCTGATAATTTGTCTAGATTGGAAAATATTGCTTATGATCCTGTTCCTGTTAATGATAGTTTTCCAAATGAACAATTGGCTGTAATAAAGGTGAGCTCGCGAGAGAGCCCTTGGTATGCAGATTATGCTAACTTTATTGTTTCGAAGTATTTGCCTCCAACCTTTTCAGCTCAGCAACGGAGGAAATTCTTTTATGACTTGAGGCATTATTTTTGGGATGACCCACACTTATATAAAGAAGGAGTGGATGGTATTATGCGAAGATGTGTTCCTGAATATGAACAACAGGAGATATTGAGTAAATGTCATGGTAGTGTTTATGGAGGACATCACGCTGGAGATAGAACCGCGCAGAAGGTTCTACAATCAGGTTTTTATTGGCCAACACTCTTCAAAGATGCAAGGAAATTTATTTTATCTTGTGATGAATGTCAAAGAGTTGGTAATATCTCCAGACGCAATGAAATGCCTATGAATTATACTCTTGTTATTGAACCATTCGATTGTTGGGGATTCGACTTCATGGGACCTTTCCCTTCTTCAGACGGTAACACTCATATACTTGTCGCTGTTGATTATGTTACTAAATGGGTAGAAGCTATACCTACAAAAAGTGCTGATGGTGAGACCTCTATAAAAATGCTTGTAGATATTATATTTCCTAGATTTGGAGTACCTAGATATATTATGACTGATGGAGGTTCTCATTTCATTCATGGAGGTTTTAGAAAAACTCTTGCTAAGTATGGTATTAATCATAGAATTGCTTCTGCTTATCACCCTCAAACTAGTGGTCAAGTAGAATTATCAAATAGAGAGATTAAAGCTATCTTGGGTAAGACTGTTAATAAATCTAGAAAGAATTGGCCTAGCAAATTGAAAGAAGCGTTATGGGCTTATAGAACTGCTTATAAAAATCCTATGGGAATGTCGCCTTATAAAATGGTTTATGGAAAAGCTTGTCATTTACCTTTAGAACTAGAGCACAAAGCTTATTGGGCTGTTAGAGAACTAAATAAAGATCCTAAATTAGCCGGTAATAAGAGGTTGTTGCAATTAAGTTCTCTAGATGAATGGAGAAGTGAAGCTTATGAAAATGCTAAACTCTTTAAAGAAAAAGTTAAGAAATGGCATGATAGAAGGATCATCAAAAGAGAATTTAATGTTGGAGATCAAGTTCTATTGTATCGGTCTCGTCTCAGATTCTTTGCAGGGAAATTACTCTCGAAGTGGGAAGGACCATATGTTGTTGAGGAGGTGTATCGTTCAGGAGCAATTAAAATTAGCTCTCTCCAAGGCAATGCCACACAAGTGGTGAATGGACAAAGACTCAAGCATTATATCTCGGGCGATTCTTATAATGTTGATGTTGATATTATTCAAGTGGAAACACCGGAGGCTTTCATCAAAGGACAAATTGACAGTCCGCCAGAACTGGACTTTGAATAGGTAACAGTATAGGTAATAAAAAGTCCGCGTTTACCTTTCCGAACATTATTTCTGCTGTTTTTGGAAAATATGAAAAATTACGGAATCGAAACGGAGTGGAAAAGACGCGCGAGGGCCCGTCACCACAGGCCGGCGCGGGCCCCACCCTGGCCGCGCCGACCTATGGTGACGGCACCTCGGCGTCCCGTTTCCACTCGTTTTCGGCCTGGAACCTTCCTTTTGTCGTAAAAATATTTGCTATATAATTCCCCGGACCCCTGGAGGTCCGTAATATCGTTTTCTCGTCGTGTTTTGTTTCGAGCTGTTTTCTGCCAGATCTGTTTTCAGTTTAGAAGCGCCATGGTCTCCAAGAACAAGGGCAAGGAGTTTCCGGAAGAAGATAATCAAGATCTTGGGCGGAAAGAGGAAGACAAGGACGTCAAGGAAGAGGATGAAGAAGAGGTGGATGAAGATTCGCGCACGCACCCGCGTGCTACTATCGCAAGCATCAAGGTGGTGGACAACCCTTTTAGCGCAAACAAGAGCGCAAGAATTCGCACTGGAGGAGCGGTTCCACGTCATTACCTAGCTCCAAAGTCATCTCTATCAGGCACTCATCAACCCTTCCACAATCTAATTTTCAATAATCAAATTGAAGGGACTCCCAAGGCAGCATTGCCTAGCCAGTGGGATATAGATCGCTCTAACACTGCAGGAGAGAAGGAGCCTGAGGCTGAAGAGTGGGGAAATAACTCCAAGAGTTGGGACTCACCGTCGGACAGACTCCTTAACCGCGTCGAGCACAATTCAGAGATGATTCGCAATCTCATATACAGGATTGACGAGCTCCAGGAGCTTATTGAGAAGCTTGTCAGGAATTCATCACCACCATCGCCGAAGGAGTAATTCATCATCGGTATTGGCATCCCCTTGGTTTGTTCCAAGCTTGGGGGAGTGCCGCGGTATCACATCACCACCTTTATCTTTTACTATCAAGTAGCGTCATATCATGAGTAGGGAAGTTATCATATAGAATAGTATGCAATGTGGAAGTATCTCTCTTAGTTAGTTATCGATGTATCCGTTGGTGTGAGTTATCGTTATGGAATATTAATGAGAAGTCTTATCATTTACTTTTTGCACACCTTATTTTAGTTTGCAATCTCCATTATATGATTACTCTTGACATGAGTATTGATATCACTTTGGGAACATTAAGTAAATCTATTTGGTTTTGGCAAACTTAGCATTGGTCAATAGCAACAACATCCTGATGTTTAATAAAAGAGAGAAATACACTTAGATACATTACTCCATTATCTCTATGCTTAGTATTCTTAAGTTAAAATTGCTTGTGCTTATGAGAAAGATGCATGATTGTTTCTATCATATGTATATTTGTTTGTTTCCCTCAACCTTTATGCTTGCTATCAAACCTTGCTAGCCAAAGACCTGTATCGAGAGGGAATGCTTCTCATACATCCATAACCTTAGACCAAACCTATGCCATTTGTGTCCACCATACCTACCTACTACATGGTATTTTCTGCCATTCCAAGTAAATACTTCATGTGCTACCTTTAAATTATTCAAACTATACTACTTCTTATTTGTGTCAATGTTTTATAGCTCATGAGGAAGTATGTGGTGTTTTATCTTTCAATCTTGTTGGGCGGACTTTCACCAATGGACTAGTGGCACATCCGCTTATCCAATAATTTTGCAATAAGAGCTGGCAACGGGGTTCCCAGCCCCAATTAATAACTTTCATTAATAATTCTCTTCACATGTTTTGCTCTGATTCATCAGTAAGCAACTTAATTTTGCAATAGACACTCCTCCATGGTATGTGAATGTTGGAAGGCACCCGAGGATTCGGTTAGCCATGGATTGAGAAAGCCAAGGTTGGGGGGAGTGTCATCCTAAATAAAACTAAAATACATGTGTAAACAAAAGAGAAGGGGGATGATCTACCTTGCTGGTAGAGATGCCGTCCCTCATGGGAGCCGCTCTTGGAAGGTTCGTTTGGCAAGGGGGTTAGAGTGCCCGCTACCATTCGTTGACAACAACAAACACCGCTCAAAATCTTACTTTTATGCTCTTTATATGATTTCAAAACTTGAAAAGCTCTAGCACATGATTTAATCCCTGCTTCCCTCTGCGAAGGGCCTATCTTTTACTTTTATGTTGAGTCAGTATACCTATTTCCCTCTATCCTAAGCAAGCAATTGAGTTGTTGTGAACCAATCATTTATGCTATGATTCAGTTGATCATGTCTTTTATACTTTCTTGTTTAGTACCAATTTTATCTGAATGAATATGACTTTGAAGTTATCAATGATTATGAAGAGATTGTTATGCTTAAATATGAAGGCTCAGCTATAAATTCTAATATGAAAGCTTTGCTTAGAAGTACAATCCGTTAGCAGTTCTCTGACCAAGAACAAAGTTTGCCATCACCAACTATGATTTCTTATGCACCTTTACTTGTGATTTCTCTTTACTTATTTCGAGATGAGTTATATGAGGAAGTTGTTTACTAGAATGTCTTGTGTGAATGAATATGATGCTTCTTGTCCGTATTTTATTTATCGACTCTTCACTCCATAAACATGTGGTCTTGTTTCTCGAGCTCAGTTTCGCTTGGGGACAAGCGAGGTCTAAGCTTGGGGGGAGTTGATACGTCCAATTTGCATCACTATTTTGTATCATAATTTGCTGTTATTCATTGATATATTTCATATTGGGACACAATACTTATGTTATTTCATCTATTTTGCATGTTTCATCATCATTGGAGGATCAAGCACCGGAGCCAGGATTCTGCTGGAAAAAGCACCGTCAGAACACAATATTTCGGAAGATCAACTGTGGAAGGGAATTTCACGTAAATTCCTATTTTTCCAAATGACGGAGGTAGCCAGAAGGGGGAGAAGAGAGGGGCCACTGTGGGCCCAGACCATAGGGCGGCGCGGCCCAGGCCCTGGCCGCGCCACCCTATGCTCTGGGGGGCCCACGACCCTTTTCGCCTCCTTTTCTTCGCGTACTCCTTCGTCCCGAAAACCTAAGCCACAGAGGGATCCTCACGAAGGGTTACAGCCGCCTCTGCGGGGCGGAGAACACCAGAGAGAAAAGAGCTCTCCGGCGGGCAGGAATCCGCCGGGGAAATTCCCTCCCGGAGGGGGAAATCGACGCCATCGCCATCGTCATCGAGCGGGACATCATCTCCATCATCATCATCATCATCTCCACCATCTACACCGCCATCACCACCGCTGCACCTCGTCACCGCTGTAACGATTTGGGTTTGATCTTGATTGTTTGATAGGGGAAACTCTCCCGGTGTTATTCTATACTTGTTGTAGATGCTATTGAGTGAAACCATTGAACCAAGGTTTATGTTCAGATTGTTATTCATCATCATATCACCTCTGATTGTATTCCATATGATGTCTCGTGAGTAGTTCGTTTAGTTCTTGAGGACATGGGTGAAGTCTAAATGCTAGTAGTGAATTATGGTTGAGTAATATTCAATGTTATGATATTTAAGTTGTGGTGTCATTCTTCTAGTGGTGTCGTGTGAACGTCGACTACACGACACTTCACCATTTATGGGCCTAGGGGAGTGCATCTTGTATTCGGTTGCTAATTGCGGGGTTGCCGGAGTGACAGAAACCTAAGCCCCCGTTAGTATATCGATGCAGGAGGGATTGCAGGATCTCAGAGTTTAAGGCTGTGGTTAGATTTATCTTAATTACTTTCTTGTAGTTGCGGATGCTTGCAAGGGGTATAATCACAAGTATGTATTAGTCCTAGGAAGGGCGGTGCATTAGCATAGGTTCACCCACACAACACTTATCAAAACAATGAAGATTAATCAGCTGTATGTAGCGAAAGCACTAGACTAAAATCCCCGTGTGTCCTCAGAACGTTTGGTCATTATAAGTAAACAAACCGGCTTGTCCTTTGTGCTAAAAAGGATTGGGCCACTCGCTGCAATTATTTCTCTCGCATTTTATTTACTTGTACTTTATTTATCTGCAATATCAAAACCCCCTGAATACTTGTCTGTGAGCATTTACAGTGAATCCTTCATCGAAACTGCTTGTCAACACCTTCTGCTCCTCGTTGGGTTCGACACTCTTATTTATCGAAAGTACTACGATACACCCCCTATACTTGTGGGTCATCATGCTGATACGTCTCCAACGTATCGATAATTTCTTATGTTCCATGCTACTTTATTGATGATACCTACATGTTTTATGCACATTATATGTCATATTTATGCATTTTCTGGAACTAACCTATTAACAAGATGCCGAAGAGCCAGTTGCTGTTTTCTGCTGTTTTTGGTTTCAGAAATCCTAGTAAAGAAATATTCTCGGAATTGGACGAAACTTTCGCCCAGGGTCCTATTTTTGCACGAAGCTTCAGAAGACCGAAGACCTAACGAAGTGGGGCCACGAGGAGGCCAGGTGGCCGGCGCGGCCCGGCCCTGGCCGCGCCGACCTATCCCCTGGGCCCTCGTGTGGCCCCTCGCGTTGACCTTCCGCCTACTTAAAGCCTCCGTCGCGAAACCCCCAGTACCGAGAGCCACGATACGGAAAACCTTACAGAGACGCCGCCGCGAATCCCATCTCGGGGGATTCGGAGATCGCCTCCGGCACCCTGCCGGAGAGGGGATTCATCTCCCGGAGGACTCTACACCGCCATGGTCGCCTCCGGAGTGATGAGTGAGTAGTTCACCCCTGGACCATGGGTCCATAGCAGTAGCTAGATGGTCGTCTTCTCCTTGTTGTGCTTCATTGTTAGATCTTGTGAGCTGCCTAACATGATCAAGATCATCTATATGTAATTCTATATGTTGTGTTTGTCGGGATCCGATGGATAGAGAGTACTATGATTATGGTGATTATCAATCTATTGTTCATGTGTTGTTTATGATCTTGCATGCTCTCCGTTATTAGTAGAGGCTCTGGCCAAGTTTTTACTCTTAACTCCAAGAGGGAGTAATTATGCTCGATAGTGGGTTCATGCCTTCATTGATACCTGGGACAGTGACAGAAAGTTCTAAGGTTGTGATGTGCTGTTGCCACTAGGGATAAAACATTGATGCTATGTCTAAGGATGTAGTTATTGATTACATTACGCACAATACTTAATGCAATTGTCTGTTGCTTTGCAACTTAATACTGGAGGGGGTTCGGACGATAACCTGAAGGTGGACTTTTTAGGCATAGATGCAGTTGGATGGCGGTCTATGTTCTTTGTCGTAATGCCCAATTAAATCTCACTATATTTACCATGTCATGTATATGCATTGTTATGCCTTTCTCTATTTGTCAATTGCCCGACTGTAATTTGTTCACCCAACATGCTTTTATCTTATGGGAGAGACACCTCTAGTGAACTGTGGACCCCGGTCCTATTCTTTACATAGCATACAATCTACTTGTTTTACTGTTTTCTTTGCAAACATCTTCCACTCGATACGTTTAATCCTTTGTTACAGCAAGCCGGTGAGATTGACAACCTCACTGTTTCGTTGGGGCAAAGTACTTTGGTTGTGTTGTGCAGGTTCCTAGTTGGCGCCGGAATCCCTGGTGTTGCGCCGCATCACATTTCGCGACCATCAACCTTCAACGTGCTTCTTGGCTCCTCCTGGTTCGATTAAACCTTGGTTTCTTTCTGAGGGAAAACTTGCTACTGTGCGCATCATACCTTCCTCTTGGGGTTCCCAACGAACGTGTGAGTTACACGCCATCAAGCTCTTTTTCTGGCGCCGTTGCCGGGGAGATCAAGACACGCTGCAAGGGGAGTCTCCACTTCTCAATCTCTTTACTTTGTTTTTGTCTTGCTTTATTTTATTTACTACTTTGTTTGCTGCACTAAATCAAAATACAAAAAAAATTAGTTGCTAGTTTTACTTTATTTGCTATCTTGTTTGCTATATCAAAAACACAAAAAAATTAGTTACTCGCATTTACTCTATCTAGTTTGCTTTATTGTCCTGCACTCTATATTTAAAATACAAAAATTTTTTTAGTTACTTTTATTACCATGTCTAGCTCTGAACCTGTTACTTCTTCACCTGAAGACTTAGTTTTCACTTTCAAGCAAGGGGATGAGGAGAGTTTTAAGGATGCTTGGTCTAGAATTTTTACTTCTTATCGCAAAACTGAACCTCAAATGACTCTAAGTTTGCTCCTTAGTAATTTTTATTTTGGTCTTATGGTTCGCTATAGATATGCTTTGGACACTTTAGTAGGAGGAGATTTCCTTCATTGTAATGGGGATCAAGCTTTTAATGCCATAAAGAAATTGGTTGCATCACATGATTCAGCTAATAACTTTGATTCAGCCCTTATTAGCATTCATAATAGATTGAACAATCTCGAGATAAGTACATCTCGCTTAAATGATAATTATCACTGTGTTCGTAATCGTCTTGAACAAGTCTTAGAGAATCCTAAACCTTCATCATGGGACCCTTCTGTTAAAATTGTCATCGGTGATCGAACTCTTCATGCCTATTGTGATATTATGTATGAATTTTGCCTTATGCCTGAAAACATTTATAAATCTTTGAAACTTTGGGGAGTCGATAAAGGGGGAGAAGAAATAGCTCTTATTGATAACTCTATCATAATTCCTAAGGGAATAGCTGCAGGTGTGCATACAACCATTCGTGGAAGAACAGTATCCATTGATTATCTTATTATTGAAACAGGAAAAATCATATTCGGAAGATCCTTGCTGAAATTATTGGGAGCAGTCATTGATGTGGGAGAAGGCACTCTGAAATTCACCTCTATACCAGGGGGGAATCATATATTTCCTAAACCAAAAGGAAAGAAAAACATTAAGAAAGGTAAAGATGAAGCCCAAGGTAAGGTTGACACACCATCTCTCGATGTTACTTGATTTGCACTTTCTGCGCCTAGCTGAAAGGCGTTAAAGAAAAGCGCTTATGGGAGACAACCCATGTTTTTACCTACAACAATTTTTTGTTTTATTGAGTCTTGGAAGTTGTTTACTACTGTAGCAACCTCTCCTTATCATGTTTTTGTGCCAAGTAAAGTTTCTATGTCAAAGTTGATGTTATATTTGGGATCGCTGCGCAGAAACAGCATTGCTGTCTGTCACGAATCTGGGCATAATTCTCTGTAGAAAATTCGAAAAAATCTGCCAATTTACGAGCGTGATCCTCAGATATGTACGCAACTTTCATTAGTTTTGAGTTTTTCCATTTGAGCAAGTCTGGTGCCATTTATAAATTCGTCTTTACGGACTGTTCTGTTTTTGACAGATTCTGCCTTTTATTTCGCATTGCCTCTTTTGCTATGTTGGATTTATTTCTTTGATCCACTAATGTCCAGTAGCATTATGCAATGTCCAGAAGTGAAAAGAATGATTGTGTCACCTCTGAATGTGTGAATTATTAATGATGCACTAACCCTCTAATGAGTTTGCTTGAAGTTTGGTGTGAAGGAAGTTTTCAAGGGTCAAGAGAGGAGAATGATATACTAAGATCAAGAGGAGTGAAAGCTCTAAGCTTGGGGATGCCCCCGTGGTTCATCCCTGCATATTTTAAGAAGACTCAAGCGTCTAAGCTTGGGGATGCCCAAGGCATCCCCTTCTTCATCGACAATCAGGTTCCTCCCCTGAAACTATATTTTTATTCAGTCACATCTGGTGTTCTTTACTTGGAGCGTCGGTTTGTTTTCGTTTTTGTTTTTGTTTGAATAAGATGGATCCTAGCATTCACTTTGTGGGAGAGAGACACGCTCCGCTGTTGCATATGGACACATGTGTCCTTAGGCTTTACTCATAATGTTCAAGGCGAAGTTTCTTCTTCGTTAATTTGTTATATGGTTGGAATTGGAAAATGCTACATGTAGTAATTCTAAAATGTCTTGGATAATGTGATGCTTGGCAATTGTTGTGCTCATGTTTAAGCTCTTGCATCATATGCTTTGCACCCATTAATGAAGAAATACATAGAGCTTGCTAAAATTTGATTTGCATAATTGGTTTCTCTAAGGTCTAGATAATATCTAGTATTGAGTTTTGAACAACAAGGAAGACAGTGTAGAGTCTTATAATGTTTACAATATGTCTTTTATGTGAGTCTTGCTGCACTTGTTCATCCTTGAGTTTGCTTCAAATAACCTTGCTAGCCTAAACCTTGTATCGAGAGGGAATACTTCTCATGCATCCAAAATCCTTGAGCCAACTACTATGCCATTTGTGTCCACCATACCTACCCACTACATGGTATTTACCCGCCATTCCAAAGTAAATTGCTTGAGTGCTACCTTTAAAATTCCATCATTCACCTTTGCAATATATAGCTCATGGGACAAAATAGCCTTAAAAACTATCGTAGTATTGAATATGTACTTATGCACTTTATATTTTATTAAGTTGCTTGTTGTGCGATAACCATGTTTCTGGGGAACGCCATCAACTATTGTTGAATATCATGTGAGTTGCTATGCATGTCCGTCTTGTCTGAAGGTCTATCATTTTAGTGGTTGGAGCATGCAAAATTGTTAGAGAAGAACATTGGGCCGCTAACTAAAGCCATGAATCATGGTGGAAGTTTCAGTTTTGGACATATATCCTCAATCTCATATGAGAATAATAACTTTGCTACATGCTTATGCATTTAAGAGGAGTCCATTATCTGTTGTCCATGTTGTCCCGGTATGGATGTCTAAGTTGAGAATAATCAAAAGCGAGAAATCCGAAATGCGAGCATTCTCCTTGGACCTTTGTACAGGCGGCATGGAGGTACCCCTTTGTGACACTTGGTTGAAACATGGCATGCGAAGATCCGGTAGTCCAAGTTAAGTAGGACGAGGTGCGGGCACTATTAGTATACTATGCGTGAGGCTTGCAACTTGTAAGATATAATTTTCATAACTCATATGCTTTATTACTACCGTTGACAAAATTGTTTCATGTTTTCAAAATAAAAGCTCTAGCACAAATACAGCAATCGATGCTTTCCTCTTTGAAGGACCATTCTTTTACTTTTATTGTTGAGTCAGTTTACCTATCTCCTTCCACCTTAAGAAGCAAACACTTGTGTGAACTGTGCATTGATTCCTACATACTTGCATATTGCACTTGTTATATTACTTTATGTTGACAATATCCATGAGATATACATGTTACAAGTTGAAAGCAACCGCTGAAACTTAATCTTCTTATGTGTTGCTTCAACACCTTTACTTTGATTTATTGCTTTACGAGTTAACTCTTATGCAAGACTTATTGATGCTTGTCTTGAAGTACTATTCATGAAAAGTCTTTGCTATATGATTCAGTTGTTTACTCATGTCATTACCTTTGCTTTGATCGCTGCATTCATTACATATGTTTACAAATAGTATGATCAAGATTATGATGGCATGTCACTTCAGAAATTATCTTTGTTATCGTTTTACCTGCTCGGGACGAGCAGAACTAAGCTTGGGGATGCTGATACGTCTCCAACGTATCGATAATTTCTTATGTTCCATGCTACTTTATTGATGATACCTACATGTTTTATGCACATTATATGTCATATTTATGCATTTTCTGGAACTAACCTATTAACAAGATGCCGAAGAGCCAGTTGCTGTTTTCTGCTGTTTTTGGTTTCAGAAATCCTAGTAAAGAAATATTCTCGGAATTGGACGAAACTTTCGCCCAGGGTCCTATTTTTGCACGAAGCTTCCAGAAGACCGAAGACCTAACGAAGTGGGGCCACGAGGAGGCCAGGGGGTGGCCGGCGCGGCCCCGGCCCTGGCCGCGCCGACCTATCCCCTGGGCCCCTCGTGTGGCCCCTCGCGTTGACCTTCCGCCTACTTAAAGCCTCCGTCGCGAAACCCCCAGACCGAGAGCCACGATACGGAAAACCTTACAGAGACGCCGCCGCCGCGAATCCCATCTCGGGGGATTCGGAGATCGCCTCCGCACCCTGCCGGAGAGGGGATTCATCTCCGGAGGACTCTACACCGCCATGGTCGCCTCCGGAGTGATGAGTGAGTAGTTCACCCCTGGACCATGGGTCCATAGCAGTAGCTAGATGGTCGTCTTCTCCTTGTTGTGCTTCATTGTTAGATCTTGTGAGCTGCCTAACATGATCAAGATCATCTATATGTAATTCTATATGTTGTGTTTGTCGGGATCCGATGGATAGAGAGTACTATGATTATGGTGATTATCAATCTATTGTTCATGTGTTGTTTATGATCTTGCATGCTCTCCGTTATTAGTAGAGGCTCTGGCCAAGTTTTTACTCTTAACTCCAAGAGGGAGTAATTATGCTCGATAGTGGGTTCATGCCTTCATTGATACCTGGGACAGTGACAGAAAGTTCTAAGGTTGTGATGTGCTGTTGCCACTAGGGATAAAACATTGATGCTATGTCTAAGGATGTAGTTATTGATTACATTATGCACAATACTTAATGCAATTGTCTGTTGCTTTGCAACTTAATACTGGAGGGGGTTCGGACGATAACCTGAAGGTGGACTTTTTAGGCATAGATGCAGTTGGATGGCGGTCTATGTTCTTTGTCGTAATGCCCAATTAAATCTCACTATATTTACCATGTCATGTATATGCATTGTTATGCCTTTCTCTATTTGTCAATTGCCCGACTGTAATTTGTTCACCCAACATGCTTTTATCTTATGGGAGAGACACCTCTAGTGAACTGTGGACCCCGGTCCTATTCTTTACATAGCATACAATCTACTTGTTTTACTGTTTTCTTTGCAAACATCTTCCACTCGATACGTTTAATCCTTTGTTACAGCAAGCCGGTGAGATTGACAACCTCACTGTTTCGTTGGGGCAAAGTACTTTGGTTGTGTTGTGCAGGTTCCTAGTTGGCGCCGGAATCCCTGGTGTTGCGCCGCATCACATTTCGCGACCATCAACCTTCAACGTGCTTCTTGGCTCCTCCTGGTTCGATTAAACCTTGGTTTCTTTCTGAGGGAAAACTTGCTACTGTGCGCATCATACCTTCCTCTTGGGGTTCCCAACGAACGTGTGAGTTACACGCCATCAGACCCCACTTGCTAACTGGGCCGGCCCGGTTAAACGATAGAGGGCCCCACATTTATTGTTGGGCCGGCCCACTAACATGTTGGGCCAGCCCACTTGCTATATGGTGGACCCCACATATTAAGGGTGTGTTTGGTAGCCCGGTTAGCTAGGCTCAGATTTTGTGTATGTTTGGTAGATCGTAGGTGTCAAGACATGCTGAACCCAGAGTGTGTTTGGTAGGTTCTGTCTAGTCCCAAAATGTGAAATTGCAGAGAGGCCCAACTTTCTTACATCAAAGTCCTTAAACAGAAAAGGCAAAAGCAATCGGGTCCTCAAGTCTCTCGCCACCCCATGGATGTCGGCCGTGCGGGGAGAAGCTCGTCGGCGGCGCTAGGTGGTGGAGTGGGGGTTAGGAGGGCTCTTGTCGGCAGATAACGGCGCCCGCCACCGAGGAGGCGCGCCAGACGTCCGCCGGCAGAGGAGAACCGGCAGGCGCCGGACATGCGAGGAACGCAGGGTGCCCGCCGGCAGAGGACGTGCTACGCGGCGGTGGCGGTGGGTGTTCTCGTCGGCGGTGACGGGCCGTAGGACGCCGATGCGAGCTCCTCGTCGGCGGAGGACCGCCGGAGCGGGAGGAGGGCCGTCCTGTGATTCTCGTCGGCGGGGGCGGGCCGGAGCTGGAGGAGGGCCGACGCGAGCTCCTCATCGGCGGAGGAGCGCCGGCATGCGACGTCCTCGTCGGTGGAGGAGAGCTGGAGTGAGAGGAGGGCGCCGGGACGGTCACAGGGAGGAGGAGGCGGCGGTAGCGCCCCAGGAGGTGGACGGGAGCGAGAGCGAGATTGGGGGGAAATGAGGAGGCGGGGTGGGGGGAGGGGGGAGAGGACGCGTGCGGGCCCATGCTACAGTCTTTTGCGGGGACGAGTTCAGCCTGGCCGACCTGCGAACGTCGATTTGAGCTTCACCCCGGCTGGCTGAGAGGCATTTTTTGTGCGAGTTGGGCAGTGCCGAGACGAACCGAGCCGGGCTAACAAACAGCAAATAGACACTTCAGCTAGGTTGGGATGGGAATATCTGAGGTCACACAGTCTACCAAACACACCCTAAATGGGCTAGCCCATTAAAAGGAATGTGGGACCCACCTGTGTTTTGGCCCGGCCCACTATCTTGTTGGGCCAGCCCACTTGCTATAAGGTGGACCCCGCACACTAAATGGGCCGGCCCTTTAACAGGAAAGTGGGACCCACCTGTGTTTTTGGCCCGGCCCACTATCTTGTTGGGCCGGCCCACTCGCTATATGGTGGACCCCACATGCTAAATGTGCTGGCCCTTTAACAGGAAAGTGGGACCCACACGCTAATTGGGCCGGCCCACTAACTTCTTGGGCCGACCTAGTTGCTCGAAGGTGGACCCCACTTGTTAAATGGGCCGGCCCAATTACAGGAAAGTGGGCCCCGCATGTCTTGTGGGCCAGCCCTTTTGCCTGTTGACCGGTCAAACGAGTGCATTCGGCCCGGCCCACATGCTTAGTGGGCCAGCCCGTTTAAGTTTTGACCAGTCAACCTTAGAGGTTAGGCCCGGCCCACGTACTTAATGGACCAGCCCAGCTATATAGTTGACCGGTCAAACTAAGTCAGCTGGCCCGGCCCGCAAACTTAATGGGCCGGCCCGCTTAAGACGTGGCAGGCCTCGTGTGGGCCTACCATCTACCACGGGGTTTCAGCCGGTTAACGCCGTTAACTGGCAGTTAACGGCGTCTGCCACATGTCAGTTTGCATGACGTCAGCAGTCAACGGGCTCCCGAAAACACTTGCGCAACGGTCCGATTTTCCGTGGCGGAAGGGCGCCCAAACGCGACGGACCGAAAAAAACGTCGTAGGACTTTGCCTGACGCAGTTTCGACAACAGAACCCATATCGTCGGGTTAGGCCCATAGGCGACGAAAAATACCCCTTAGTGGACGATTTTGGGACGTTGTCTATCAGAACTTTTCTTGTAGTGAATGAAACACCTGGGTGGAATTGGTGTGGCTTTGGATTATGTTGAGTGGCTACCTGGGGCTACATACCTGGCAGTGAAAACCATGGTATGTGGTGGTGACCTGGGGGGTGAGTACACTTGTGGTTTGCCACCCAGGAACAAAGAGATTGCTATGTCTTCCGTGTTTAGTGTACTTCCAGTGCAGCCTTATGATATTATGGGCTCTGTCTTGATTGAGTAAGATGTGAGGGTTCAACTTGTTGCAAGACATTGGGTGGTAGCAGAATTATAGGTGGGAACGAGTCTTGCTGGTATGGTTGATTTCTTCTTCTGAAAGGTCTCGTCTCATTCTTCTCTCTGGGTAGAATGGGTCGTAAGGTGAAAGTGCACAACCTCTGCAGAGTTAAAAACTAAGATCTTAGCCGTGTCCCCGGTTATGGACAATTTGAGTCTCTAGACAAGGAAGTACGGAATAATCTCATCACCTGATTAAAATTTGTGTATTTAATCACAAGACGGGATTTTCCCAGGGCTACATACCTGGCAGTGAAAAACATGGTATGTGGTGGTGACCTGAGGTTTATCCTAGTTGAGTGGCCCCAGGGCTACATACCTGGCAGTGAAAACCATGGTATGTGGTGGTGACCTGGGAGTCATCAGTGCCCCTGTAAAAACAAAAATGTTTTGTTTTAAATAAAATATAGGATAAAATTGGCTTTATGCAAATTGTGCCTAAACTCCACTAGCCAAATATCATGTAGATAGTCATGCCTAAAAACTGACACCATATAAGTGTCATTTGCCAGTACATCATTGTGCTGACCTCCATTCTGAAGGAGATATGCCCTAGAGGCAATAATAAAGTGGTTATTATTTATATCTTTATGTTTATGATAAATGTTTATATATCATGCTATAATTGTATTAACCGAAACATTAGTACATGTGTGATATATAGACAACAAAGAAGTCCCTAGTATGCCTCTTAAACTAGCTTGTTGATTAATGGATGATTAGTTTCATAATCATAAACATTGGATGTTATTAATAACAAGGTTATATCATTATATGAATGATGTAATGGACACACCCAATTAAGCGTAGCATAAGATCTCGTCATTAAGTTATTTGCTATAAGCTTTCGATACATAGTTACCTAGTCCTTATGACCATGAGATCATGTAAATCACTTATACCGGAAAGGTACTTTGATTACATCAAACGCCACTGCGTAAATGGGTGGTTATAAAGGTGGGATTAAGTATCCGGAAAGTATGAGTTGAGGCATATGGATCAACAGTGGGATTTGTCCATCCCGATGACGGATAGATATACTCTGGGCCCTCTCGGTGGAATGTCGTCTAATGTCTTGCAAGCATATGAATAAGTTCATAAGAGACCACATACCACGGTACGAGTAAAGAGTACTTGTCAGGAGACGAGGTTGAACAAGGTATAGAGTGATACCGAAGATCAAACCTCGGACAAGTAAAATATCGCGAGACAAAGGGAATTGGTATTGTATGTGAATGGTTCATTCGATCACTAAAGTCATCGTTGAATATGTGGGAGCCATTATGGATCTCCAGATCCCGCTATTGGTTATTGGTCGGAGTGAGTACTCAACCATGTCCGCATAGTTCACGAACCGTAGGGTGACACACTTAAAGTTGGATGTTGAAATGGTAGAACTTGAATATGGAATGGAGTTCGAATATTTGTTCGGAGTCTCGGATAGGATCCCGGACATCACGAGGAGTTCCGGAATGGTCCGGAGAATAAGATTCATATATAGGATGTCATTTTATGTGTTTGAAAATGATCCGGTGCATTTATGGAAGGTTCTAGAAGGTTCTAGAAAAGTCCGGAAGAAAGTCACTTTGGAAGGCGGAGTCCCGAAGGGACTCCACCACCATGGCCGGCCAACCCTAGGGGGTGGAGTCCCAGGTGGACTCCACCTAAGGTGGCCGGCCACCCCCTCCCAAGGGAAAGTGGGAATCCCACCTCTAGTGGGAGTCCTAGCTTGGGTAGGTTTCATGTCATATGGAAGGTTTTGGTTTGGGGTCTTATTCGAAGACTTGTAGACCAACTCTTGGGTGTTCCACCTATATAATGAGGGCCAAGGGGAGGGGGCCGGCCACCACAACAAGCCACAAGCTGGCCGCACCCTTTGAGGCCGGCCACCCCCTCTCCCCAAACCCTAGCCGCCCCACTCCTCCTTCTTCCCCGCACGCTTAGCGAAGCTCCGCCGGGATTCTCCACCGCCACCGACACCACGCCGTCGTGCTGTCGGATTCAAGAGGAGCTACTACTTCCGCTGCCCGCTGGAACGGGGAGGTGGACGTCGTCTTCATCAACAACCGAACGTGTGACCGAGTACGGAGGTGCTGCCCGTTCGTGGCGCCGGAACCGATCGTGATCAAGATCTTCTACGCGCTTTTGCAAGCGGCAAGTGATCGTCTACCGCAGCAATAAGAGCCTACTCTTATAGGCTTTGGAATCTCTTCAAGGGTTAGTCTTGATCATCCCCTCGTTGCTACCGTCTTCTAGATTGCATCTTGGCTTGGATTGCGTGTTCGCGATAGGAAAATTTTTGTTTTCTATGCAACGTTATCCTACAGTGGTATCAGAGCCGTGTCTATGCATAGATGGTTGCACGAGTAGAACACAATGGTTTTGTGGGCGTTGATGCTTATGTTGTCTTTAGTTTGAGTACTTTGCATCTTTGTGGCATAGTGGGATGAAGCGGCTCGGGCTAACTTTACATGACCGCGTTCATGAGATTTGCTCCACGCTCGACATGCAACTTGTATTGCATAAGTGGCTTTGCGGGTGTCTGTCTCTCCTACTATAGTGAAGATTCAATTTACTCTTCTATTGACAACACTAGTATCACCGTTGTGGTTCATGTTCGTAGGTAGATTGGATCTTGCTCGAAAACCCTAAACCACGTAAAATATGCAAACCAAATTAGAGAACGTCTAACTTGTTTTTGCAGGGTTTGGTGATGTGATATGGCCATAATGTGATGATGAATATGTATGAGATGATCATTATTGTATTGTGGCAACCGGCAGGAGCCTTATGGTTGTCTTTAAATTTCATGTTGAGTAGTATTTCAAAGTAGTTGTAATAGTTGCTACATGGAGGACGATCATGAAGACGGCGCCATTGACCTTGGTGCTTCGCCGACGATGATGGAGATCATGCCCGTTGATGATGGAGATCATGTCCGTGCTTTGGAGATGAAGATCAAAGGCGCAAAGACAAAAGGGCCATATCATATCACATATGAACTGCATGTGATGTTAATCCTTTATGCATCTTATTTTGCTTAGATCGCGACGGTAGCATTATAAGATGATCCCTCACATTAATATCAAGATAATAAAGTGTTCTTCCCTCGTATGCACCGTTGCATTGTTCGACGTTTTGAAGCATCTCGTGATGATCGGGTGTGATAAACTCGACATACAACGGGTGTAAGCCATGTTGCACACGCGGAATACTTGGGTTTGCTTGACGAGCCTAGCATGTACAGACATGGCCTCGGGACAACGGAAACCGAAAGGTTGAACACGAGTCATATGGATGATATGATCAACATGTTGATGTTCACCATTGAAGCTACATCATCTCACGTGATGATCGGTTTTGATGTAGTGGATTTGGATCGTGTACCACTTAACAACTATGAGGGATGTTGTATTAAGTGGGAGTTCATTAGTAATTAGATTAAAACATGAACTAATTATCATAAACATAGTCTGGGTAGTATTTTGTATTAATTTTGTAGTATTGGCATCCGTTTACTACTATGCGCTAGTCTTGTTATTGAGATAGAAATACTGTTAAAATCTGATAAGAAACTTTACGGATTAGTACCGTATTGTTAAAGAATCAAGAATTGATTAAGTCCTATTGCAAACTTTTAGTAAACCTCACATTGTTGATTCAAAGAACAATGGTTTCAATTAGTACCTAAAATCATCTTGTCTCCATGAAACTTGAAGTTCAAATCCGTTTGAAATTAAAGTAAGGAGCTGGAAATTTTGTTTTCAGAAATAAGCGAGGTATAAGATATATGTGATATCTAAGACCTTATTGCAAGATGATAGAATATAATTTGGTGAGACTACATAAACTCATAAGTTTTATGGGAATGTATGAAGGTTGAAGACGCCAGGCGTCCCAATCCTCCAACTATTGGGGCACTAACGATATTCGCATATCCATGAAGTAATCGTCCTTAGTATGCACCGTTGCTAAGACTCGTCGTTTCGAAGCATCTCGTGATGATCGGGTGTTATAGATTCCACGAGTGCATACAACGGGTGCAAGCCAGATTTGCACATGCGAATACTAAAGTTAAACTTTACGAGCCTAGCATGTACAGACATGGTCTCGGAAAGTCGTCATGATATGATAGATAAAATTATGAGTGAAATTGTTCATCATATTACAAAGTTACTAATAGTGAAATCTGGAACACTTGTCATATGATGATCAACTTTAAAGTAAGAACCTCAAGGTTATTGGTATTTGACCAACAAACCTAGAAGTTATTGAAGGTGAAGTGTTTTCTGAGAATGAGGAAAACTAAAAGAGAAACTACAAAAGATATTTTGGCAGAAAGAAAGAAAAGACTAGAAAGTCTAGCTCAGGTGTATATAAATGATATACATGTTATGGTTGTATTTCTAGTTTGATCACATAATGAAATTCTTGGGTATTTGTACCATATTGGTTGGTATGAAGTGTCATACAAAACAATGCAATACAAGAATACAATGGCCTAAGTGACTGACAAGGAATATGATAAGAATGCACGTCTGGAACAAAAATAAAGTGTTATTATGTTCGTCGTTGGCATTCTATCTAGCCCTTAGAATTTATAATAAAGAACTTAATAATTGTTATTTTGCTCTGGTCAAATGAAAACAATGAGTTGTTCAAATTATGACATTACTCCATGTACGATGGATAAGTTATTATAAATATTAATGGTGAAACACACATACATAACACTGACGCTAAAATGCCATAAGGCAAATGATTTGAATTCTACTTATTTGTGGAACCGCCATTTAGGTCATGTTAGAAAGGAACGCATGAAGAAACTCCATGCAGATGGATTTTTGGAGTCATTTGATTTTTGAATCATTTGGCGCTTGCAAATCTTTTCTAAAAGAGAATGACTGAAATACCGTTCATAGGCCAAGAGTTGAACGGGCAACTAACTTAGTGGAAACATACATGATGATGTATGTGGTTCACTGGGCATAGTTGTGTGCGGGAGATTCTTCTACTTCATGAAAACTTCCAACAATGAATTGAGTATATATATGTGGATATATTCGATAAGGAAGAAGTTTGAAACATTTGAATGGATTCAAATAAATTTTAGCATGAAGTGGAAATCATCGTAATAGAAAAGTCAAATATCTATGATTAGATCATGGTGGAAATATTTGAATTACGAGTTTTAGCGAACATCTAAGAGAGTTATGAAATTGTTCTACAACTCACGTTTCTTGGAGTATCATAATGATGATGGAGTATCCGAGAGACGTATCCAAACTTTGTTGGATTAATGATGAGATAAAATAATATGAAGCCATTATATTTTTGTGGATTATGCTTTAGAGACTACCGCTTTTACACTAAATAGAGCATCATCATGATCCGTTGAAATGACACCATACGAGTTATGGCATGGGTATGAACCCTAATAGTCTTTTCTTAAATTTTGGTATGCATAGCATAAGTAAATGAGTTTACAACCAAAATCGGATGAATGTCTTTGTTGGTTATCCCAGAGATTTAATTGGGAATTCTTCCCACGAGACAAAGACAAAAGTGTTTGTCAATGTTTCTTATTTCCGAGAAATTGTTTCTAGTGAAGTATTTGAGTGGGAGGACAATATAATTTGATAAGGTTTATGAACCTGAGCATAATGATCAGAGTAGCGCAGCATCGGAATTGGTTTCGGAAGCGGCCATAACGATCATGGCTCCCATGACTACAAAGTGTTTTAGCCATGGAGATCGAAATACATATTGAATCTTGTAGGTATGGTTTACTTTGTGATCAAATAAATGATTTGTGAACAAAGGATTGATTTTGAACAATGATAAACCAACTACAAACAAAGAAGTTATGATGGGCCCTGACTCCGTTAAAATGGCTATATGCCATGAAATCCAAGATAGATAAATACTTTTTGAAAGTAAATGGATCTATAAAATTGATGGACTTGGATGGAATATCCTTAAAGAAGCTCGACTTGTCGAAAAATTGTTTACGACAAAGTTCAAAGAGTTGACTACGATAAGATTAGATCTTCCGTAGCAATGCTTATAGTCTATGTGGATTATTCTAGTAATCACTACATATTTCTTTTATGAGATATGCTAGTAGGATGGCAAAATACACTACTTAACAGAAGTGTGTATTAAAGGTGTATACAAGATACAACCAAGAGTTTTGCTGGTCCGTGGAATACTAGATAGGTATACGAACTTCAATTGGATGAAGTAAGTATCACGGAGTTAGAATCTTCACCAGATGAAATAGTCAAAGAGTTTTTGATTTCATCAGAGACGATGAAGAGGCTTGCATTTGCAAGAAATTAAGTGGGAGCGCTAAGACACATTTATAATACTTTATGTAGGTGACATATAGTTGGTTATAAATGATGTAATTATATACTTGATTAAAAGGTTTCATTGAGAATTAACTTCAATGAAAGGATATGGACTGAAACAAATTTAGTGTCAAGATCTATGAAGATAGATTGAAACACATAAATAAGTTTAAGTCAAAGTACATATGATGGATATTGAAGTAGTTCAATATAGAAATATTAAGAAAATGTTCTTGTCATGTGAAGGTTTAACAAGACTTGAGTGTATCTGACACTCAATGAGTAAAAACACATGAGTGATTATAGATCACGAATAACATGTACACAATCAGATATCATGTGCTATAAAGTGTTATGAGCATATACCAGAATGATTCATATGATGATCATTGAACGACAGTAAGAATATCCTTGAGTACTTTAGAAGAACTAAGGATATATATATATTTTTGTATGAAGAAATGACAAACAAATCGCTGTAAGGTGTTACACCGATATTGGTTTTGTCACATATAAAATATAATTTCAATCTCAAATTAGACTAAGTGTTGTTTAAAAGGTAGCACAATGAGCTAGAAGTTGTCTATGCTAGATTTAGAAGAGTTCTAAATATTGTGACGGAATCTACAAAAGAAGGCAGAGTATGTCATTGTTTTGACAATGACAAAGGATGTTAAGTCAAGAGGTTCTTTGAGAACTTGGTGTATTTCCGACAGAGTCAGAACTTTGAAGCTATATTGTGTGTGACAATATTAGTGACATATTTCAGACCGCGGAATTAAGGTTCCACCAGAAGACCAAACATATTTAAGGCCGACTCATTTGGAAATGAGTGATGCGTTGAGACGCAAATGAATTACAAAATACATACGGTTCTGAGCATGTCAGATCCGTTGACTAAAACCTCTCTCGTGAGCGAAACATGATAAAGCACCAGAAGGCCAAGGTGTTATATCTTTACAAATGTAAACTAGATTATTGACTCTAGTGCAAGTGGGAGACTGAAGGAGATATGCCCTAGAGGCAATAATAAAGTGGTTATTATTTATATCTTTATGTTTATGATAAATGTTTATATATCATGCTATAATTGTATTAACCGAAACATTAGTACATGTGTGATATATAGACAACAAAGAAGTCCCTAGTATGCCTCTTAAACTAGCTTGTTGATTAATGGATGATTAGTTTCATAATCATAAACATTGGATGTTATTAATAACAAGGTTATATCATTATATGAATGATGTAATGGACACACCCAATTAAGCGTAGCATAAGATCTCGTCATTAAGTTATTTGCTATAAGCTTTCGATACATAGTTACCTAGTCCTTATGACCATGAGATCATGTAAATCACTTATACCGGAAAGGTACTTTGATTACATCAAACGCCACTGCGTAAATGGGTGGTTATAAAGGTGGGATTAAGTATCCGGAAAGTATGAGTTGAGGCATATGGATCAACAGTGGGATTTGTCCATCCCGATGACGGATAGATATACTCTGGGCCCTCTCGGTGGAATGTCGTCTAATGTCTTGCAAGCATATGAATAAGTTCATAAGAGACCACATACCACGGTACGAGTAAAGAGTACTTGTCAGGAGACGAGGTTGAACAAGGTATAGAGTGATACCGAAGATCAAACCTCGGACAAGTAAAATATCGCGAGACAAAGGGAATTGGTATTGTATGTGAATGGTTCATTCGATCACTAAAGTCATCGTTGAATATGTGGGAGCCATTATGGATCTCCAGATCCCGCTATTGGTTATTGGTCGGAGTGAGTACTCAACCATGTCCGCATAGTTCACGAACCGTAGGGTGACACACTTAAAGTTGGATGTTGAAATGGTAGAACTTGAATATGGAATGGAGTTCGAATATTTGTTCGGAGTCTCGGATAGGATCCCGGACATCACGAGGAGTTCCGGAATGGTCCGGAGAATAAGATTCATATATAGGATGTCATTTTATGTGTTTGAAAATGATCCGGTGCATTTATGGAAGGTTCTAGAAGGTTCTAGAAAAGTCCGGAAGAAAGTCACTTTGGAAGGCGGAGTCCCGAAGGGACTCCACCACCATGGCCGGCCAACCCTAGGGGGTGGAGTCCCAGGTGGACTCCACCTAAGGTGGCCGGCCACCCCCTCCCAAGGGAAAGTGGGAATCCCACCTCTAGTGGGAGTCCTAGCTTGGGTAGGTTTCATGTCATATGGAAGGTTTTGGTTTGGGGTCTTATTCGAAGACTTGTAGACCAACTCTTGGGTGTTCCACCTATATAATGAGGGCCAAGGGGAGGGGGCCGGCCACCACAACAAGCCACAAGCTGGCCGCACCCTTTGAGGCCGGCCACCCCCTCTCCCCAAACCCTAGCCGCCCCACTCCTCCTTCTTCCCCGCACGCTTAGCGAAGCTCCGCCGGGATTCTCCACCGCCACCGACACCACGCCGTCGTGCTGTCGGATTCAAGAGGAGCTACTACTTCCGCTGCCCGCTGGAACGGGGAGGTGGACGTCGTCTTCATCAACAACCGAACGTGTGACCGAGTACGGAGGTGCTGCCCGTTCGTGGCGCCGGAACCGATCGTGATCAAGATCTTCTACGCGCTTTTGCAAGCGGCAAGTGATCGTCTACCGCAGCAATAAGAGCCTACTCTTATAGGCTTTGGAATCTCTTCAAGGGTTAGTCTTGATCATCCCCTCGTTGCTACCGTCTTCTAGATTGCATCTTGGCTTGGATTGCGTGTTCGCGATAGGAAATTTTTTGTTTTCTATGCAACGTTATCCTACACATTCGTGGGGCTGCATATTCAAACGTGCAGGATTTTCTGAGGAGAAGTACGTGGTAGGATCTCGAGTCTACATTCCAACATGACTGCCTGTGGCACATGAAGATGATGAAGGCTCATTGATGATTTACATTTCCGCTGTGTTTGTTCTGAACATTGTTGAGCTAGTCCATGTGACTATGCAATTTGTAAGGTTTTACTTTACCCTTTGGATCAACGATGTAGTAATTTGATACTATTGCAATGATTACTATATTTTGTAATGTGTGTGCTATCAGTGATCCCGGGAATAGCACTATACACAGGTATCTTACCTTTATTAAAAGGTAGGGTGCTACAGAACGCCCCCAAAACAACCTTAGACCACGTTTAAATAAACCCTAGTTCATAGTTGATTGCTTTGCAACTCTATTGAATCTATTCACCAATTCGCATTGATCTGGTGTTTTGCTACTGAAAGTTTTGTGTGATCTACTGTTCCATTGGAAATTAGACGATTGCAGTTTACCGCTTCGTGGTCGGCGGCTACGTGCACAAGTGTGTGGACTTGCAAATATTTTGCAGGGTTGAGAGCTGTTGCATTGGCGACAGGAATCAATCGAGAGACTTCGTCGGTGTCATACAACTTATCTCCACTTCCTCATCGTGTATCTCCGCTGTGTTCATCACCATCCACCGTGCTTACTGACAAGATCGGGCAACCCCTTATCAGCATACTTCTACCGCTGAAAATGAGATTTCACCGCCTCCTTCAAGGAAGAGGAGGTCTTTGAGGCGATATCCCAAATGGAAGATAACAAGGCTCCGGGACCAGACGGGTTCCCTGCTGAGTTTTATAAAACTTTTTCGAGCATGTTTAAAGATGACCTTATGGAAATGTTTATACAATTTCAACAAGGAGAGTTTCCATTGTATAAGCTAAACTTTAGGGTGATCATGCTTTTGCCAAAAAAAAGGAAGATGTAGTTCAGATACAACAATACAAACTCATATGTCTTCTTAATGTGAGTTTTAAAGTATTCACTAAGGTAGGAACGAGAACCGCGTCACAGAGATAGCTCAAAAAGTAATTAAACCTACTCAAACTGCTTTCATGCCGCGCCGACACATCCTAGAGGGGGTAGTCGTGCTACATGAAACCATCGACGAGCTTCATGGGAAGGAGATGGATGGGGTGCTATTTAAAATAGATTTTTAGAAGGCTTACGACAAAGTGAAGTGGTCTTTTCTTCAACAGTCTCTTCGATTGAAAGGTTGTGATCAGAAGTGGTGCGATCTAATCACTAATTTCGTTCAAGGAGGATCTGTCGGAGTTAAAGTTAATGATGACATTGACCAGTACTTCTAAACAAAGAAGGGGTTGCGCCAATGTGATCCCCTTTCTCCGCTTCTCTTCAATATTATTGCGGACATGCTAGCTATCTTAATCGCAAGAGCGAAAGAGGATGAGAAAATTGGAGACCTTATTCCTCGTCTAGTTGAGGTCAGGGTTTCTATCTTGCAGTACGCCGATGATACTATTTTTTCATGGAACAGGACCTAGAGAAGGCCGTCAACATGAAGTTGATTTTAAGTATCTTTGAACAACTATCTGGTTAGAAAATAAAATTCCATAAGAGTGAAATTTTTTGCTTCGGCAAGGCCAGAGAACTAGAGGCTCTGTACAAAAACATTTTTGGATGTGAGGCTGGTTCTTTACCGTTTAAATACTTTGGTATTCGGATCCACTAAATGAGGTTGCTCAATAAGGAAAGGAACCCAGCTGAGAATCGGTTTGAAAAGAAGCTGGGGTGCTGGCAAGGAAAGCTACTCTCATATGGGGACAAGCTGGTCCTTATTAATTCCGTTCTCACAAGTTTACCTATGTTTCTGTTATCCTTCTTGGAAATTCCAAAACGGGTGTTGAAAATATTTGATTTCTATCGGTCTTTTTTTTCCGGCAAAGTGACAAACACAAACGAAAATACCGATTAAGCAAGTGGAATATTGTTTGCCGACCCAAAGACCAAGGGGGGCCGTGATACGTCTCCAACGTATCTATAATTTCTTATGTTCCATGCTAGTTTTATCACAATACCTACATGTTTTGTTCATACTTTATAATGTTTTTATGCATTTTCTGGAACTAACCTATTAACAAGATGCCGCAGTGCCAGTTTCTGTTTTCTGCTGTTTTTGATTTACAAATATTCTCGGAATTGGACGAAACAAAAGCCCACGGTCTTATTTTCCACGGAGCCTTCCGAACACCGAAGAGGAGACGGAGAGGGGCCACGAGGTGGCCACCCCACCTGGCGGCGCGGCCAAGAGGGGGGGCGCCCAGCTATGGGGTGGGCCCCTCGGGCCCCCTACGCTGCCCCTTCGCCTATTTATTCCCTCCGTCGCGAAAACCCTAGTACCGAGAGCCACGATACGGAAAAGTTACTGAGACGCCGCCGCCGTCAAACCCTATCTCGGGGGTTCAGAAGATCGCCTCCAGACTGCCGGAGAGGGGAATCATCACCGGAGGGCTCTACATCACCATGCCCGCCTCCGGACTGATGCGTGAGTAGTTCATCCTTGGACTATGGGTCCATAGCAGTAGCTAGATGGTTGTCTTCTCCTCTTGTGCTATCATGTTTAGATCTTGTGAGCTGCCTATCATGATCAAGATCATCTATTTGTAATGCTACATGTTGTGTTTGTTGGGATCCGATGAATATTGAATACTATGTCAAGTTGATTATTGATCTATCATATATGTGCTATTTATGTTCTTGCATGCTCTCCATTGCTAGTAGAGGCTCTGGCCAAGTTGATACTTGTGACTCCAAGAGGGAGTATTTATGCTCGATAGTGGGTTCATGTCTCCATTGAATCTGGGGGAGTGACAGCAACCCCTAAGGTTGTGGATGTGTTGTTGCCACTAGGGATAAAACATCAATGCTTTGTCTAAGGATATTTGTGTTGATTACATTACGCACAGTACTTAATGCAATTGTCTGTTGTTTGCAACTTAATACTGGAGGGGTGCGGATGCTAACCTGAAGGTGGACTTTTTAGGCATAGATGCATGCTGGATGGCGGTCTATGTTCTTTGTCATAATGCCCTAAGTAAATCTCATAGTAGTCATCATGATATGTATATGCATCTCTATTTGTCAATTTCCCAACTGTAATTTGTTCACCCAACATGCTATTTATCTTATTGGAGAGACACCACTAGTGAACTGTGGACCCCGGTCCTTTCTTTTACATCTGAAATACAATCTACTGCAATCATTGTTCTCTGTTGTTTTCTGCAAGCAAACATAATTCTCCACACCATACGTTTAATCCTTTGTTTTCAGCAAGCCGGTGAGATTGACAACCTCACTGTTAAGTTGGGGCAAAGTAGTTTGATTGTGTTGTGCAGGTTCCACGTTGGCGCCGAAATCATTGGTGTTGCGCCGCACTACACTCCTCCACTAACAACCTTCACGTGGCCTTCATCTCCTACTGGTTTGATAACCTTGGTTTCTTACTGAGGGAAAACTTGCTGCTGTGCTCATCATACCTTCCTCTTGGGGTTCCCAACGGACGTGTGCTTTACCGTCACAAGGAAGTTACTTTTCTGGCGTCATTACACCTCAGGGATTTCTAACTCCCACACGCCAACAGCTACTTTTCTGGCGCCGTTGCCGGGAGATCAAGACACGCTGCAAGGGGAGTCTCTCACATCCAATCTCTTTAATTTGTTTATTGTCTTGCTTTATTTTATTTTCTGTCTTGTTTGCTTTCTTTATATCAAAAACACACAAAAATTAGTTACTTGTTTTACTTTATTTAATTCGGTTTGCTTAGTGATACGTCTCAAACGTATCCATAATTTCTGATGTTCCATGCTTGTTTTATGACAATACCTACATGTTTTGTTCACACTTTATATCGTTTTGATGCATTTTCCGGAACTAACCTATTGACGAGATGCTGAAGTGCCAGTTCCTGTTTTCTGTTTTTGGTTTCAGAAATCCTAGTAAGGAAATATTCTCGGAATTGGACGAAATCAACGCCTAGCATCTTAGAATTCCACGAAGCTTCCAGAACACCCGAGAGGAACCAGAGGGGGGCCACAGGGGCCCCACACAACATGGCGGCGCGGCCAGAGGGGGGCGCGCCGGCCTTGTGTGGGCCCCCGTAGCCCTTCCGACTCTGCCTCTTCGCCTATTTAAGCCTCCCTGACCTAAATCTTCGATACGGAAAAGCCACGGTACGAGAAACCTTTCAGAGCCGCCGCCATCGCGAAGCCAAGATCTGGGGGCCAGGAGTCTCTGTTCCGGCACGCCGTCGGGACGGGGAAGTGCCCCCGAAAGGCTTCTCCATCGACACCACCGCCATCTCCATCAACGCTGCTGCTCCCATGATGAGGAGGGAGTAGTTCTCCCTCGAGGCTAAGGGCTGTACCGGTAGCTGTGTGGTTAATCTCTCTCTCTGTACTCCAATACAATGATCTCATGAATTGCTTTGCATAATTGAGATCCATATGATGAGCTTTGTATCGCTACTAGTCTATGTGCTACTCATGTGATGTTATTAAAGTAGTCTATTCCTCCTGCATGGTGTAAAGGTGCCAGTGTGTGCACCGTGTGGTTCTTGTCGTAGGCTATGATCATAATCTCTTGTAGGTTGTGGAGTTAATTATTACTATGATAGTATTGATGTGATCTATTCCTCCTTTCATAGTGTAATGTGGACAGTGTGTATGCTATGTTAGTTCTCGGTTTATTTTGCAAAGATCTATTATGCTCTAAGGTTACTTAAATATGAATGCTGAATGTTGTGGCGCTTGTTAACTCCGGCTTGAGGGAGCTCTTGTAGCCCTACACAACGAATGGTGTTTGTCATCCAACAAAAGAGTGTATGTAGCACAAATGAGGAGAAGTTATTTATTTATTATGTGATCAATGTTGAGAGTGTCCACTAGTGAAAGTACGATCCCTAGGCCTTGTTTCCAATACTGCAAACACCGCTTACTTACTGTTCTACTGCATGTTTACTTGCTGCCATATTTATTTCAGATTGTTATTACCACTCATATTCATCTATACCACCTGTGTTTTACTATCTCTTCGCCGAACTAGTGCACCTATACATCTGACAAGTGTATTAGGTGTGTTGGGGACACAAGAGACTTCTTGTATCTTAATTGCAGGGTTGCTTGAGAGGGATATCTTTGACATCTTCCTCCCTGAGTTCGATAAACCTTGGGTGATCCACTTAAGGGAAAACTTGCTGCTGTTCTACAAACCTCTGCTCTTGGAGGCCCAACACTGTCTACAGGAAAAGAAGCGTGAGTAGACATCAAGCTATTTTCTGGCGCCGTTGCCGGGGAGGTAAGGTAAAAGGCACTCATACTCCGGTCCCAGGTAACTAAGTTATTTTCTGTTGCCATTGTAAGTGCTCGAAGGTATCTCCTTTAGATCCTGCAATTGCATATTTTGGTTTCTTGTTTACACTAGTTAGGCATAATGGAAAGCAACAGTGAGCTTCTTATTCTATTTCCTGAGTTAAGACATGGATTGTTTGCTGCGAAAATTAAAAAACCTATGGAATCTTATTTGCATGCTAGTAGCAATGATATTAGTATGAACGCTTTGAACACCATTGTTGTTAATGATATGGAAAATTCTAAGCTTGGGGAAGCTGGTTTTGATGAGCATGATATTTTTAGTCCCCCAAGCATTGAGGAGAAAATTTTCTTTGATGATACTTTGCCTCCTATTTATGATGATTACAATGATAGTGGTCTTTTGGTGCCGCCTACTATGGAGAGTAAATTTTATTATGATTATACTATGCCTCCTACACTTGATGAGAATAATAATGATAGCTACTTTGTTGAATTTGCTCCCACTACAACTAATAAAATTGATTATGCTTATGTGGAGAGTAATAATTTTATGCATATGGCTCATGACAAGAATGTTTTATGTGATAGTTATATTGTTGAGTTTGTTCATGATGCTACTGAAAGTTATTATGAGAGAGGGAAACATGGTTATATGCATCTTAATAATATTAAGTTTCCCCTCTTTATGTTGAGAATCTTGAAATTGCGCTTGTGTTGCTTTTCTATGCTTGCCACTTTGTTCTTCATGAATTTATTTGTGTACAAGATTCCTTTTCATAGGAAGTGGGTTAGGCTTAAATGTGTTTTGAATTTGCTTCTTGATGTTCTCTTTTGCTTCAACTCTTATTTCTTGCGAGAGCATCATTAAAATTACTGAGCCCATCTTAATGGCTATAAAGAAAAAACTTCTTGGGAGATAAGCCATGTGTTTATTTTACTACAGCACTTTTGTTTATATTTGAGTCTTGGAAGTTGTTTACTACTGTAGCAACCTCTCCTTATCATGTTTTGTGCCAAGTAAAGTCTCTATGGTAAAGTTGATGCTAGATTTGGATTGCTGCGCAGAAACAGAATTGCTGTCTGTCACGAATTCGCGCAGATCTCTCTGTAAAAAAATCAAAAAAATCTGCAAATTTACGTGCGTGATCCTCAGATATGTACGCAACTTTCATTAGTTTTGAGTTTTTCCGTTTGAGCAAGTTAAGTGCCTCTGCAAAATTTGTCTTTACGGACTGTTCTGTTTTGACAGATTCTGCCTTTTATTTCGCATTGCCGCTTTTGCTATGTTGAATGAGTTTCTTTGTTCCATTAACTTTCAGAAGCTTTGTGCAATGTCCAGAAGTGTTAAGAATGATTTTGTCACCTCTGAACATGTGAATTTTGATTATTCACTAACCCTGTAATGAGTTTGCTTGAAGTTTGGTGTGGAGGAAGTTTTCAAGGGTCAAGAGAACAGGATGATATACTATGATCAAGAAGAGTGAAAGGTCTAAGCTTGGGGATGCCCCGGTGGTTCATCCCTGCATATTTCAAGAAGACTCAAGCATTTAAGCTTGGGGATGCCTAAGGCATCCCCTTCTTCATCGACAACTTATCAGGTCACTTCTAGTGAAACTATATTTTTATTCCGTCACATCTTATGTACTTTACTTGGAGCGTCTGTGTGCTTTTATTTTCGTTTTTTTATTTTCATTCTCTGAATAAATTCATGCTCATGTGGGAGAGAGACACGCTCCGCTTTTTCATATGAACACTAGTGTTCTTCATTTTTGCTTTTAATGTTCAAGGGCGAAAGTTGATCGCTTCACTTGTTGCTATTTGGTTGGAATCAGAAAATGCTTCATATGGTCTTGAATAATTTGATACTTGGCAATTTTTTTGAGCTCTCATAGATCATGTTTAAGCTCTTGCATCATGTAGTTTAAATCTAGTAGTGGAGAACTACTGTAGAGCTTGTTGAAATTTGGTTTGCATGATTGGTCTCTCTAAGGTCTAGATATTTTCTGGTAAAAGTGTTTGAGCAACAAGGAAGACAGTGTAGAGTCTTATAATGCTTGCAATATGTTCTTATGTAAGTTTTGCTGTACCTGTTCATACTTGTGTTTGCTTCAAACAACCTTGCTAGCCCAAACCTTGTACTGAGAGGAAATGCTTCTCGTGCATCCAAAACCTTGAGCCAAAACCTATGCCAATTGTGTCCACCATATCTACCTACTATGTGGTATTTCCTGCCATTCCAAGTAAATACTTCATGTGCTACCTTTAAACAATTCAAAAGTTATTATCTCTTATTTGTGTCAATGTTTTATAGCTCATGAGGAAGTATGTGGTGTTTTATCTTTCGATCTTGTCATTTACTTCTGACAGACTTTCACAATGGACTAGTGGCTCATCCGCTTATCCAATAATTTTGCAAAAAGAGCTGGCAATGGGGTTCCCAGCCCCAATTAATTAACTTGCATTAATAATTCTCTTCACATGTTTTGCTCTGATCTATCAGTAAGCAACTTAAATTTGCAAATAGACACTCCTCCATGGTATGTGAATGTTGGAAGGCACCCGAGGATTCGGTTAGCCATGGCTTGTGAAAGCAAAGGTTGGGGGAGTGTCATCTAATAAATAAAACTAAAGTACATGTGTAAACAAAAGAGAAGAGGGATGATCTACCTTGCTGGTAGAGATAACTTCCTTCATGGGAGCCGCTCTTGAAAGTCTGGTTGATAAGGTAGTTAGAGTACCCATTACCATTCGTTGACAACAACAAACACCTCTCAAAACTTTACTTTTATGCTCTCTATATGATTTCAAAACTTGAAAAGCTCTAGCACATGATTTAATCCCTGCTTCCCTCTACGAAGGGCCTATCTTTTACTTTATGTTGAGTCAGTTTACCTACTTCCTTCCATCTTAGAAGCAAACACTTGTGTCAACTGTGCATTGATTCTTACATACTTGCTTATTTGCATTCATCATATTACTCTGTGTTGACAATTATCCATGAGATATGCATGTTGAAAGTTGAAAGCAACTGCTGAAACTTATATCTTCCTTTGTGTTGCTTCGATGCCTTTACTTTGAATTTATTGCTTTATGAGTTAACTCTTATGCAAAACTTTTTGATACTTGTCTTGAAAGTACTATTCATGAAAAGTTTTGCTATATGTTATCTATTTGTTAGTAAACTATAGATCATTGCTTTGAATCACTCCATTCATGTCATATGCTTTACAATAATGTTGATCAAGATTATGATGGTAGCATGTCACTTCAGAAATTATTTGTGTTATCGTTTACCTACTCGAGGGCGAGTAGGAACTAAGCTTGGGGATGCTTGATACGTCTCAAATGTATCCATAATTTCTGATGTTCCATGCTTGTTTTATGACAATACCTACATGTTTTGTTCACACTTTATATCGTTTTGATGCATTTTCCGGAACTAACCTATTGACGAGATGCCGAAGTGCCAGTTCCTGTTTTCTGCTGTTTTTGGTTTCAGAAATCCTAGTAAGGAAATATTCTCGGAATTGGACGAAATCAACGCCCATCATCTTAGAATTCCACACACCCGAGAGGAACCAGAGGGGGGCCACAGGGGCCCCACACAACATGGCGGCGCGGCCAGAGGGGGGGCGCCGGCCTACTGTGTGGGCCCCCCGTAGCCCTTCCGACTCCGCCTCTTCGCCTATTTAAGCCTCCCTGACCTAAATCTTCGATACGGAAAAGCCACGGTACGAGAAACCTTCCAGAGCCACCGCCATCGCGAAGCCAAGATCTGGGGGACAGGAGTCTCTGTTCCGGCACGCCGCCGGGACGGGGAAGTGCCCCCGGAAGGCTTCTCCATCGACACCACCGCCATCTCCATCAACGCTGCTCCCATGATGAGGAGGGAGTAGTTCTCCCTCGAGGCTAAGGGCTGTACCGGTAGCTATGTGGTTAATCTCTCTCTGTACTCCAATACAATGATCTCATGAATTGCTTTGCATAATTGAGATCCATATGATGAGCTTTGTATCGCTACTAGTCTATGTGCTACTCATGTGATGTTATTAAAGTAGTCTATTCCTCCTGCATGGTGTAAAGGTGCCAGTGTGTGCACCGTGTGGTTCTTGTCGTAGGCTATGATCATAATCTCTTGTAGGTTGTGGAGTTAATTATTACTATGATAGTATTGATGTGATCTATTCCTCCTTTCATAGTGTAATGTGGACAGTGTGTATGCTATGTTAGTTCTCGGTTTATTTTGCAAAGATCTATTATGCTCTAAGGTTACTTAAATATGAATGCTGAATGTTGTGGCGCTTGTTAACTCCGGCTTGAGGGAGCTCTTGTAGCCCTACACAACGAATGGTGTTTGTCATCCAACAAAAGAGTGTATGTAGCACAAATGAGGAGAAGTTATTTATTTATTATGTGATCAATGTTGAGAGTGTCCACTAGTGAATGTATGATCCCTAGGCCTTGTTTCCAATACTGCAAACACCGCTTACTTACTGTTCTACTGCATGTTTACTCGCTGCCATATTTATTTCAGATTGTTATTACCACTCATATTCATCTATACCACCTGTGTTTTACTATCTCTTCACCGAACTAGTGCGCCTATACATCTGACAAGTGTATTAGGTGTGTTGGGGACACAAGAGACTTCTTGTATCTTAATTGCAGGGTTGCTTGAGAGGGATATCTTTGACCTCTTCCTCCCTGAGTTCGATAAACCTTGGGTGATCCACTTAAGGGAAAACTTGCTGCTGTTCTACAAACCTCTGCTCTTGGAGGCCCAACACTGTCTACAAGAAAAGAAGCGTGAGTAGACATCACTTAGTTTTTTTTATTATTGCTAAAATGAGTAATCCTGAAGTTGAAGTTCGTTCGTTTAAGCAACAAGGGGGAGAAAGTTTTAAAGATGCTTGGTACAGAATTAGTGATGCTCATCATAGGTGCACTAAGAAACACTCCACTATTATCCTCCTTAGGAACTTTTATGTTGGTATCTCTAGCTGGAATAGGTATGTTCTTGATACTCTTGCGGGGGGTAATTTCCTAGGTACTCCTGCTTTAGAAGCTAGTTGCATCATTGAGAGTCTAGTTGGAATACCACCTATTAATGAAGCTAAAATTGAAATCTCTCTTGAAGATGTCATGAAAAAGTTGGAAGCCATAGAGAAAAATCTTCCAAGTGTTGAGACTAAAATAGGGATATTACTTGATAATACTGATAAACTTGATAAATCCCTAGGAGGAATTAATGAAAGAATTGCTGTTTTAGAAACTTGTGCTATCCATGATAATCAAACCAATAGGATTGGTGAACTAGAAGAAGCTATGGTAACCTTGGGTTCAACTTTTTCTTCTCTTAAGTTTAAGGAGAAAGCTTATGTGGGTAAGGAGCAAAAATTCATGTATGTCCCTAAGATGCCAAAGCCAAAGAATCATTATGAGCTTAAAATTGATAAAACCCTTAGTACCACTACGGGAAATTTAGATAATGGAGCATCTAAGGTACCCTCTGCGACAAGTTGTGTTTTTAAGAAAAATTATGATGTTGATGCTTCTTCTCTTGATGTTACTTGATTTGCACTTTCTGCGCCTAGCTGAAAGGCGTTAAAGAAAAGCGCTTATGGGAGACAATCCATTGTTTTATTTCTGCAATTTTTGTTTTATATTTGAGTCAATGTGCTTGTTACTACTGTAGCAATACCTTTGTATCTTTATTTTTATGTATTGTTGTGCCAAGTAAAGTCTCTAATAGAAGGTTGATACTAGATTTGCATTTCTGCGCAGAAACAGATTTCTTATCTGTCACGAATTCGCGTTTTTCTCTCTGTAGAAGAATCAAAAAAATCTGCGAAAATTCATGCGTGATCCTAAAATATGTACGCAACTTTCATTAGTTTTGAGTTTTTCCATCTGAGCAAGCTAAGTTCCTCAAACAAATTCGTCTTTACGGACTGTTCTGTTTTGACAGATTCTGCGTTTTATTTCGCATTGCCTCTTTTTCTGTGTTTGATTGGATTTCTTTGCTCCACTAAATTTCAGTAGCCTTGGGTAATGTCCAGAAGTGTTTAGAATGATTGTGTCCTTGCTGAACATGTGAATTTTTGATTATGCACTAACCCTCTAATGAGATTGCTTTGAATTTGGTGTGGAGTAAGTTTTCAAGGATCATGAGAGGAGGATGATATGACATGATCAAGAAGAGTGAAAATTCTAAGATTGGGGATGCCCCCGTGGTTCATCCCTGCATATTTCAAAAAGACTCAAGCGTCTAAGCTTGGGGATGCCCAAGGCATCCCCTTCTTCATCAACAAACTTATCAGGTCACCTCTAGTGAAACTATATTTTAATTCCGTCACATCTTATGTGCTTTACTTGGAGCGTCTGTTTGTTTTTATTTTTGTTTATGTTTGAATAAATTCGGATCCTAGCAATCCTTGTGTTGGAGAGAGACACGCTCCGCTTTTTCATTTGAACACTAGTGTTCTTCGTTTTACTTTAATATTCATGGCGAAAGCTGAAAGCCGCAGCACTTATTTATTTGGTTGGAAACAGAAAATGCTTCATATTGTCTTGAATAATTTGATACTTGGCAATTGTTTTGAGCTCTCAAGTAGATCATGTTTAAGCTCTTGCATCATGTAGTTTAAATCTATTAGTGGAGAACTACCGTAGAGCTTGTTGAAATTTGGATTGCATGATTGGTCTCTCTAAGGTCTAGATATTTTCTGGTAAAAGTGTTTGAACAACAAGGAAGACAGTGTAGAGTCTTATAATGCTTGCAATATGTTCTTGTGTAAGTTTTGCTGTACCGGTTCATACTTGTGTTTGCTTCAAACAACCTTGCTAGCCAAAGCCTTGTACTGAGAGGAAATGCTTCTCGTGCATCCAAAAACCTTGAGCCAAAACCTATGCCATTTGTGTCCACCATAACTACCTATATGTGGTATTTTTCTGCCATTCCAAAGTAAATTGCTTGCGTGCTACCTTTAAAATTTCATTCCTTGTCTTTGCAATATATAGCTCATGGGAAAGTAGCCTAAAAAATATTGTGGTAATGAATATGTTGTTTATGTATCTTAGTTCTTATAAGTTGCTTGTTGAGCGGTAACCATGTTTCTGGGGACGCCATCAACCTGTCACACCTTTGTTGAATATCATGTGAGTTGCTATGCATGTTCGTCTTGTCTGAAGTAAGGGAGATTTACCATGAGTTGAATGGTTTGAGTATGCATGTTGTTAGAGAAGAACATTGGGCCGCCAACCAAAGCCATGTATCATGGTGGAAGTTTCAGCTTGGACATTAATCCTCAGAATCTCTTATGAGAATATTATTGTTGTTGAATGCTTAAAGCATTAAAAAGAGGAGTCCATTATCTGTTTTCTATGTTGTCCCGGTATGGATGTCCTCAAGTTGAGATCTATCAAAATCGAGAAATCAAATGCGATTTATCTCCTTGGACCTTTGTACAGGTGGCATAGAGGTACCCCTTTGTGACACTTGGTTGAAACATATGTAATGCAATGATAATCCATGGAAATCCGAGCTAATTAGGACAAGGTGCGGGCACTATTAGTATTCGATGCATGAGGCTTGCAACTTATAGGAAGTTTTATGCATAACCCATATGAATTATTACTACCGTTGACACAATTGTTTCCATGTTTTCAAAATAAAAAAGCTCTAGCACATGAGTAATCCCTGCTTCCCTCTGCGAAGGGCCTTTCTTTTACTTTATGTTGAGTCAGTTTACCTACTTCTTTCTATCTTAGAAGCAAACACTTGTGTCAACTGTGTGCATGATTCTTACATGTTTACTTATTGACTTATTATATTACTTTGTGTTGACAATTATCCATGAGATATACATGTTGAAAGTTGAAAGCAATTGCTGAAACTTAAATCTTCTTTTGTGTTGCTTCAAAACCTCTTACTTTGAATCTATTGCTTTATGAGTTAACTCTTATGCAAGACTTTTTGATACTTGTCTTGAAAGTACTATTCATGAAAAGTTTTTGCTATATGATTCAGTTGTTTAGTCATTGTCTTTTTGTTAGCATACCATTGCTTTGAATCACTTCATTCATCTCATATGCTTTACAATAATGTTGATCAAGATTATGTTGGTAGCATGTCACTTCAGAAATTATTGTTTTTATCGTTTACCTACTCGAGGGCGAGTAGGAACTAAGCTTGGGGATGCTTGATACGTCTCCAACGTATCTATAATTTCTTATGTTCCATGCTAGTTTTATGACAATACCTACATGTTTTGTTCATACTTTATAGTGTTTTTATGCATTTTCTGGAACTAACCTATTAACAAGATGTCGCAGTGCCAGTTCCTGTTTTCTGTTGTTTTTGATTTCAGAAAAGTTAGTTTACAAATATTCTCGGAATTGGACGAAACAAAAGCCCACGGTCTTATTTTCCACGGAGCCTTCCAGAACACCGAAGAGGAGACGGAGAGGGGCCACGAGGTGGCCACCCCACCTGGCGGCGCGGCCAAGAGGGGGGGCGCGCCCAGCTATGGGGTGGGCCCCTCGGGCGCCCCCCTACGCTGCCCCTTCGCCTATTTATTCCCTCCGTCGCGAAAACTCTAGTACCGAGAGCCATGATACGGAAAAATTACTGAGACGCCGCCGCCGTCAAACCCTTTCGTTTCGACAAAAAGTAGCGAAACTTTTCCCTAGGGTGTAGGGGTTTTGCTAGATGCGTAGATGAGAGTACAAATATGCGAGCGTGCCATCTTGCTTAATGAAAACAAGAAATAAAATAAAACAGACAAATAAAGATAAAACACCATATGAGGAACACTGCATTTTATTCATATCATTGCATTGTACAAATACATATTGCATGTTCCAATAGGACTATATCCTTTTTGCCTTCTGCGTCGCGCTCATGGAGTATCTGACATAGGAGATTGCGTAGTTCATTGATTCCCGGTGCGTTTGCAAGCATCCGGTTAATTACATCGCAGGGTCAAGCCCCACAGAATACCTCCGATTAAGCTGCGCTGATGGTCGTCGTCATGATTGGATTGCTCATCCATATGCATTGTGATATTTATGGAAAACATGTGTGCGGGTGGCTTTGTTTCGCCGAAACCCAGTCACGTGTATTATCGCCATGTTGGTATGACAAACAGGATATGTCGATGAAGGGGATGACTTTCGCCTCGTCGGTGCCCAATCATATAACGCCCTGACTTCATCGGACACGGACATGTGTATGTGTTGCTATCGCCTCGTCGGTGCCAAGCAACAGGGTGTCCGATCCCGTAGGTTTGGGTCATGTCAATAAATATGGTGACCTAGCCTCGTCGGCACTTGGCCATGATTTTGTCTAGCCTGGTCAGCTTAGACATGATGGTAATGATATGTAGCCATTGTCTCGTCGACACTTGGCCAAGGTGTCGATGTTGAATAATATCACAGATGTATGTTGGATGATGCTCCAAAAATATATCAATCTCGCTGCCTTGTAGGAGCAAAATCAATGTTATGTATATATGATCTCACCTCCTTGTGACAGGTGATGTAGATGTAAATATGATCAATCATGCTTCCTCGTTAGGAGCAAGATCGATTTTGATAATTGGACTTCTTCGCACATGAACTTAGCCGTGCACGTTCATCATAATTTGCATGGAGCCGCAGTTCACCACCCACATAGATAGATCACGCGCTCATATATTTTTGGAAGATGGTTCCATCACATCGGGAAGCTTTGATCATTAGCCTCACATCGATGGTAGAACTTGTAACTATGATATAGCCGCAGTCGACTACCCTCGTAGGGGTGTACCTCCATTGTAGGGGTAAACCACCATCGAGGTATAGACATCCCGCCCTCATGTATTTGATAACCGATCCCATCACATCGGGAAGCCATGATTTATAGCCTCGCTTCGATGGCGGAATATATAATTACTTTGATCTTGGTTTTGCCTCTTGAACCAATGACAGATGCATATACGTCGTAGCATAAACACTTTGAGGAAGAAGTATCAAGATGCCAAAATTTATTGATTACCATCAAAGACGCGCT
Source organism: Lolium multiflorum (assembly GCA_030979885.1). NCBI lineage: Eukaryota > Viridiplantae > Streptophyta > Magnoliopsida > Poales > Poaceae > Lolium > Lolium multiflorum. The sequence continues at coordinate 258,512,675 of CM061750.1, read as the reverse complement.
TTCCTCCTGGCCCCATAGTCGTAGCCATAGACGCCGTTGCGTCGTAGCGATCGTCTCGAATTTTGGTGGTGAAAGTGTGGCGTTTATCGTTCGCAAGATTTCGATGCAAATCGACAAACTATTTGGGTGAATAGGAATACACGTTATTCGTTGTTTGCAAGATTCCGATGCAAATCAACAAACACGCGTACGTGAGTCGCAAGAGCCTGGCCGTGCTGGCTTCCGCGCGTGCGTTCTCTCCTCCTCACGTATGGTCTTCCCTTTTTTCTTCTGGCTGGGAGATACCTTGCCTTTATTTAGGCGGAGGCCATCTTGCGGATCACGTCCGGCCTGGCGCTGAAAACGCGTGGTCATCTAAACAGAATTCCAGTTTATCCCGATTGATGCGAAACGTCATCCGTGATGTCAGCTGTATGTGTAGGCTCCATACCATATGGGCCCGTCTATCCTACCTCTGTCTTTGCGGGCAGAGCAGCCCAACCATGATTTGCATGTTCCACGTAAAAAGGAGCTTGATCGTATTTGCATTGGACTTCTATGATACTCACACGTCATGGTACCATGAATAGACTCGTGCCATTGTGTGCTACAAAGTGCATGCATTGATCCGATCTATACGGTGCCCAAAACATGACTAGCTAGCTCATTTGGATTCAAAATCTTTAGGAGACTATATAATCGGAACCGTTTGTCCAAATCGCAGCCTGTTTTCACCATGGTGATGTAGATGACGAACCCTATAAAATGAATCCAATATCACACATATATGCTCACATAAATATTTTGCATATTGCGGGGCCCACATGTCATAAAAATGACATGTGATAATCCATACTCACGATATGAATTTTCGGTACAAAAAATCGTCAAACAAATACCCCTCGCCGAGTATAGTTCATGCGCGAAGCGACATAGACTAGACTCGGTCGATTTAAAAAGGTGGACGAATTTTCTAAATGTCCGATCCTGTGTTGTACAAGAGCTAAACTGTGAAGTTGTGCTCGTACACGATACGTCTTGATCAGGCCGATAGGAATTGGACACGAAGTCCCTTGCGCGTGGCTTCCCCTTTATAAGCTGGGCAAGTCGTTTGCTTTAGCTACAGAAGTTCTGATACTTCGTTTAAACCCAATACTCAAAGGAAAGCCAGCGATCTTAGCTCCATGGACCAACAGCGTGGGAAGGAGCGCATGAATTCGCAAGATGCTCAGCACGGCAGTACGGACGCTGATGAGGTCTAAGACCCCGATTGTGGTCCGATCTCGCGAATGACCCAAGAATCAAAGGGGGAAAGAGAGGGAGAGGCGGAAGAACACGAAGAACGCGAAGAACACAACGCACACCAACCCGATACAATCGATACTTACCCTCGTGGCTCGATGGACCACGCCAATTGAATCACCACGGGAGAGACTCGAGGTAGAATCCCGGAGTGAGAGATCGGTGTTGGGGACGGAGACCGGTGAGGGAGAGAGAGTGGAGCACACTAGAATCTCACTCACATAGATCCAATCATCCAACATGGGGTGCCTTGATACAAAGGGGATGAAACCCTAGGGAGACAAAGCTCAAAGTCATGTTTAAGCCTAAATCTTGTCTAAAGAGCTAAGGGGGCGACCTGGGGGCTTATATAGGCATACAAGGCGACTGGGTCGAAGAGGTACAAGTTGGTGGGTCAAACCCGTGAAATCCGGTCCAGGGCCGGTTGGACCGGGTCTGGGACCGGGCCATCCGGTTCCAAACCGGATTCTGGGCCGGACGTGACCGGGCGGGGCTTCGGGAGCCCCGGGATTGCTTCCGGATGGCACCGGTCGACGTTCCGGTCAAACCGGCCGGGCCGGTCAGGCCGGTCGACCGGGCCTGTGACCGGGCGGTCCGGTCAGAGCCCGGTCGACCGGGCCTGTGACCGGCCGGCCTTCCTCCTCCCGCCTCTTCTTCCTCTTCCTTCTCCTCTTCTTTCCTTCTTCTTCTTCCTTCTTCCTTGCACCATGGGGGTTCCTTCTCTCTTGGTCCTTGTCGACGTCGGCACCTATAGACATCATGATGATAGGCATGAGGTAGCATACCATTCACGTGGGTGTTGAGATCGACCATAGAGAGGAAGGAGTTCACCTTGACATATATGGCGGAGTTTTGTGTTGTTGGTCCATGATGACCCACAAGTATAGGGGATCGCAACAGTCTTCGAGGGAAGTATTACCCAATTTATTGATTCGACACAAGGGGAGACAAAGAATACTTGTAAGCCTTAACAGCGGAGTTGTCAATTCAGCTGCACCTGGAAACAGACTTGCTCGCAAGAGTTTATCAGTAGTAACAGTTTTATGGCAGTGGAAATAGTGAAATAACAGCAACGGTGAAATAAAGATAGCAGTAGTGATTATAGTAAACAGCAGGATTAAAATACTGTAGGCACAGGGACGGATTTAACGGGCGTTGCATGGATGAGAGAAACTCATGTAACAATCAAAGCATGGGCATTTGCAGATAATAATAAAACGGTATCCAAGTACTAATCAATCAATAGGCATGTGTTCCATATATAGTCGTACGTGCTCGCAATGAGAAACTTGCACAACATCTTCTGTCCTACCAGCCGGTGGCAGCCGGGCCTCTAGGGAAACTACTGGATATTAAGGTACTCCTTTTAATAGAGTACCGGAGCAAAGCATTAACACTCCGTGAACACATGTGATCCTCACATCGCTACCATTCCCTCCGGTTGTCCCGATTTCTGTCACTTCGGGGCCATTGGTTCCGGACAGCGACATGTGTATACAACTTGCAGGTAAGATCATAAACAACGAATATCTTCATGAATCAATAACATGTTCAGATCTGAGATCATGGCACTCGGGCCCTAGTGACAAGCATTAAGCATAACAAGTTGCAACAATATCATAAAAGTGACATCTACGGATACTAGGCACTATGCCCTAACAATCTTATGACTATTACATGACCAATCTCATCCAATCCCTACCATCCCCTTCAGCCTACAGCGGGGGAATTACTCACACATGGATGGGGGAAACATTGCTGGTTGATGGAGAGGCGTTGGCGGTGATGGCGGTGAAGATCTCCTCCAATTCCCCGTCCCGGCGGAGTGCCAGAACGGAGACTTCTGGCTCCCGCGACGGAGTTTCGCGATGTGGCGGCTCTCTGGAGGGTTTCTGGCGATGTCGACCTCCCTGGAGGCGTTTTTAGGTCGAACCCGATAAGTAGTCCAAAGGGGGGCGTCGGAGGCCGGCCGAGGGGGCCACACCATAGGGCCGCGCGGGCCCCCCCTGGGCCGCGCCGCCTTATGGTGTGGGGCCCTCGGGCCTCCACCTCCTTCGCCCTTCTGGCTCCGTCAATATTTTGGTAAAATAGGGCCATCTGAAGAAATTCCGAGGATTTTCCCGAAAGTTGGATTTCTGCACAAAAACGAGACACCAGAGCAATTCTGCTGAAAACAGCGTTAGTCCGTGTTAGTTGTATCCAAAATACACAAATTAGAGGCAAAACAATAGCAAAAGTGTTCGGGAAAGTAGATACGTTTTGGACGTATCAACTCCCCCAAGCTTAGCTTATTGCTTGTCCTCAAGCAATTCAGTTAACAACTGAGCGATAAAAGAACTTTCACGAACACATTTGCTCATATGATGTATATATTCTCATGCTATGGCTAATACTTAAGCAGTTCATAATGAGATACATGCAAATAAGATCATCCAACAGCTATGTCAATCATGGAGAAGTACCAACAATTAATAATAAGCACCATGAATCATGTATATAAGCAGAATTGCAATGTTCATAAGAGAATATGATAAAGTGGTATCTCGCTTGCCTGTATTTGATCGGCAAAACATAAATGCCGAGGCACCTCTTGAGTTCATAGAAAGACTAGAAGTAGTGATTGTCAAAGATAAAAGCATCAAAGTTATACCACAATCAATCATATTTTGAGACAAGCATATTATACTAAGAATGACAGTTGTGCTCTCAAGATAGTGCTCAAAGAAAGAATGGAGACACAACATAAAAGTAAAAGATTGACCCTTCGCAGAGGGAAGCAGGGATTAACATGCGCTAGAGCTTTTCATTTGTAAAGCAGGAGTAAAATTATTTTGAGAGGTGTTTGTTGTTGTCAACGAATGGTAATGGGTACACTAACTACCTCATCAACCGGACTCACAAGAGCGGCTCCCATTTATTTATTTTTGGTTGGCACCCCTTCCAACCTTTCTTTCACAAACCATGGCTAACCGAATCCTCGGGTGCCTGCCATCAATCACATACCATGAAGGAGTGCCTTTTTATTTAAGTTTTATTATGATGATGACACTCCCCCCAACCTTTGCTTACACAAGCCATGGCTAACCGAATCCTTCGGGTGCCGTCCAACAATCACAAACCATGGAGGAGTGTCTATTTAAGTTAATTAATTCGGGACTGGGAATCCCATTGCCAGCTCTTTTTGCAAAATTATTGGATAAGCGGATGTGCCACTAGTCCATATGAGAGTCCGTCAAAAGTAAATGACAAGGTTGAAAGCTAAACACCACATACTTCTTCATGAGCTATGAAACATTAACACAAATTGAGAAGCATTTTGAAGGTTTTAAAGGTAGCGCATGAGAATTTACTTGGAATGGTTTGAAATGCCATGCATAGGTATTTATGGTGGACACTTATGGAACAACTTGGTTTTCAGGTGTTTGGAAGCACGAGCGGCGTTACCGCTCAGTACAAGTGAAGGCTAGCAAAAGACTAGGGAGCGACAAATCAAGAGAGCAATAACTGTCATAATCATGCTTGCGGCAAAATAAATTAACGGAGGCATAAAAGTGATACAATAACTCTGAAGCAATATAAATCATCGAGGCTTAATTGACTTTTTGTTCAGTCATATGCATGCGTGAGCATGTGCCAAGTCGATATAAATGAATTATTCAGAGGAGGATACCACAATGCCATACTTACTTATGAATAAAACAATGCAAGCAAACATCCATGACATGCTACTCATATTAATAAATTGGAACTAAACATGAGAGATCATGAACTACTAGACTTTCTCAAATAACATATACCTCACATGAACCAACTAAGCAAGCTCATATGGATGAGTATATGTACAAAAATGAAAACAAATAGAGTTCATACCAGCCTCTCACCACAATCAGATTGTCGTAGATCGTCATTATCGCCTTTTCACTTGTGTAGCTTGGATAATATGAAATGAAAACCACGCTCCAGCCACCGAAGACCATTGAACTCATGATGAACTTTACAAACCAAAGAAGAACAGCAAATATTTTTGGTGTTTTTGAATTAGAAACAAGCACGAAAGAAAACAAGCAAACAAAGCAAAATCTTTTTGGGTTTTCTTATAGCAAACCAACGATAGCAAATAAAGTAAACTAAGAGCAAGGAACCAAATAAACAAATGGTGAAGAGAAACAACAGAAATATTTTTGGTCTTTTTGTGTTTTAGGAAAGAAACAAAGTGAAAACAAAAGAATGCAAACTAACAGAAACACAGAAAAGCAGGATGACAGAAATCTGCCAAATCCTGACAGCAGTACAGAAATCGAATTTAACAAAAATCTTCCATTGCTCAGACCAAAAAGTGTTCAACTAATGAAAGTTAGATAACAACCTGGGGAACATGCTCAAAAATTGGCAACTCAAAATAACGTTCTGGCTGTGCGTACGAATTTTTTTGGTAACAGCCCAGAATCTGTTTTTGGACAGCACTTCCCCAAATATCATCTCCCTCTCATTAGAAAACCACTCTAGAGACTAAACAAGTATGTACAAGTATCCAGCAATCATAATATGCAAAGAATGAGTGATGCCGGTATACCTCCCCCCAAGCTTAGGCTTTTGGCCTAAGTGGAGTTCATTCCCAACGAGGGTCGGAGTTCCACGCCGGTGGATCATACATGGAGTGGTAATAGGGCCCCTGTGCAGAAGAATATCGTGGAGGCTCCACGTGACCATGATGTTGATATGAGGAGCTTGCTGCATCGGATGAAGAGTCGGGATGCTCCTCGGTCTCCTCCACATCTTCCCTCGCACGACGGCTTTCTCTTTCTATGTATGCATTTAGCTCATTTTCTGTGATCGACCACCCGTCCCTGGCATCAAGGTTAAACAAAGCAGGTGCAGGCAATCGTACTAGTTTTTCAATTTTCTTAGTTATACTCCATTTTTTCTTATATAAAGTTATCCTATAATGCAGGTTGTTCAAGTTAGATGCATCTGAAATAAACTCATGTCTAATCATGGAAACCACATCAAGCTTCTCTATAGAAAGCGGAATATCTAAATGGTGAGGTTCTACACCATGCATAGCTAATAAGCGAGAGGCGATAAGACCTCCACAAATTCCTCCTTTCTCACGGTTAGTAGCAAGTCTACAAGCTATTAAAGCACCCAAATTATAAGTCCTATCCTGTTGCAAAGCAGCAGCTAAGAAAGCCAAGTCTGGGACAGATAATTTACCTCCGGTCCTTCTTGCAAGGACGCACTTTGTAATGAAATAGGCAAAGTAGCGGATGGCTGGATGTTGAATGCTACTAATCTTACCATCATCATTGGAGAGGCTCCTCCCATTACAAATCCTTGTATAAAGATCTGAGAGCTCCCGCGGTGTTCCCCTGATCTTCTCGCAGGATCCCCATTGCGGTACTCCAATTGCTGCACAAAAAACACTAAATGGCAAGTTGACAGCTTTATTGTAAATTTTATACTGGACCATGGGGTCAGATCGCGACCAATTGAACTTGAAGTCCTGCACAAAAGACATAGTTAATTTTACATATTGTCTTGGCTCTCCTTCAACAAAACCACTCAGCCCTGCACGAGAGATTAGAGTTTGCACATCTTGTAAAATCCCCGCACTTCTCATAAAGTCCACGCATGGGTAGTAAGAGGGGTATACTCCCTCCTCACGATTGACTCTTGAAACTTGCTGGACTTCCAATTCTTCTTGGTTCAATTGGGGCACACCTTCTTCCATTTTCTGAAATTTTCAACAATCATTATAAAATTTGATTTCAAGGTGTGTAATTGAAGGGAACTACTATAGGAACTTGCTAGAGTGCTAAACATGCATCAAAACTAATTTCTACCACTTAGAACAAGCATGCAAGCTCACTAAACATGTTATCTACAGCAGCAAAATATTCAAGATATACTCAACCAAATGAAATTCTAATTGGACAATCAAAGGAGTCACATACCAAGGAGTAAATGTGCCAAATTTCAGACAGAAATCTGGGCTGAGCAAGGAGATCGAAAAATCGCGAGTTCTTGAGCAGAAACACGAGTGAGAGAAACTTGGTACGAGTTTTTTCGGGAGAGAGAAGGTGCTGGGAGAAAGAGATGGTGTAGTGGGGCAAGGGGTGGCCCACACCACATGGTGGCGCGGCCCCCTTGCTGGCCGCGCCGCCCTATGGTGTGGCACCCCCTGGTGCCCCACAGGTCATCCTCTGGTGCTCCCAGGTGCCTCGTCGAAAAATAGGACCAACGGTGTAATTTTTGTAATTTTTAGAGAACTTTGAAAAATGCACATTTCTGGGTATTAAATTAATGATTACTGCGCAGGAAAATGATTTCTAAAATCTTAAATGACTAAAGCATATTGCAAAATAAAAGTGCTACAGCAAGTAAAATAGGTGAAGGGAGAGAGAAAGAAAGAAGTGTTGTTTAACTCTCCTATGCAATAAAATATACTTGTTAACAAGGTTGATCAAGTCTTGCTACCAAATAAATTTTATATGACATAAGAAGAAATAAACCTCAAATCAATCATGTTACCTTATATTGAATTGATATGGATCCAATCACAAGAGTTTGATATTCTTCTTTAGGCTCATATATAGGACAATCAATGGATCCCACTTTGATAGTTTTCACATTAAAAATTGTATTGACTCCACATACTTTATCAATCCTCTTGGGAAAATAGACAGTGTGTTCCTTATCATCAACATTGAAAGTAACCATGCCTTTATTGCAATCAATAACAGCCCCTGCAGTATTAAGAAAGGGTCTTCCAAGAATAATGGACATATTATCATCTTCAGGCATTTCCAACACAACGAAATCAGTTAATATCAAGCAATGCTGAGTAACTTGAACAGGAACATTTTCACATAAACCAACAGGAATAGCAGTAGATTTATCAGCCATTTGCAAAGATATATCAGTTGGTATCAATTTATCTAAATCAAGTCTCTTATAAAGAGAAAAAGGCATTACACTAACACCTGCTCCCAAATCACATAGAGCAGTTCTAACATAATTATTCTTGATGGAACAAGGAATAGTCGGTATACCTGGGTCGCCCAACTTCTTTGGAATCTTACCATTGAAGGAGTAATTAGCGAGCATAGTAGAAATTTCCTCATTGGGGACTTTCCTTTTGTTAGTAACAATATCTTTCATATACTTTGAATAAGGAGGCAATTTAATAGCATCAGTCAAAGGGATTTGCAGAAATAAAGGTTTCATCCAATCACAAAATTTATTATAATGTTCCTCCTCCTTTGATTTTAGTTTCTTAGCAGGAAAAGGCATTTGCTTTTGAACCCAAGGTTCTCTTTCATTACCATGCTTCTCAGTAATAAAGTCTTCTTTAGTGTACTTTTTATTTTTAGCATGCTTTTCAGGTTCTTTTTCAATTTCTTCTTTATCAGGAGTATCATTCTTATTATTATCTTCCTCATGTTCATTACCACTTTCAGTTTCAGCATCAGAAATAGAAATACTATTAGGATCATTAACAGGTTCAGAGGATTCTACAACATTCTTATGTTTCTTTTTCTTTTTCTTAGATGGAGCACTAGTTTTAATTGGTTGAGAATCTTGTTCAACTCTTTTGGGATGCCCTTCAGGATATAGAGGATCCTGGGTAGAAGCACCACCTCTAGTTGTTACTTCACAAGCATGTTTTTCTTTAGAATTATTTCCCAACAAGTCATTTTGCACTTTAGTAAGTTGATCAATTTGAGTTTGAACCATTTGAAAATGTTTAACAAGTATCTTAACATCATTGGAGGTTCTCTCCACAATACCATGCAATTCACTAATAGCTCGGGAATTTTCCATTAAATGATTCTCTACTCTCATATTAAAATTTTCTTGCTTAACAATATAATTATCAAATTCATCTAAGCATTGAGCAGGAGATTTTGAATACGGAATATCTTCCCTAGTAAAGTGTTGAAGCGAGTGTACCTCAATCGTAGATGAAGGGGGAATTGTCTCACATATATCTTCTATAGGAGGTAAATTCTTCACATCTTCAGGTTTAATACCTTTCTCCTTAAGAGACTTCTTGGCTTCCCTCATATCTTCATCATTTAATTTAATCATACCCCTCTTCTTCACTATCGGTGTCGGGGTTGGTTCAGGTGTAGACCAATCATCATGATTCCGGCCTATTTTAGCCAATAATTCTTCAGCGTCGTCTGGAGTTCTTTTCCTGAAAACACAACCAGCACAACTATCCAGGTATGCCCTAGACTCAATAGTTAGTCCACTATAAAATATATCAAGTAAATCATGCTTTTCCAAATCATGGTCAGGCTGAGCTCTAATAAGAGAGCAAAATCTCGCCCAAGCCTCAGGCAATTTCTCTCCATCTTCCTGGTCAAAATTATAAATTCTCTGCAAAGCAGCATGTTGAGCACTAGCAGGAAAGTATTTTCGAAAGAAAACATCACGCAAATCAGTTGGACTTTTAATAGAACCAGGAGGCAAATTATTATACCAAGTTTTAGCATCATCCTTTAATGAGAACGGAAAAATTTTAGCGACAAAATAAGTACGCATCTTGACATCATCAGAAAACACACCACTAAGAGTAGATAACTCAGTCAAGTGTTCAACAGCACTTTCTTTTTCAGTACCACAAAAGGGTGTTTTCTCAACAATAGCTATATGAGATAGATCAAGAGAAAAATCATAATCTTTATCCCTAATGTTTATAGGAGATGTGGCAAATTTAGGATCAGGAGATGGTTTATATCTAACAGCATGTTCTGCAAGCAACTTTTTAATTTTTCTTGCATCAGTAGTAGCCTTGCATTTTTCAATAAAATCATCATCAAGTTCTACATAATCTTCATCAAGATCATCACTAGAATAATCAACAGACTCAGGTGAATTAACAGGTGTAGCAACATTAGGAGTTTCAGTATTTTCAATTTGTCTAGACTTAGCAATTGTAGCATCTAGAAAAGATCCCAATGAACCACTATCATCAAGCACAGCAGAAACATTATCAATATTATGAGAATTTTCAGATTCAGCAGAAGTACCAGCACGCGAAGCATGTGGCGGTGAAACAAGTTTATCAATCACAGATGGTGAATCAAGAGCAGCAGAGGTACTCAGAGTTGTACCTTTTCTTGTAGTGGATGGTAATATGGCGATCTTAGTATCGCGAGGTTTACCCATAATGGAGAATTTGCAGCGAACAATATCAATCCAAGTGAACTTCCAAATAAAGCTATGCTCCCCGGCAACGGCGCCAGAAAATAGTCTTGATGACCCACAAGTATAGGGGATCGCAACAGTCTTCGAGGGAAGTATTACCCAATTTATTGATTCGACACAAGGGGAGACAAAGAATACTTGTAAGCCTTAACAGCGGAGTTGTCAATTCAGCTGCACCTGGAAACAGACTTGCTCGCAAGAGTTTATCAGTAGTAACAGTTTTATGGCAGTGGAAATAGTGAAATAACAGCAGCGGTGAAATAAAGATAGCAGTAGTGATTATAGTAAACAGCAGGATTAAAATACTGTAGGCACAGGGACGGATTTAACGGGCGTTGCATGGATGAGAGAAACTCATGTAACAATCAAAGCATGGGCATTTGCAGATAATAATAAAACGGTATCCAAGTACTAATCAATCAATAGGCATGTGTTCCATATATAGTCGTACGTGCTCGCAATGAGAAACTTGCACAACATCTTCTGTCCTACCAGCCGGTGGCAGCCGGGCCTCTAGGGAAACTACTGGATATTAAGGTACTCCTTTTAATAGAGTACCGGAGCAAAGCATTAACACTCCGTGAACACATGTGATCATCACATCGCTACCATTCCCTCCGGTTGTCCCGATTTCTGTCACTTCGGGGCCATTGGTTCCGGACAGCGACATGTGTATACAACTTGCAGGTAAGATCATAAACAACGAATATCTTCATGAATCAATAACATGTTCAGATCTGAGATCATGGCACTCGGGCCCTAGTGACAAGCATTAAGCATAACAAGTTGCAACAATATCATAAAAGTGACATCTACGGATACTAGGCACTATGCCCTAACAATCTTATGACTATTACATGACCAATCTCATCCAATCCCTACCATCCCCTTCAGCCTACAGCGGGGGAATTACTCACACATGGATGGGGGAAACATTGCTGGTTGATGGAGAGGCGTTGGCGGTGATGGCGGTGAAGATCTCCTCCAATTCCCCGTCCCGGCGGAGTGCCAGAACGGAGACTTCTGGCTCCCGCGACGGAGTTTCGCGATGTGGCGGCTCTCTGGAGGGTTTCTGGCGATGTCGACCTCCCCGTGCGTTTTTAGGTCGAACCCGATAAGTAGTCCAAAGGGGGGCGTCGGAGGCCGGCCGAGGGGGCCACACCATAGGGCCGCGCGGGCCCCCCCTGGGCCGCGCCGCCTTATGGTGTGGGGCCCTCGGGCCTCCACCTCCTTCGCCCTTCTGGCTCCGTCAATATTTTGGTAAAATAGGGCCATCTGAAGAAATTCCGAGGATTTTCCCGAAAGTTGGATTTCTGCACAAAAACGAGACACCAGAGCAATTCTGCTGAAAACAGCGTTAGTCCGTGTTAGTTGTATCCAAAATACACAAATTAGAGGCAAAACAATAGCAAAAGTGTTCGGGAAAGTAGATACGTTTTGGACGTATCCACTTGGGGGACTCCTTGGCCATGGTGTAGCGTCGACGATAGGCGGGGCTGCATCATCTCCCCCCCCTTGGGGAAGAGTCGTCCTCGACTCTTGCTCCTCCTCACCGATGAGGTAGACGGGAAGGACTTGTATAGGTGCCCTTGTGTCCTTAGGGATGCTCGTCGTAGTGCAGGCGTCTTTGTTGTAGTCCATAACGGGTCTCCCATGTAGTGGTGGAGGGGCCAAGTCTCGGTCGAAGAAGAACAAGGGGAAAAACAACTTGCAAAAGGAAAGCTTGTGGATGCCAATTTGGTGACCGACGAACAAGAGGCTCTCAATCAAATACGAAGCATCAAGTCGTTTCTCCAAAAGGCATTGGGCAAAAATGGTGATCAAAAGAGTGTCGATGTATCCAAAATGTGGTAGGACAAAAATTTGTGCAAGTAAAAGTTTGCTTTGGAAGGTGTCAAAAATGTTGTGTGTAGCATTGTCCCACACAAATGGAACAATCAAAAGGCAAGTATCGGCGGCAAAATTTGGGGCAAAATTGTTATGTGCAATGGCAAAGCTATGGAGACTTCTAGCTTGGGAAAGTATGGTTGGCGTGAGCCGAGTATGGGTATCCTCAAGTGTCAAAGAATCCATTGCAATTGCCAAAGATGAAATGAGAAATCCAAAGGAGAGCAACTTTTGGTGTGACATGTGGCACAAGGTGCATAATGTGTCTCTCACATGTATGACATGATCCTTGAGATTCTCGTAGTGTATGATGATATCATCAATACATACAACAACCATTGTGCCAACAAGATGTTTCAAGATATGTTGCATAAGAAGCAAAAGAGGTGACGAGGAATTGGACCAAACCGGAAGCTCGACAAGAAATGTCGGAAACACACGATGGCGAAGGTGTTGGGAAACATACCCTTTGGTGTGAGTCCCATGGGTTGGATCATGTATCTCGTCCTTGTTGGGGTAGCTCTCAATTGCGCGTTTTGTGAGCTCATGCTCCGTAGCGGTGGAAGATATTGTTCTTGTACCTATACACACAATAGAGAAAACAAAAAGCGTGTGTGCATGGTAGATGAATACATCATCCATCATGATGTTCCATGTCTTGTGCACATCACCATTAGTGTCAAGCAAGATAGTATGAAATGCATGGCGATGGTGCATATGGCAAGAAGGTGCATTCATGGCATGTGGTAACTTAGGATCATCAAAAATTGAGAAGGCTATGGGGGCCATCTCATGGACAATGAAATAAGCATTCTTGCATACCAAGCATAAGAAAGAGAAATTGTTCACAATCTTGGATGCAAGGAACATGGAATAGTGCAAACATTTTGGGCAAAGCATGTTAAACATGTTATCATTGTTGTCGACAACCCTATGGAAAGAGCAAGTGTTCATCCAGGGTGTCACAACACAATCATGATCATAAGCATTATCATTGCAAGCAATCGGAGCAAATATGAAACTCTCATAGCATGGCATGTTCATGTTATCACAATCAATCAATTCCACATGATCAACAATGTTATCAAGCAAAGCATCACATGGGAATATGAAGGAAGCATGTGATGTAGCAAATGTATCATCAAGATCATGCATGCACTCATAAGTCATCATGTCCACTAGTGGGATCATGGCATCATCAACACCTATGTTGTTACCTTTGTAGGCCGACTCATGTGAAGTAGGTGTTGTGGAAGTAGGAGGATCCATGTGGTCGACATGTCCATCTTGGAGCAAGCATGGTGAGATATCATCATCTTCATGCACCATGTACATCTTCTCCATGAGCGGAAACTCGTCCTCCGTGGAACCTAGTGCAACATAAGAAGACACAAACGAGGGAGAGGTTAATGTGTTAGCAAATGCGATGTCCTCCATGGACCTATCATCTACCTCTCTCAACTCACTTTGTGTATCACTCATGTCCTCCAAATGGAAGCACTCAAACTCACATATGGGGTGGAAGTCACTCAACTCACTATCACTCTCGCTCAAGTGGGCTAAGTGGCTCTCATGCTCACATGGGATTGGTACCAACTCATCGATCAAGCATATAGGAGTAGGTTCGACTTGCTCATCTCCATGCGCCTCCGTGGTTGAAGGGAACTTCCCATGCTCAACCATCTCAACTCCATGCGCCTCCGTGGGTGAAGGGAGAATCCCATGCTCACCATGCTCAACTCCATCGCCTCCTAAGTCGTCCTCAAGCGGTGGCATCTTGGAGACTTGTGCATTTAGCTCGTCGAAGTAGAGCTTCTTGGCGCTTGGCGTTGTGCATTGCCATGCCATGTGACCCTTGGCCTTGCACACCTCACATAGGAGATTGGGACATTCCCGTGGAAGGTGGCCTTGTTGCTTGCACTTGTAGCATCGGAGTCCATAGGCATATGACGAGGTAGGGGCCATTGTGGTGGTGGCGCAAGAGGTAGAAGTCGCCTTATGAGGAAGGTCTTCATGTCGAGGCTCTCGTCTTCTTGCCTCATCACCATGTCTTGAGTGGTGTCGTCGAAGATCATGTGTGGAAGGATGTCGATGTAGACCATGAGGTGGTGGTGGTCGACGACGATCATGAGATGGTGTGAGTCGATGACGGTCCTTGCCTTGCCTAGGTGATGGCTCATGTTGGGGGCGCTCTTGATGCTCCATATGATGTCCGTGATGTCGATGATCTTGTGCATAGGCACTCTCATGATGGCGCCTTGTGGAGCTCGGAGAAGTGTGTCGATGCCGAATATGTTGGGGACGCTCTTGATGATCCACATGATGATGCCATCGTGGAGGTCCTCGATCTTCATATGTAGCTCCATTGGCCAAGTAGGGGTATGTGGGAGCATCGGCGGTATGCATGGTGGGGTCGATGTCGTCCTCGTCGTGGTGCTCCACCATGTCGTCCATGCTTGTTGAGCAAGTGTCGATGTAGAGCTCGTCGATGTCGTCCATGTTGGCGATGCTCTCGGAGCCATAGTCGGTGTAGAGCTCCTCGATGTCGGTCATGTTGGCGATGCTTGCGGAGCCATAGTCGGTGTAGAGCTCCACATGTTCCTCCACATCCGCGGTGCTTGAAGAGGCATCCTCCTCGAAGTGCTCCGTGTACTCCTCCGTATCCTCGTCTTCGCTATCCATGTTAGCACGACAAGATCTATATGGTGTATGTTAGTGGAAGAACACTACCTCGCAATCTTACCGTGGTATGACAAGATTGGGGTGATCCAACAAACCGAGAGTTAGAACAATTGTATCGGGCACTCACACAAAGACACACGCAAAAGCTAGCAAATATGGTGTTAGGTGAGTATGGTGGAAAGCCAAAAGACGAAATCCAAAATCGAGTATGTTGTTAAGAGTGGGTAAGGTCCAAAAATCAAGTGTCAAAGTGGAGATCACTATAAACACGGAAAAGATGTGGAACTCACACACGGGATAAGCGGGGTTAGTGCGACCAAGGAATGAGCGGAAAAGTGTATGAAGCCCGAAAGCAAGGTTGCTCGGTGTCACACTAACACAAGGAGAGGTCAAAGCTTTGGTTGCAAACGAAGAGACAACAAGATTCACACGCGGCCTCTCTTCTCTTTTCTCTCTTTTGCTTAAAAGCTTTTTCCTCTTTTTGTATTTGGTGGCACTTACACTCTTTTGTGTATTTGTATGTATGATGGCACTCGCACACTTTTGCTCTATGGTGCACTTGCACTCTTTTTGTGTTTTGGCGGCTTTTTCTCACACTATGTTAGCGTTAGCTCGCTTTTGCTATCTTGCCACACGAGTGTTTGCTTGGATGCCTTACTCAACGCGACACACACACCTCACAATGCGGGGCCACGTGCAATGTCTCGCAACACTCGAAAAGCTTCGCTCGTGGGATAGATCGCAAAAAGAAGAGGGCTACAAGGGTTACTGCAAGTTATACCTGCGATGGTGGAGATGATGGTGGTGGTGGTGGTCGGCGGTGGTGTTAGTCGACGTCGAAGACGGGAGCCCGGTCGCTGGTCCGGTTGGACCGGAGTTGGCGCCGGCGTGTCCGGTCTGGCGGCCGGTCGGACCGGTCTCTGGGCCGGCTGTCCGGTTGGCGGCCGGTTGGCCGGGTGCTGCGCCGGACGGTCCGGTCTGGGGGCCGGTTGACCGGGTTGGAAACCGGGTTTCACGATTTGGAGCTTTCTCTCTCCTGTTCTTCCCCAAACCAAAACCAAATCGACCAAAACGAAGGGAAACGATGGAATTGGAGGCTAAAAGTTGGGGAAATAGTAGATCAAGCACAACAACACCAGATCCACGGAGCAAAACCACTCAAAACTCAACCAAATCACAGATCCGTCCAAAGGCAATTTAGGGCTATTTTTTGGAAAATTTTCTAGAAACGAAATTGGGTGGGTGGAGGGTCAAATCCGCGGAAACCAAAAGCTGCTGATACCATATGATGAGGTCTAAGACCCCGATTGTGGCCCGATCTCGCGAATGACCCAAGAATCAAAGGGGGAAAGAGAGGGAGAGGCGGAAGAACACGAAGAACGCGAAGAACACGGGAGAGACTCGAGGTAGAATCCCGGAGTGAGAGATCGGTGTTGGGGATGGAGACCGGTGAGGGAGAGAGAGTGGAGCACACTAGAATCTCACTCACATAGATCCAATCATCCAACATGGGGTGCCTTGATACAAAGGGGATGAAACCCTAGGGAGACAAAGCTCAAAGTCATGTTTAAGCCTAAATCTTGTCTAAAGAGCTAAGGGGACGACCTGGGGGCTTATATAGGCATACAAGGCGACCTGGGTCGAAGAGGTACGAGTTGGTGGGTCAAACCCGTGAAATCCGGTCACAGGGCCGGTTGGACCGGGTCTGGGACCGGGCCATCCGGTTCCAAACCGGATTCTGGGCCGGACGTGACCGGGCGGGGCTTCGGGAGCCCCGGGATTGCTTCCGGATGGCACCGGTCGACGTTCCGGTCGAAAACCGGCCGGGCCGGTCAGGAGGCCGGTCAGACCGGGCCTGTGACCGGGCGGTCCGGTCAGGAGCCCGGTCAGACCGGGCCTGTGACCGGCTGGCCTTCCTCCTCCCGCCTCTTCTTCCTCTTCCTTCTCCTCTTCTTTCCTTCTTCTTCTTCCTTCTTCCTTGCACCATGGGGGTTCCTTCTCTCTTGGTCCTTGTCGACGTCGGCACCTATAGACATCATGATGATAGGCATGAGGTAGCATACCATTCACGTGGGTGTTGAGATCGACCATAGAGAGGAAGGAGTTCACCTTGACATATATGGCGGGGTTTTGTGTTGTTGGTCCACTTGGGGGACTCCTTGGCCATGGTGTAGCGTCGACGATAGGCGGGGCTGCATCAGACGCCGGGTTAGAGAATACGAGGAGTCGTCGTAAGAGGGGCTGTGTCGCTAAGTTCAACTCTCGATCTCGCCAAGCCGCTGAACCGGGTAATCCACAGTGCAACGTGAGCTCTGGGCCTAGCGACGCTCATACTGGAGTGAACAACTCACGGGATGAGAGTCCCATTGATGCTAATAATGGACATCGGCGCTATTCTGAGGGCGATGATTCGGACAGCCTGCACGAAGAAAGCCACTCGGTACAGTTCTATTTTTTTTTCCTTTTTAGCCAATATATTTTGCTTAACCATGCACTTTATTTTCATGATGTTCTCTCTTTTTTGATTGTTCTAATCTGACAACATTATTTCTTGTTTAGGAAATCGGGGGTACTCATCCCACAATTTACACTCTTTTTAGCGGCCATATCAAAGAGGCGCCGAAGGAGGCAAACGGGGAAGTAATACTTTGGCGTAAGGAATATGACCTCTTCATGGATTATGAGGAACAACAATCCAGACCTGCTGAGATTTCCCTAGAGGATGAGGCAGATGTTGACAAGACGATGTCTGAAGTCGCCGAATGCTTGAATCTTGACCGAGGAGAAACACTTATATTTGAATCAATCTATGATTTTCGACGGAAAGTTGATGCCCACCATTATCACCGTCAGACCATTTTCCCAAAGCCACCTCAAGCACTGACTCAGATGTTCCAGGGGTACGTCCTTGCCAAACAAGATAAACCAGGGGCACCGCCATCGCAGACGTCGGCTCACCCAGTCATTGGTCTGAGACCTTATCAGCTTGATCATGGGGGTAATTTTGAGGTGCCAAAACGTATCTCCACTATGGCTCAAAAGTTCATTCAGTCACCTTCCATAAGATGGATCGACAGTTATCCAGTCACCTTCCATAAGATGGATCGACAGTTATCCGCATCGTGTTCGCACGGATGTCGTTGAGTGTCGAAAGCTATTAATATGGGCACGCATGATGCTGTTAAGCCAAGAAGACATCAAATATTTCAGAAGGGCCGATATTGACCGCGGGATTATGGCTTCAATTTATCATTGCCATATTGATTCCTCACTAGTGGCCGCCTTCCTCACGTACTGGAATATTGATGGGCACACTCTGATTACCAGCCAAGGGGAAATGGGTTATCCGCTCCACACCGTATATGACGCCATGGGTATACCACTCTCTGGGCGACTTTACGAAGAATATATGACGCCAAGGACACGTCAAAACCTTATACAGCATATACGCAGATATGTGTCCGTTAAAACTGACTCAAAAGCCAGGTCTGGTTACCATTGATGCATGGGTTGAGCATTTTTTTGATGACAAGACACATTCGTTTGGATCCTTGTTGTCACACTGTTATGCTGATCCGGCTGACCCGCTATTGAGGAAGGCGGGTCTTCGCGTTGAAGTTCAAGGTGGCCGCCTGTCCGCACTCCTAGGCGACCAGACGATGCATTACCGCCCCACATACCCTTCGGTGGTGTTTCGTGCAGCCTTCATTGCCGCTTGGCTATGCACTTATTGTGTTCCTGCCGAGGCTGGACAATATATCCGCCCTGAAGTCTTTGTCATGGCCATGAAGCTTGCGGAGGGAAGCCGTCGAGCCATTGGAGCAGCGAGTTTAGCTTTCCTATACCGTAGCCTGGATGACTTCCATGACAAGATTGTGAAAGAGTCGTTGTGCGCTAGTAAATGCGACTTATTTATCCCAGGGCATTTTATCATGGGATGGTTTACCTCATTCATGAAGGATTTTCCATTATCGGCATCTCTGTAGTGTTCGACCCCATTTGCGCCCTTTGTTATTGATTCCATACACAGAGAACTGATGACTCTTAGGGCGGCACATAATATTTTCCGGGAGTTCGACAATACCGGAGCAAATTTGCGCTTCCTAGACTTTCTTGGAAGGTCCGTGGCACGTTTTCCAAGATACGGGAAGCGGTTCGAATATGCAATGACCATACTCAGAATTACGGTGCTAAGGTAATTTCCATTGCAGCTACTGACTTATTAATCAGCAGTATGGTTGGGGGAATTATGCATAGGCGGGGCGAGCGTTATGACAACCAGGTATATTGTCCACACCGGTTTGCTCGGATGTTCAATTGCGATCAACATGTCCCAGAACTGGACATGCCTTCGGAGGATCACTAGTGGAGAAGAGGCCTAATGTCGCGGGTGGTAAGCCCCTTTTGTTGCGGGCGGCCATCCGCGACAACGAAGGCGCGATAAAAGGTCTACCTTTTGTCGCGGGTCTCTTACCACCCGCGACATATGGTCGACCAGGTGGCAGGCGCGGGGCGCGCAGGGGACAGACCCTTATGTCGCGGGCGGTAATCAGAAACCTGCTGCTTTAGGGTTTGAGGGGTGCCCCCCCGCCACCGCCCCCTTTTATTCGAAATAAAAGTTGCATATATTTATACGCTACTAGAAGTTGTACACACGTTCATTTATATATAGATTGATCAACCAAATATTGGAAACAAAAGTCGATTCCCCTTACATATTCGTAGATTCCCCTTACATATATATATATACATGAGCTCACGACTACCGGGACTAATTAAACATCGGGAGAGGGAGAGCGCCTATTTGGACTAAACAAGCCGTTGTTGTCTATTACTTCTCTAAGCAAAAGTCCCGCCACTTCCTCCGCAATTCCTAGTAGGTGTTCCTTTGGTTGGAGTGTGTCCCGCATGTAGTCGACCTATATAGGAAAATGAGATGAGTATGACTATATCAATGTTGATAACGAAATATTGACGAAAATAAATAAAGTTGTGAATGTTATTGCTTATGTTGAATTTATTATTGTTCTGCTTCTCAGTGGTTAACATGCGAATGAACTCGCAAACGTAGTATCCACATAGATTCGTCCCTTGTGGCTGCTGGGCGCACGGTATAGGAGTAAATGTTAGCTTCTCTGCCCAGGTACCCTTAATGTTTTTCTTGAAAGCTTTCCAAGTCCTGCCAGGCAAAAGAATGATTGAATGAGTGGATAATTAATTGATATCTCACGAAAGATATAGCGCGGCGATGAAGGAAATTACACTTGGAGCAACTTCTGCAGGTCGCGGAACCCGTCCAGGCCTCTACTCATTGGGTCCCTTACTTCAACTATTCCCTTATCAACTTGAATGTCTAGTAGAATCCAGTGAAAGCTGCACATGTTTATGTATATACGTCAGGAATTACACTTAACATCGAGTAAGCAAAACTGAATGTGCATAAAAGATCATTAAGACTCTCACTCGTAGTTGTAAGGAAACAGTATTGAATCACAGAAACTTTGCTCCCCCAAAAACCTTAGTAGGTTTCCCCCCGTTTCTTCGCCTTTATGCTTTACCGTTTCAACATGTACTTTATCTGGGTCAACAAACCCAATATTGATAATATTATTACTTTTGCATTCACTGATCTTCAGTCTGCATAAGAGAACACATAAGATATAATGAGTATATGCAATGAAAACGAACATGAACTGAATGAAAATGAACTTAGATGTAGTTAACAACTTACAAGCAATAGCAGCTCATGAGAGATTTGTCGAGGGCTTCTAAATTGAATAACTGCCAGAGTTCATTCATCTCAATATGGATCTCCTCCTTTCGGTAGTAATATTCACGTGGGATCTTCGCCACGATGTACCTTTGGTTCTCCTTGCACGCATCAAGGTACCACTGATGCAAATTCCGCATATGCGTTGGCATTTTTTGCAGCCGCTCTCTGCTGACCAAGTCGGCCCCGTAGACAAATGTAGGAGCTATGTCAGCAAAGGGTAGTGCAACATCTGCGGCACTCAGCAATTCCTCCACGGTACAGGACATCGAAGCCGCTAGCGCCTCAGCTTCTTCCATATTGAAACCTTCACCATGTTCCCGGTACAGCTTGGGAACATCAAACACTTTGAGTGCTGGGATCGATTGTTTGGCCTGTCACTACTAGGAAAATAGCTATTGCTGGCGCACCAAAATTAGCTACCGCCGGCGCACTAACGCCCGCCAGTAGGAACAGGCCGGTGGTAATGTTGTATTGCTGGCGCACCACTTGCAGCGCCGGTGGTATATGGACTATTGCGGGCGCACTACGCTAGATGCGCCGGCGCTATCTATTTATTGCAAATAAAAAAAATAGCGGGTCGACAGCCCCGCATCTGCAGCAGCTGGTCCACCCTGGCGTACCATGTAGGGAGAAGTAAAAATAAATTACAATTGAACAGGAAAATTTACAAAATACACCCTAAAAAGAAAATAGAAAGCAATCAGATCTAGCTAATCGTCTACCACCGCCGGAGCTCCGTCGACCTTGCCACGCCAGAGCTCGCTTGCCGTGGAGAAGAATATGCGGCTTCTGGAGCTGCCGACACGTTTGCGCCATCTGCGAGCAGCACCACCGCGTGCGGGCTGTTTGCGCCGCCGCGTGCACGCCGTCTGCCGGCAGCACCTTGCCGCGTCGACGACGAAGGAGCTCGAGCCGCTGGAGGTCGAGTCGGCGAGAACCGAGGAGGGCCCGCCACACTTGCCTACCAACTGCCCTGCTCCGCGACTGCCTCGCCGGAGTGGCCATCTCAGCCGCCCTCCCGTGCCGTCCCGACGCTAGTCTTGTCGGCGGCCGCTCGAGGTCGGGTCGATGCCATGGGCTCCAGGAGCTTGAGCCGCGTGCTGCTCTGGGCGGCAGCGGCGGTGATGTGCAGCACCGGGCGTAGGTAGCAGTGAGGGGCAGCACTAGGCGGATTGGGCCGGTGGTGAGCAGATGGGATTTTGGGACAAAGGAATGGAGAGGGAGAGGGAGGGGATTGGGGAAAGAGAGTGTGGTGATGCGGTCGAGCTCGAGGCGCCCGAAGTCGGCCTGGGAGAGGTACTCCTACCCTTCTCCAAGGAGAGCGCCATGGCTGGGAGCGGGGTTGGTGGGATGGATCTGGGGAAGAGACATGGGAGAGAGGAGAGGAGGCGGCGATGGGAAATGGTTGCGTGTGTGTGTGTGTGGCAGTGCGGTGTCTGCTTGACTGCTTCGCGTCTCGCATCTGGCACATGCGTGCAGCGTGTGTGCTAGTGTGCTATGTGCTGGCGTGCGTGAGTGTATGAGACAGTGAAAAAGACAAATGAAAAAAGAAAAAGTATGCCGCTCGTACCCCCGGCGTACCTGGCTTTTTGTTCGCCGGCGACAACGTAGTACCACGGGCGGACCGGTATAATAGTGCGCCGGCGGTTTGCGCTGGTACCACTTGAAACCAGTTCGGTTCTTATCTCCGGCGTACCTTTTTTCAACAGCGCCGGTAGAATCGTGTTATCGCCGGCGCATCACTTATTTGGTGCGCCGGCGGTAAATAGCGCCGGCGTACCACTTATTTGGTGCGCCGGCGGTACCACATGCAGCTATAGGCCTTTTCCTAGTAGTGTGTTCTCCGAGCAGGGGAACTCCCTTTCTTTTTTTGCCTTTTGTCGCTTGCTTGGGCGCCTTGAGGGGTGCACTTGTCTTCTTCCCGGCTGATGATTTGCTCGTGCTAGCACTATCCTTCTCCTTAGCCTTGTCATCCTCCTTCTTCTTAGCCTCGTCATCCTCCTTCTTCTTCTTAGTCTTGTCATCAATTACCCTCGCAAGGTAGCGTGTATAGTCATCCTTCTTCTCGTGTAAGTCATATTGTGATGGTGTGTTCAGCAAAGAAATAGCATATGCTTTTTGCTTCTCGGTGTATGGCTCTAGCGCTGGAGGTTTTGGCTTATGGAAATGATCATAGTTGTGTTTCGCAACAGCGGCCGCATTTTCCTCGACAGTAAGATCCCAAGGACGGGGGGAGGAACCTTTGGTACTCTTGGGAGGGGCGACAACTTGCGGATAGGACTCTTGAAACGCTTCCGGCCGGGTGCATACCGAGTCTTAGTGGGCGGAGGCGGCGGCGCTGGAGATGGAGATGGACTACGGATGTCGTGGTCGACGTCGTACCCATGGGGTGATGGTGGCGACATGTGATCAGTAGGAGGAGGTGATGGTGGCCTGCGATCACCTGGAGGAGGTGATGGTGGCCTGCGATCACCTGGAGGAGGTGATGGTGACCTGGGACGACTGGTACTAGGGGCTACCCAGCCTGGCAGCTTGATGTTCTTCTTTTCCCAGAGAATGATTTCTCCCAGCACCTCTCGGAGTGTGCCCCCCATCACCTCCAGGGATATCGAGCTGCAATGTCTCCCACGACGGTACAACTGAATCCACCCCGACACGAGCATAGCCAGCTGGAATCTCATTGCCATGCCATGTTGCCGGCTCACCTTCAGCTCCAAATGCAGGTAAGACATAGCCGACCGCCACCTTAACAGATACGTTCCTGAACACGTCATGGAGATCACAAGGTGTTTGCTCCTTGATTCCATCCATGGGGTCGCCAGGACCACCATCTATCATCTTTAAAGGCGGTGCCACCTCCGAGTCGGCAACGCTGCTGTCTCGCTGCTGAGATATGCCGGCGGTATTATCTGGCTGGCGCTGTCCTTTTAGTTCATTTATCTCCAGCTGTTGCTGCTGAATCTCCCGCTGCTGCTGGTCAAGTCGGCGTTGGAACTCGGCCATCCGGTCATTCTGCACCTCCAGCTCGCGTTGTTTAGCTCTCGCTCGGCTTCTATAAGTCTCCGCGTCGGCCGGAAACCCAAGCGACCACGGAACACTAGGGCCGAAGCCTCTTGTTCGTCCTCCCTTCTCGGGATTACCGAGGACAAGCGTCAGCAAGTCTTTCTCTCTATCGGGAGCAAAGTTTAGTTTTCCCGCCTTTATATCTGCCGTCACTTCAATCCATTTTTCCCTGGGTACCCTAACCCTGCTGTCACTTTCAACAATGTTCCCTGTCTTCATGTCATACTCACAGCCATGCGCGAGGAACCAATTTCGAGCCCTAAAGTCCCATCCTTCTCGTATGGGTTCTGGAGTGATCCCATTCCGCTCCATCTCAGCCTCTTGTGCTTCCCACTTAGGCATGGCTACTTCGTAGCCCCCTCGCCCCGTATGATGGTGATATTTCTTTTCGCTTGCATTCTTCTTGTTTATCTTGGACAGGTTCACAGCCTCCTCTGATTCTTTGTACTTCACAAATTCTTCCCAATTATGCTCCTGCTTCGCTAGATAGTTCTCGAATACTGGAGGCTTCTTCTCGGCCTTATAAGTTGCCCATAACCGGTTCTTATACGCCCGGAAAAGTTCCCCATCTTCTTAAGAGCCCATTTCTTCACTAGCGCCCTCTGCTTAGCATTCTCAGACTCCGATCCCAAATCTGGCAAAGTGAAATGTGCCATGAGGTCGTCAAAAAGTGTGTCTTTGTACCTATCGGCAACGTGATTTTCGGACACCTTCTTGGTCTTGTTCCATTCTCTAATAGTGATCGGGAGAGAATCCCTAACCAGAACTCCGCACTGATTTTTAAATTTCGTTCTGACAGCTGGGGGTGCCACAGGTTGGCCTTTCGGTGATATAGCTTCAATTGTGAAGTGGTCTTTTTTGGTCAGCTTCTTTGCCGGGCCTCGTTTCTCCAACTTATCTTCGGAGGCCTAAGAGAATAAAAATTAATTAATTTATATACATATGTACATATAGAATTCTATTAATGCCTCTATACTAATCGTATACCTCGTCACCGGAGCCGTCGGCTTCTCCATCACCGGAGCCGTCGGCTTCTCCATCACCGGAGACGTCGGCTTCTCCATGATCGCCGGAGCCGCCGGCTTCTCCATCATCACCGGAGTCGCGGTCTTCTCGGCTTCTGTACCATCGCGGATTATGTTCGCGAAAATGTCTTCCTGTTCCAAGTCCCGTTCGAATGGATCCATTGTTTCTGCAAAAAATTAAATCGATAAGTACATGTTCTAACCCTAACCCTAATCAAACACTAACCAAACCCTAACCCTAACCACAGATGGGGTAGGCTCAAGGAGGGGAAGTCTCGGCGTGGAGCAGGGAGAAGAGGGCGCGTCAGGTAGAGGATCTCGACAATGCTCACGTGTTTGCGAGAGGGAGAGGGTGTCGGCGACGCGTGTTTGCGAGAGGGAGAGGGTCTCGGCGGCGCGTGTTTGCGAGAGCGAGAAGGGTGTCGGCGCGTGTTTGCGAGAGGGAGAGTGCGCGTGTTTGCGAGAGGGAGAGGGGTGTCGGCACGTGTTTGCGAGAGGGAGAGTGCGCGTGTTTGCGAGAGGGAGAGGGGTGTCGGCGCGTGTTTGCGAGAGGGAGAGGGCGCGTGTTTGGAGAGGGGGAGGGTGCGCGACGGGTTTTTGCGAGGGGGGAGGGAGTCGACGTTTGTTTGCGAGAGGGGTCTCGGCGGGTGTTTGCGAGAGGGGTGTCGGCGGTTACAACAAAATTTAAACTACAAATTTTTTACAAAAAAATTAAACTAACTAATTACAACAAAATACTTACAACAAAATTTGAACTAACTAATTATCTAACTACAAAATTTGTACAACAAAATTTAAACTAACATACTAAAATGTCTATATACTAAAATACTTACAAAAAAATTAAACTACTAATTATCTAACTACAAAATTTATACAACAAAATTTATACTAACTAACTAATACTAAATTTAAACTAGCAATTTACTAATACAAATTTTAACTAATACATAGAAAACTTACAAAAAACTAATACAAAATTTAAAATAACTAACTATACATATACTAAATTTAAACTAGCTAACTTAATTAACTAATTAACTAACAATATTACAAAAAAGTTAAAAAAAAAGATGGCCGGGCGCCGGCGGCGGCTACCTCGCAGATGGGCAGCGGCGCGGCCGAGGCGGCGCGCGGCAGGGAGGTGGCGTGGCCGAGGGAGGCGGCGCGGCGGATCGAGGATGGCGCGGCCGATGGAGGCGCTCGCGCGCGAGGAGGTGGCGCGGCCGAGGGCTACCGCGGAGGCGCGCGGCCGAGGAGGCGCGCGACGGCGGCGCGCAGAGGACTACCGCGGAGGCGCGTGGCAGCGGTAGAGGAGCTGTGTGGCGGCGACGGCGTCGGCGGCGAAATCCGGCAGCCTGGCGGCGTAAATCGCTAAGTGTTTGGCCTCCGGGTGTCGCGGGTGGAGGCACCGCCCGCGGCGCAAACCTTATATAGGTACCCCCTTTTATCGCGGGTCGTGCCACCACCCGCGACAAAAGGGGGTGGTCGTGGCACGACCCGCGACAAAAGGGGTGGGGGGGTGGCGGCTGATCCGCGCCAAGTGCATCCAACGGCTCCGGCCGTTTGAATCCAACGGCCTGGAACCGTTGGACGCGGATCAGCCCCTGGAGCTGTTTTTTTTGTTTTAAAAATAAACCCTACTTTATCTATTTTAACTTAATAAAAACTATTATTTCAATAACTTTTAAATGGTAACTCAAATAGAAAAGTTTTATATATGAAAATTGATCAGAAAAATCCAATGAACATGAATATGACATCCATATAACTATTTTCATCTCGCATCATATCAAACATTGATAGTCGTGTATCTTTCACCCTAATGATATGTGCGGAGTGACACCGACTAAGGTTTCCCCGTGGCACGTGTCGCCCCGCTTCCACGTGCCTCGACCCGTCGGTGCCGGCGTGCGACGTGTGTAGCCGTGGCTTACACGTGCCATGCCCCGCGTGCGCTATATAGAGCGACGCGTGCGGGCGCAACCACACGTCGCCACCGCCTCCGCTCATTCATCTTCGGGATGCCTCCACGTCGTCGAGGGTCGTCCGGTTTCCGTGGCGTTCGAGTGCATCCGAGAGGTAGGTTCTACGCCGAGATACGCGTCGGTGGCTTCCGCCTCACCCTCGGCACGTACAACACGCCGGAGCTGGCGGCGCGCGCTTACGACGCGGCGGCGTGGCGCTTTCGGCGGCCACGGCGCGACATGAACTTCCCGGATGTTGAATCGCTAGAGGAGGTGGAGTTCCTCGCGCCAGCGCCGTCCCTCGTCGACGACGAGGACCGTCGCCGGCACCGCCAGGTGCAGCGCAGGATCGCCATCGCCGAGCACGACGAGCAGTTGATGCGCCAGTGGAGGGCGCAGTTCCCCAACGACGTCGTCAACACCGACGCGTTCTTTGCTGACCTCAGGGCACAACGCAGGTTCAACAGGCGCCACCGTCGGGCCGTCGCCGAGTTCGAGCTCGAGAACCCGAATACAACTTGGACCGAAAACGACCCTCGGTGGGATGACATTTGGACGGAGACAACCTCCGACGACGAGTAGAGACTAGACTAGCTATTTTATTGTAATTTCAATAAAGTCGTTGTCGGTTCTTTTAGTTTAAATTTAGTTTATAAAGTCGTTGTTGGTTGTTTTTGTTCAATAAAGTGGTTGTTACAAAATTTTATTACGATTGAACTGGAATTAAAGTACAGAGCTCAACTGAAAAATTAAGATACATGGCCAGATTCGAATGTTGGAGCCATTCAGTCATAGTCGTGCCTAGCCCTATAATACTCGCCACTGTAGTCATCATAGTCGCCGACGTCATCGTCGCTACCATCGGGGTCGCGGTTGTCGAACCTCGGCGGGTGAGCACGCGTGGGCTGGGATTGAGGATAGCGCAGGCGGGGGCCACGGTAGGCCATGACGCTCTGGAGAGTCCGGCCGCGCCACCACAGCCGACGGCCGGCCTCGTTGAAGTTCGAAGGAGGCGGGCCGTCCTCCTCGTACCTGGCAACCGCCCTCTCACGCCGATTGATGAAGAAGCTGTCCCAAGTCGGGTTGTAGTCGGGATGCCACTGGGGATTCCTCCGCTGCTCAGGCGTGAGCTCGAAATAGTAGTGGTTCGTGATGGCCATCTCGCGTGGCACACCTAGAGGGATAGGAGGGACCGGTACGCCTCCGACGCTCAGCAACCAGCCGGTCGGGACGCGGTAGCCTGGCGGGCAGGGGTAGTTCGAGGCGCAAAGCGCCTCCGCCTCCCGGGGTGTTAGACATACGATGGAAGCCATGGGAGAGAGTGATGAGGTTTGCAGATATGAGTCTAGATGTGATATGTAAATGGAGGCCAAGCCTACATATATATAGTGAAAAAATGGCGGGAAGACGAAGGCGGGAACGCGGGAAGAAAATAGGCGGGAACGCAGTGGCGCGGGAAACTTTCATCCCGGGTGGAGGCTCAAACCGGGACAAATGATAGTGGGCCTTAACTGGGGGAGGCTTATCTAGGAGGGCCTTATCTGGGGGGCTGACGTGCGGGTAACCTTTTGTCACGGCTGGTGGGTGCAACCGGGACTAAAGCTGTCGGCAGGATAAGGATGTGTCGGTAACCTTTAGTCACGGTTGGTGGGTGCAACCGGGACAAAAGCTGTCGGCAGGATAAGGACGCGTGGGTGGACGCACTGCTCGATGAGATAAAGCATGTAGCGCACGACGCCCTGTCGAAGGAACAAGACAAAGTAGAAGCGGTGCCGTGCCTATAAAAGGAGCATCGATACGCCTTGCCAAGCAGATCAACAAGCCAAGCAGAGTTTCGTTCCCATGGATGAAGGAAAGGGTTGGGAAATCTCCCGTGGCGCAGCTTCTCGAAGATGTCGTTGGTGCACACGCCCTACGGCATCTTCGGAAGCTGCTCCTCGGAAAAATTCCCTGCAAGCCTGTGAAAGACTCCATCTCCTCTAAGTCTTGGGGGAAGGGTTGGGAAATCTCCCGTGGCGCAGCTTCTCGAAGATGTCGTTGGTGCACACGCCCTACGGCATCTTCGGAAGCTGCTCCTCGGAAAAATTTCCCTGCAAGCCCGTGAAAGACTCCATCTCCTCTAACAGTCTTGGGGGAAGGGTTGGGAAATCTCCCGTGGCGCAGCTTCTCGAAGATGTCGTTGGTGCACACGCCCTACGGCATCTTCGGAAGCTGCTCCTCGGAAAAATTTCCCTTCAAGCCCGTGAAAGACTCCATCTCCTCTAACAGTCTTGGGGAAAGGGTTCTCATTATTACATAAATGTAGAGATTGTCTTGGTAAATATATATGAAAAATACATTATTACATCGCCATCTACTGTTGTGATCTTCTACGCCGTAGCCATGGAGAATCTTCATCATTTAGCAAGATGCTTGGGTCAATTTTCACCGTGAAGGGCGGGATTTCTTTAAACTTATTATAATCTTCTGACATGTCTGTCTTGTCATCCACTCCCACGATGTTTCTTTTCCCCGAAAGAACTATGTGGCGCTTTGGCTCCTCGGTTGATGTATTCTTTTGTTGATTTCTTTTTCTCGATTTGCTAGACATGTCCTTCACGTAGAAAACTTGAGCCACCTCGTTGGCTAGGACGAATGGCTCGTCCATGTACGCAAGATTGTTGAGATCCACTGTTGTCATACCGTACTTATCGTCTACCTGTACACCGTTGAGCTTCACCCATTTGCACTGGAACAAAGGGACCTTAAAAGTGGGTCCATAGTCAAGTTCCCATATCTCCTCTATGTACCCATAATATGTGGTGGTCTTCCCATTCTCGTCTTTTGCATCGAAGCGGACACCACTGTTTTAGTTGGTGCTCTTTTTATCTTGGTCGATCATGTAAAATGTATTCACATTTATCTCGTACCCTTGGAATGTACATATGTTTGAAGATTGTAACTTGGCCAACAAGTACAGCTGCTCTACAACAGTGGTATTCATGAGATGTCTTTGCAACCAACTGCCGAAGGTATTCATGTGTTGACGTGTAATCAAGGACTCGGGCTGGCCCGGGTTTATTTCTCGTAAAACATTCTTGTGTTTCTCGATGTACGGAGCCACCAAGATGGAATTGTATAGAACTGTGTAGTGTGCTTGATTGAAAGAAATCTTGTCCCTGCACACCTTTGCTTTCCTTCCTAGTGTGCCTTTTCCAATCAGCCTCCCCTCATACCGAGATTCAGGAACATCAATCGGCTTAAGGTCAGGAAGAAAGTCAACACAAAACTCAATGACCTCCTCAGTTCCGTAGCCCTTTGAGATACTTCCTTCCGGCCTAGCGCGGTTATGAACATATTTCTTTAAGACTCCCATGAACCTCTCGAAGGGGAACATATTGTGTAGAAATACAGGACCAAGAATTCTAATCTCTTCAACTAGGTGAACGAGGAGGTGCGTCATAATATTGAAGAAGGATGGTGGGAACAACAACTCGAAGCTGACAAGACATTCGACCACATCAGCCTGTAATCCTGACAAAGTTTCTGGATCCATTACCTTCTGAGAAATTGCGTTGAGGAATGCACATATCTTCACAATGGCTAGTCGAACATTTTCTGGTAAAAGTCCCCTCAATGCAACCGGAAGCAATTGTGTCATAAGCACGTGGCAGTCATGGGACTTTAGGTTCTGGAATTTTTTCTCCTTCATATTTACTATTCCCTTTATATTCGATGAGAAACCAGACGGAACCTTGATACTGAATAGGGCTTCAAAAAATATTTCCTTCTCTTGTTTGGTAAGAGCGTAGCTGGCAGGCCCTTCAAACTTCCCTGGATGCTTGCCGTCTCGTCCTTTATGATGTTTCTGGTCCTCACGTGCTTCTGTTGTATCTTTTGACTTCCCATACACGCCCAGAAAACCTAGAATATTCACACAAAGATTCTTGGTCAGGTGCATCACGTCGATTGCAGAGCGGACTTCCAGGGCTTTCCAATATTCTAGCTCCCAAAATATAGATTTCTTCTTCCACATGGGCGCGTGTCCGTCGGCGTCTTTCGGAACAGGTTGACTGCCTGGACCCTTTCCAAAGATAACATTTAAATCCTTGACCATGTCAAATATATCAGCACCACTACGGGGGACAGGCTTCGGACGACGGTCTGCCTCGCCATCGAAATGCTTGCCTTTTTTCCTTAAGGGATGCTTGTGCGGAAGGAAACGACGATTGAACGGGTACACAACTTTTCTGCTTTTTCCCAAATATTTACTTTCAGTCTCATCTAAATAGTGTGTGCATGCATTGTATCCTTTGTTCGTCTGTCCTGAAATGTTACTAAGAGCAGGCCAATCATTGATGGTTACGAATAGCAATGCTCGTAGGTTAAATTCTTGCTCGGTGTGCTCATCCCACACACGTACACCTGGTTTGCCCCACAACTCCAAAAGTTCATCGACTAATGGCCTTAGGTACACATCAATGTCGTTGCCCGGTTGCTTTGGGCCTTGGATAAGCACTGGCATCATAATGAACTTCCGCTTCATGCACAACCAAGGAGGAAGGTTGTAGATACATAGAGTCACGGGCCAGGTGTTGTGACTGCAGCTCTGCTCCCCAAAAGGATTCATGCCATCTGTACTTAGACCAAAGTATAAGTTCCTTGCCTCACCTGCAAAATCCGGGAACTCTCTCCCGATGTTTCTCCACTGCCGACCATCAGCGGGGTGCCTCAACATCGCGTCTTTCTTACGTTCTTCCATGTGCCATCGCATCAACTTGGCATGCTCTTTGTTTCTGAACAAACGTTTCAACCGTGGTATTATGGGAGCATACCACATCACCTTCGCAGGAACCCTCTTCCTGGGTGGCTCGCCCTCGACATCACCAGGGTCATCTTTTCTGATCTTATACCGCAATGCACCGCATATCGGGCATTTATTCAAATTCTCGTACTTCTCACCGTGGTAGAGGATACAGTCATTAATGTATGCATGTATCTTCTGCACATCTAATCCTAGAGGGCAGACAAGCTTCTTTGCTTCATATGTACTTACGGGCAATTCGTTATTTCTTGGAAACAACTTCTTTAATATTATCATCAATTTTTCAAAACCCGAGTCAGTCACACCGACCTCTGCCTTCCATTTCAGCAATTCCAATATGCTACCCAGCTTTCTCTGCCCATCTTCACAACCTGGGTACAATAATTTGTGGTGGTCCTCTAACATCTTGTCAAACTGCAACCTCTCCTTATCCGTGCAACAGTCTCTTCTTGCATCAGAAATGGCCCGACGAAGATCATCATCAACAGGATCATCTGCTGCCTGTTCTTCACCTCCTTCTTCTTCATTGTCTTCCATTGCGGTATCATCGCATTCAGAGAACATAGATCGGTACTGGTCATCGTTATCTTCTTCTTCATCGCCGTCTTCCATCATAACCCCTTCTTCTCCGTGCTTGGTCCAAACATTGTAGCTGGACATGAATCCAAACCGAAGCAGGTGGCTCTTAATGTCTCTTGAGCAAGAGTAATCCTTCTCGTTCTTACATTTCAGACATGGACAGCACATAAAACCTTGCTTCGACTTGTTGGCCTCGACCACAAGCAGGAAAGAATTCACGCCCTCTCTGAAAGCGGGAGCACATCGGTTACCGTACATCCATGGATGACTCATCTGCATCATAAGTACAATTATGTATCAGATGCAATCACCTTGCTAAAATTAGTATTGTACGGTCTATGGACTATGTATATACGAGGAAATAGTTGCTAACCTTAAAGGATCAAAAAGAGAAGAAATCTTTAAAATCAAGTGGCATCCCTCACAAGCATTCCATCAAACACCTCTTGTGCACATGAAGAAAAAAATGAGCTAGCATACACCTCCACCTTTCACCACCAAGGAAAAAAATGTAGGGAGGTGGGGGGGCTGGCAGCGTGTATATATATAGGCATGGCCCTTTTGTCGCGGGCCGTAT
The DNA here is from genome assembly GCA_030979885.1 of Lolium multiflorum. NCBI lineage: Eukaryota > Viridiplantae > Streptophyta > Magnoliopsida > Poales > Poaceae > Lolium > Lolium multiflorum. The sequence continues at coordinate 258,479,821 of CM061750.1, read as the reverse complement.
TACGACCCGCGACAAAAGGGGTGCCGGAATGAGGCGCCAGAGCTCAGACCCCTTTTGTCGCGGCTTGTTATACGGCCCGCGACAAAAGGGCGCGACAAAAGGCCCCGGGCGACGCAAAGGGTTTCGGGGCGACGTGGACACGCCATTTGTCGCGGCTCCAGACGGGCCCGCGACAAAAGTCTCCCACGAAAGCCCTGTTTTCCACTAGTGGATAGAGATAGAAAGATAAATAGACTGGATTTCCGTAGCTATTTGACAAACTGGCGAGATGAATCGCTTGAGCTCTTGGATCGACGGCATCTTTGCTTCTATCAACCACATGGCCATCTCTTCTTTGCTCAGACTACCAGAAGAAGGCCAGGACGCACGATGGAGTATATTAATTGGTACAACAGGGCGTTCGCGTTTCTTCAAGCACCTGAAACCTTTGGCTCGCGTACAAGAATGCAGCAGCAACAGCCAGCACACCAATTTTAAACTTAACGAGATTCGATTAAGATTCGTCCAAACTTACATAGATTCGAACGAAATTTGACTAAATTTAAACTAAACCTAATCTAGAACCACTTGCGGCGGCCGGAGGCGTCGTAGTACTGCTGGAAGTTGTACATGGCGTCGGTGACGACCTCCTGCTTGACGCGCTCCTCGACGGGCTCGTCGACGGGCTCGTCCTTCACCAAGCCGCTTGGTCCTGCCTCGCCGTCGTCGGTGAGGTCCACCAGCGGCTTGCCGGAGTCGCGGATGGACATGGCGATCGCCGCGTCGAGGTCGCCCCTCCAGGCGTCCTTGTCGTTCATGGACGCCAAGAACGCCGCCCGCAGCCCTGGGCAGTCCTCGGGGTCGTCGCTGCTGGCGATGAGCCGCTGCTGCCGCTCGTACTCCGCCAGCAGCGCCGCCTGCGACGTTTCCTCCGGCTCCTCCTTCACCTCCGGCTTCGGGATGAGGAGGGCACCGCCGCGCCTCCCTTGCTGACGCCGGCTGCCGCTGCCGCTGCCGCCACGCCTCGTGTTGACGGGGTCGCCGGATCCTCCTTGACATCCCGTTTGGGGACGGTGTAGGGCGCCGACCGGTACGACGAGGACAGCGTCGATCGCGCCGGTCCTGAGGAAGAAGAGTGCGAGGAGGACGAGTACGTCGTCCTCCTCGGCTGCCATTGAGGAGACGGCGGCGGTGACGACGGCATCTCCAACCTTGGAGCGCCGTTGCGGATGCCGCGGATGACGTTCTCGAGGGTGCGCCCCGGAACGCCCCAGAACAGGGCGCGGCCGTCCTTGTTCCAGCTATTGGGGCCGCCGACGAGGTTGTCGGTGCTGTACATCTCGACGTCGTACTTCGCCTTGAAGTACGTCGTCCACCAGGCGTCGTTGTTGTTGACCGCCCACGTTGGATCCAACCGCTCCTCGGCGGTGAGTTGAGCCCGCCGGGCCTTGATGGCGTCCCTCCATTGGTCCGTGCCCGGCTTCGGCGGCGGCGGGACGCCAATGCCGTTCACGGCCATCTTCCAGCCGCCGCTGCTTGGCAGCCGCATGTCCGGCGGGACTGGATACCGGGCGTGGTACAACGCCCACGCCTCCTGCACGGTGAGGCTGCCGCGGCCGAAGCCGTTCGCCGCGGCGATCTTGCGGGAGGACGAGCTCGGCATTTTTGGAGCGGCGAGGAGAAGATCTAGGAGGGGGGACGCGGCGGCGACGAGAAGGTTTAAAACAGCGGTGAGAACTGCAGGGCGTCTTAAAACAACGGCGGCAGCGGGTGGTTGCACGCAATAACGCCGGCGCGGATGGCCACACGGCCTTCCACGACGAGACGCGTCCCTGCGTCGCCTGGGAAAACAGGGACGCCATTAACGTCGCTTGACCAAAGGTAGGCGACGGGGTTTTAGCCTTCCGAGCCGCTGACGGGTCGGGCCCGCTTCGCCTCGCTCGTTGTGTCCGGCGTGCCCGGAGCGTCCCCTGTGGGACGGGGACGGGCTCGGGGCGCCGGACACCGTATCGGGGCGCGCCGGACAAAAATGGGTTTTAGGAAACGCGGCTGGAATGCATTTTTTGTCCGGCGCGCCATAAATCTCTTTGAGGGACGGTTTGGGGGACGCGACTGAAGATGCTCCAAGCGCTCACATATAGTCCCAGCCACTTTCCATGCACGATTTGCTCCATTACCACATGCACATCATGAACTTGATTATGTATGAGCGTAGGCTCTCATTATGCCATCATTTTTTTAATACTATTTGACACGAGTGCACATCACATATTTGTCTTGTTATATGAGCATGATCCCCTGATACACTCCACTATCGCTTATTCTACTAAACTCAGCTGCCGCGAACGTTCCTATGGTCGTTCCGCATTTAGCTGAAGTTCAGTCTGAAAGTGCGATTGTAGGACATCAGAACCAAATCTCCGAGGTGACTGAACAGCGTGCCGCTAGCTCCCCATGGAACGGCCGCTCAGGAAAGAATATCGATGCGATCAAAGATTGCATTTCTGATCAAGCTAATGATGTGCCCAAGCAGACTTCCGTGCATCCGCAAGATACAAATGCAGAGTCGGCTCCAACTACCACTGAACATATTTCTCAAGATGAGACATCTATTGCTTTCGAGGGCGGACTGCATGTGCCCTCCGATGACGTGAGTTCAATTCCAATAGATACATTGGATCTTTTGGATTTTGACCTTGACGAGAATTTTTTCCAGGTATCGCCAAATACTGCCCTTGGCCATATACCGAGTCTGTCGGGTTCACAGGTGCCCAAGGCGACCTTTGCATATTCTGAAAATGTGGTGACTTGGCATACCACTGCATGGTGTAGTATGCAAGTCTGATATAACACCAATTAAACACCGTTCCACTAGTATTATATCGTTCAGAGTGGTACAACAGAAACATATGCGGGTCCAAGGCATATCTATAGAATTACACACAGACTCTGTTACATAAGATCATCACAGCCTCCTACTTTACAATGAGGCTGCAAATAAACTCCAGAAGAACGACTCGTAGTCTAATCCTATCACGAACTCTATTTGTAGAGTATTTAGCTAGCTATAGAGGCTATGAATAGATTCTAACTAAATAGGAGCTAAGTTTAGGAAGCGAGTTCCCTTCTATGGCTAATCTAGGTTTTCTCCTTGTTGTATGTGGTGTTTGACTCATCTGACAGGTTCCTGTCCCTTGAAGTAATTGTTGATTCCTCGGTCTTCGAGTTGCACTGTAGATCCTCCTTCGATGCCTCCATATCTAAGAAGGGGATTTAAGAGTGGGATGAGTACGAGCGTACTCAACAAGTTCATTATAGGAAAGGGGTGTTTAATGCACTAGCTACAACCATGGACCAGAAAGTCCAAGGCTATGCAGGTTTTTGTAACCATTTCTTCAATAGGTTGCTTTTATTCTGAAGAGCTATGTCCGTCAGCCTTCACCGGTTGACTAGAACTTCATGGAGTTCCTTTCCGGCAGCGTTGGCAGTTCCATGTCCCGGAACAGGGAGTGACTGGTCACGGTTCATTACACTCTGCAGAGGTGTTGCTTTACCCATAAGAGATCTTATCCTTGTTGCCAACCGAGTTGCAGGCTCGTCCACACTTCCTTTGGTGTGAGGCCAGGAGTAAGGTCCTAGCCGTTCATATTCCTCCGCTACCTCGCACACCCACCCTTTGTTGCATACCCCGACCCTGGGTCCTCGTCGGTCCTCTTATACCAATTAAGGATGGACCTCGACCACGACGACAGTTTGGGACTCGTTAACCAAACTCCTTCGCCGGTAGCTGCAACCCATCATAGACCACATTACCGTGGGGAATTAGAATGGGATCCCCACCCCACCGCTTGCCCAACCTGGGTCAAGTGTGTAAGCGCATCCGTTGATGTACGAGAGGTGGAAATACAATTGGCTACTCTGTCCCACTCCAGATCTTATGGTTAACACGAGTTTTACGGCACAAGAATCACTGGACGACATTTGTTGTTTAATCCTAGATGGATAAAAACCCTTGCAATGGAACCTCCACCATATCAACACATACCATGGTTCCATTGCCCACCACATAGTCATATTCATAGTTATGAAAATAATACTTTTGATTTTGATGCAAGAGTGATAAATATAGTACTTGGCAAGTAATTTGGTAAAAATACTCAATTGACATGAGCGAGCGATGAACTTTCCTTTCTTGACTGCAAGATTATGTAGACAAGGTCTTCGATACGCAATAACTCCAAATTCTGAAATAGCCTCATCGTCCGGTAAGGACGATGTTTAAAAGATTGGCAAGGATGCAATAATGCATAAGTATGAGATGCAATCGCTCTAAGCGTGACCTAACCCCGATGATTTAGGATTAGTTAGTTGAAATGATTTGCTTAGGGTGTGTTGCACTTTTAGAGTGATTCACAAACAAGGTTCTTATTAAGGATTGGTTGCTTGGTATCATAAACAGGTGCTGCAATATATCAATACAATAATACTAATAGCACACAACAATAACATTTGGTATAATCTTAACATGTT